>OX387335.1:495000-820000 GCA_947562085.1 Eudonia lacustrata
AAAATATAAAAAATAGGGGTTCACCGGCATCGGGACCAGGGTCCAAACTACCGGTGATTAGGGCTCCAGAGACAGGAACCTCCTCACAATGCGTGCCGTATCGAGGAGAACTGCCTTCTGAATCAGGCCCTTGATCCAGCCGCCTAACGAGAGCCTCATGAGATGTTGATCGAGGCTCTTGGCCATCAGGCCGTTGGCCGTAACAACAATCGGCACGATGACAGCCGAGTCCACACTCCACATGTCGACAACCTCATGTGCTAAGTCGAGATATTTGATTTGTTTCTCTTTCTCAGCTTTCACGAGGTTCTCGTAATGGGGAATGGTGATATCGACAATAATCGTGCGGCGCGCTAATCGATTAAATTATTAAAAATATTAGCCAGAAAGTGACAGCATCGGTTTTAAGCAGAAGTGGCAGTATCTGTCTAACTTTACATTAGCCATCGGCATCGGTTTGTGGTTAAGCAGCATTGTAAATGTTTATTTATCTGTTCAGGCTCGGCTATCCCCTCATAGTGGTGATGGGGAAGGCTCTCTCCTCCGGCCAGCTCGAGGTATACCGAAGTGTTCCGCACCAGCAGTCGAAGCCGGAGCTGATGACCTTGGAGGAAATCACTGGCAACGAAAAACATGTGATTAGAAATAAAAATTAAATATAAACTAGTATTGTCTATGCGTTTTATTTTTAAGAATAAGAATAAAATACATTTATTGGAATCACTCAAAACACACAATTAAACAAAAAAATATGGTAAAAAAAACTGGTGATATATCTTTACAACAAAGAGGATGTAATGTTGCTTTATGATACACTGTATTATCCTGTATTATCCTATTGTATTTGTATTGTAATTATTTATTTGCATATCACACGGTATTACAAAGGTAACAGAAAAATAATAAAGTACGTAAGACGGTGTGATACCCTGTAAGGGCACCGCAAAGTGTAGAGCACTACTGTACACTACTGCATCCTTGTAGACACTTCAATTTATATAAAAAGAAAACATTACAAACATTGCACTAACCAACACTAACACTTACACTCCTATTAATGTTGAAATAAACATTTTTCATTTTTTTTTTTTTCAACATACAACATGTTACAAAAAAAATAATAACAATTGACATTGTGCCCTGTTATGTGATGCCAACACTGTGCACAGCTCAGTATACGCAGCAAGCGGGGCCTGCTGCACTGGTATTTTGCTGTACACAGTAGTGACATCATGGCACGAAACAGGAACAAAAAAAACAAATCGAATATGTACATAGTAACTTACATAAATAAAAACACTATCCTATTAATATTATAAACGCGAAAGTTTGTTTGGATGTCTGTTACTCTTTCACGTAAAAACTACTGAATGGATTTAGATGAAATTCGGCATACAGATAGTTTATAACCGGGAATAACACATAGGATACTTTTTACCCCGATATTTCCACGGGAACGGGAACCACGCGGGTGAAACCGCGAGCGGCCACTAGTATAACAAAATAACACGAATATTAGTAACAACAAAACGAATATACTTTGACACAAACAAACATGATAACAAAACGAAGCCGAGGCGCAAAACCTCAGAATAATAACTAAAGCTATTGAATCCGGACTAAAATAGCAACACTCATTCATCAGTTCGTACTATTTGAACTAATGAACCTAAGTGATGTATTGGAAAGAGATCGATTGTCCCTTTTCTTTCGTTATTTCGAAGGTGTCAGCAGATTTGTGACGTCATATTTGTGGTAATGTAGTGAGTGACTTTATAAAGGACTCAAAGATTTTTTTTGATCACCGATTATCTGATGACCGTTTGACATAACAATACAAAAAATAAAAACTAAGTGTCAACCATTTGTCGCACTCCAACCTCCTTTTCTAGCCATAAGATAGAACGGAACTAAACATAGTTGCACGATTTTTATTTTAGCCATCCTTCTATAGCTTTAGTTATTGTTCTGAGCGCAAAACTGACTGGCTGACTGACATGACAGAGTGACAGCAGCATTTCTTTTGACCAGTTTCACAGTATGCCTGTTTTCACTTTGATTAGTGATTAGTGCAGGTGACGAGTGCAGGTGCTTAGTGTTTAGGAGTAAACTCGTGTGGACAGCGATTGATTAGTGCGAGTGATTAGTAACCTGCGTAGTAAAGTGATTAGACGCGGGTTCTGATTATTTGCGAGTGGACTGCGAGTAGCCACGTCCCGCGCGCCCTCCCTTTCCCCTCACTCGCAGCCTGCCTGCACACACACGTCTGAACAGCAGTGTTTAGTGTTTAGCGTTTGGCGTCGGACGCTAACATCTGAATTTACTAAACACAGCCACTTGACAAAATTGGACACTTCTTGCACTACACACCTGCACTAAACACTCGCAATTACTAATCACCTGCACTCTTAAGGCCTGTTTTCACTTTGAAGAAAGCCCAGAAGAAGCTTAAGAGTTTGCTGATTGTCTGAAATGGCATTTTCAGCTTTTTGGAGGCGGCGAGATACTTAAAGGGTTCCTCAAGCCGTGTGAAACGAAGCAGATTCAGAGAGGCAAGAGATTTTCTAGAGGGAACGGCATCACTCACTAGTGCGTGTCCCCGTGCCCTACTAGATTCTCCGGCTCGGATCGGATCGGAATACATTCCGCGCTTGAGCAACGTACACATAGAACTTTCACGTACACTATCTCGGATCAGCTCGGAACAGTCCGACAGCTCTCGCGAGATTCCGTATCCGTGAAAGGTTGTCTATGTCCAAAATCCGAACCGGTGGTAGATTCAGTAAACTAAATTGTAATTCATTATTATTTGCATTTTATATCTAGAATAGAATAGACATTGTTTTCTATATCTTACGATTAAGCATTTGGCGTTTATCTCAACTTATGTTAAGTGATGATAAGGTTCAAGATGAAAGTGTCCTTCACCCGGAATCCTCAACTACTGAAGCACTGGCTATCTTATCTCTAGCTTCTGGAACACAACAATGCTACAAACATTGATGTTATAGCGACATATTTAGATAAGACGGTGGTAGCTAGCCAGGCGGACAAACAAGCCCTACCACCAACCAAACCGAGTACACAATCATACACCCCGCTGGGAATCGAACCCGGGACCTCTAAGTCTAAACTGGTGGTCTGAACCACTAGACTACGAGGTTAAAATATATGCCAACTATTCCATTTAAATGTGTAGTGTTCGCGTTAACTTTAAAAAACAATACAAGTAGGTACAGTTAAAGATTCATTGCGATCCGCTAAGTAAACCGTTGTTTTGCGTACGAAAGTTTGTATTGCATGGTAAGCATACTAGATGTACTGGAGACATACAGTTACTTGCAGAAATGCTAATGCACGCGCATTGTCGTTGGAAATACACTTAAGTTTGGGTGCTTCGTGCTACTTTCATTTGCCATTCGACCACGTAAAGAAAGGTAGTTAACTGTAAGTAAGTAAAGTGAATAGCCTATAACTACATACTATAGAAGAATGGAAAGAGCAGCCGGGTATGAAACACTCCAAATCCTTCCTAGGCGAAAACGCCTTAGGACGGAGTAAGTTCATATGCGGAGGCAGTAGAAGGCAGACCCGATTAACCATTAACCATCGGTGCCTTGACAGGGCACTATGCCACAAAACAAATGCTTCACAGAATGCATCTATCAACAAATAGCTTGTGTAGGGTATGTGGAGAGGAAACGGAGTCAATGCAGCACCTACTGTGTGACTGCGACTCTGGCTAGGAAAAGAATGGGACTCCTGGGGTCGACCTATCCGAACCGTAGGACTTCAGGCTCTTCGCTCTTAAGGACGTTGCCAAGCTTATGGCATCTATCTTTACAGAGTAAGAAGAGTGAAAGGATGGCGTTGCACAAAAGATCCTGATGGGTCGAAATGTTACTGCGAGAGGGAAACCTCGGCAGACCCCACTAAGATAAGATAAGATATATAGAAGAATTATAGAACGCGCTACCCGCTGCGCAAACGCAAAGTGCGTTCAATCAAATCTATATTAATATTATAAAGCTGAAGAGTTTGTTTGTTTGAACGCGCTAATCCCAGGAACTACTGGTTCGAATTGAAAAATTATTTTTGTGTTGGATAGTCCATTTATCGAGGAAGGCTTTAGGCTATATAACATCACGCTGCGACCAATATGAGCGAAGCATCAGTGAAAAATGTCGCAAAAACGGGAACAAGAGCCTAAAAAATTAAAATTGCTGCCGAAAGTCAATATTCCACGCGGACGAAGTCGCGAGCACAGCTAGTTAAGTTATAATAATAATTTTAAAAGAAATATACGAGGCAAATCGGAGTCAAGAAACTTGATGGTGCAGTGGTTAACGCGCCCGGTCTGCGAGTGCTGAGGTTAAGCAACTTTCGCGAAGGCCGGCCATCGGATGGGTGACCAAAATCTTATCGTCTCGAGATCCTCCGTGCTTCGGAAAGCACATAAAGCCGTTGGTACCGGCTACATTAGCAGTCGTTAACAACACCGCCCGCACTGGGAATTAAAATTTTATTATTCGGAATCTTTTGTAGTTGAGAATTGCTTTACCATTTGCCTGCCCGTGACCCATGAAAATATTGATCGCCGCGTAGTGGTTTACGACCCGTTCTCCATGTGGTGTTCACATCCATATGGTAAACTCTAGCCCCAGCAGTGGGGACATATACCTATGAGCTTGTAACGTTGTCGTTGCAATTTACTCCACGTTATATTTTTGCTATGCATCTTATAGCCTCCTTGGTAGTTTTAACCTTTTTACCGCCAACAACTTCTATAGAAGTTCGAGATTTTCGTGCCGTCCACGCCAGCACTTCTATAGAAGTTCTTCTTTGTACCTACTTTATTAAAATACATTTATACGTTGGCGTACAGCGGGGCATCGCGTGCAGGATAGTTGGGCGGTGAAAAGGTTAAAAACTATCTGTCAAACTTATTTGCACGGTTCTGAAAAAGAATACATTGAATATCATGTCATGTCATTGTCATGGAATTTTATTGTAATATGATCAGTCCTTAGATGAATGGATAGGTCTTCGAGTGCAGCGAGACCTATTATTCATCTAAGGATCAGTCTTTCTAAATTCTTCAGTTCAATAACATTATTTTATAGTCACATCGATTCTACAATTATTAATGTTAAAATAATATGTGAAAACCTGTATCTGTAAACAGATAATTTGATTCCTATAAGAAATATTTGTAAGTAACGTTTTGGCTTAGATTTTTATATTCTGATTTATTGTTTTTCTCTTAATTAATTGTAATTTTTTACTGTTTTAAATAAATATTTACTGTGGATTCCTGAGCTTTTAATGGCCTTCAGGCTTCAAGCTGATGATGATGATGCCGGTCGTTGTACGAATTTAATTGGGATCCGATTACGTTACCGAAAACGAGATTTGTATGGCAAAGTTTTAACTCTCCCCGTTTGTCACTAGATGGCGCTGATTCAATTAACTATATATATAAAACTCACGCTAGGCACTCTGATATCAATGTTACACGTAATTTGAAAGCAGCAATATAGATATCATCATCATCATCTCAGCCAAAAGACGTCCACTGCTGGACAAAGGCCTCCCCCAAGGATATGAGGGGTATTTGCCGTAGTCACCACGCTTGGCAGGCGGGTTGGCGATCGCAGTAGGTTGAGGGTAAGCTCAGAGAGATGCTGCTGCCCATCCTCTGGAATGGTCCCTTAGTCGGCTTTTACGACACCCACGGGAAGAGATGGGATGGGATGGGGACCACACAGGGGAATATACATAGTGAAAAAATTATATGCCTACCCGACCCAGCCAGGAATCGAACCTGGGTGGTCCGCAATCCGGGCTGCTGCTGCAGCTGCACTGCCCATCATGCTACCAGGACGGCTGATGACACGTAAGCATTGGTTTTTTTTCACTGCTTTTTAGCGGCAGTAGTTTCACTATATTAAATAAATATTTAATTCAGCTTAAGTGCCGCAATTAGCACTTATAAATAGAAAAAATATATATTTTATAGAATATAGAACACTTTTTTTATCTGTAAATTTCTTGTCTTATCTAAGTCCGAATAATAACAATAATAAAGCAAAAAAAATGCACGAGTGGGATTTGAACCCGCACTTGACGATCTAGTTATAGTCTATTCGGCGGCGTAAGGGCTAGGAGCCATTCAACTTATTACAATGGCATTTTTATTTCGAATGGTGATAAGTCTTAATACGACGAAATGAGATTCAACCCAAAAACCCTTCTATTAAAGCTTAAAATGCTTTAATTTTTCTTAAACAAAAGACATCCTCACTTCTGCATAGGGTTGTCAAAAATGTAACAAGAGTAAAAATAATAAAACATAAATATTACTACATTGTACACATTCTTGACTATTTGCTTACTTTCACTATTTAAATAAGTCCGAACACTTGTACTGCCGATTTCCTTTTTATCTTCCTACGGACAAAACATTTTTAGCTAAACAGTTAAGTAGGTAGGTAGATACGTAGGTATACACGTAATCACTAAATCAGTTCCAACGTAATACTAGTTAGAAATTTCCCGATTGTTGCAACCCTACCCTCCAATATTTGTTATTATATTTGCAATTTTAGTCGTGTCGTTCGATATTGAACCTTAACACAATCATTTTACGTTAGTTTTAAGGATACATAAGTAATCACCTATGCTGTTTTACAATAGATGACTAATTAGCTTATCTTTATGGCTCTTAGCCCTTACGCCGCCGGATAGACATACAGTGGCTTAATTAAAGCTTACTTTAGGAGCCAAAATGAGACTTATTCAATTTCAAAAGAGCTACCTACATCTTTGATAACTGATCATATTTTTTTTTGCAAATATCATTACTTATTTATGTTTACTTATATTTATTTGTTTATGAATGGCACACTGATGGCAAATGTCATTACAAAAGCATACAATCATATTCCAAATGTTAAGACAAGACAATAATCAAAGTTTAGCGTACACAGCAATTAAAATCAATTAAAGTTACGAAAAAATTGTTTTAATACAAATCTAATAAGTATCTAAGTAGGTACCTAATATAAGAAGGGTTCAAAGGGTTCGTCATCAAATATGGCTGAAATTACCTTTTTTAATTAGAATTAGGTAACTAATTAGGAAGGAAAGGTACGGTACCATACTTAGACTTACCAATCAATCAACAATTAAACACAATGGACCGTTTGCAACACATTACCCTGTATGCGATATTAACATAACAAATGAAAAAGCACTTTACATTATAGGGCCTTGCAAGCGTATTCATGACCATTTCGCATACCAGCAGAGTAATGACGCTTAGACATTATGTACAAAACAACCGGACGAAGACAAGAGTACCGTTAAACCATTCAGTGGAGAACAAACCGATGGTCTTTTTAAATAATCCGGTTAATAGTTTGTGGAGTGGGCAGATTGTATGCAACGCATTGCTAGTTTTTTTTTCTCACAATTCGCGGCCAGTCTGCGCCCGAGTCGAGTTGGTTGCGCGCGTTCCATTCGTGAATTTAAAAGTAAGTGCTGCTCTTTTTTCGTATCTCAAGGTTGTCTATTGTTTTATTTTTTAAATACTTAAATATAATTAAAAAACTTGTGTTGTGCAAAGAGGTGAGTGCTGATATTTGTTTTTTTTAAATGGGTTTTAAGTTCTTTTGATGTCTAATTCTGCTGTTTGCAATTCGTTAAAGTAATTTTTGAACAGGATTTCGTTAGTTTTTGTGTTGCATGATTATGGTTGACTTTGGAACCAGTTTTAGTCAACTTTAATACGTTTTCGGTTCGATAAGTACAGTTCGAAAAGTAGTTTAAATAACGGAAAACTATCGGTTGTTTTCGTCAGTTCAGATTATCAGTTTACTACTTTACTATCGACTCCATAAAAAATTACAATAGTTTAAATGAAACTACCTACCCGATATTTTTTAAACTTGTTCCCATTATTAGTTACCTAATTAACGATATAATATTGCACATTTTGATAAGAAATACCAAATCTTAACTAAGTTTATAGGTTTGTAATAACCACCCTATTGCATAGGGTAATGCATTGAAATATCATAGACACTATTTTCTTTCACGATTAGTCTGATATAAAAAGGCTAATTTATTTTTTGTGAATTTGTTTTTAAATATCTTTATATATATAAATCTTTTGTGCGTGTGTATATTATTGAATTCCAACTAAACGGCTGGACCGATTTGGATGAAATTTTCTGTGTGTGTTCAAGTGGATTCGAGAATGGTCCAGATTTACAATTGGACTCGGTAGGTGGCGCTGCTATAGGGGTCCATCATGGGATACGGGTGTTCTTAAGCGGACTAATGATTTGTTTGTTTTGTTGTCATGGAAACTGTCAAAGCGGTACAAGTCCGCTGGTTAGTTAGTATTTTAGATTTAAATAAAAATCTCCTGATTAACCTTTTGTCAGCTTAGTGCCAGATTCATCCTACAAACAATTAAAACTCTATTGTGTTTATATTCACAGAAGACGACAGATTTAAACATGTAATATTGAACAATAAGCAAACATATACTTAAATGAAATTAAAAATTATTTATACATTTATTAACGTCTAGTATCGGTAAAGAAAAATAATATAGTATGGCTGAACAAAAAAGAGTGACTTACTAACAAGTAACAAAAGATTATTGTACATAACTTTAAAAACATATTTTTTCCTTAATTTTAAGGGCTTGATCCTTGAGGCCGGTCTGCAATTTGCTAAGGTTAAGAGGAAATACTAAGGTCGACTGAATTGAAAAAATATGTATGAAAAGTAGACAACTTGGACTTGGACTTTAAAGACCTCACGTGGTCTTCTTGGGAGAATTTGAAAAATAAAACAGAACCGCAATCACAAGCAAGTTTCCTCATCCCTCAATCAGTAAATTAGTGGCTTTGTGTGGTCAGCGCATTTATGCAGTTTGTTTTTTACAAGTTATATTATATTCAAATACAATATTTCTTTGGCTTATAACAACACGGCAAGATCTTGTTACTAATGTGTAACAAATTAATTATTTGTGATAATGATATTCCCCCAAACTTCTTCCCCTTGAGTGGGACTTGCTGAGATTACACGCAGACTTCTTGAGATAATTTTAAAAGCGACGTTGCACTGGTTTTGTTTCATTCACGTTCACGAACACAACGGTAAATAATCTCTCATTATTTCACATTAATATTCGACAAAAGATAAATTTTAGCTTTATCAACTACAGACATACATAACTCTTTACTTTCCCGCCAAGAAGTTTCAAAATGTTACAATAAAAAATAACTTTACTTATTTTTTCTAAACCAAATAAAAACTTCTTCGAACGCGTTGATGTCTTTTCTGTTTAAAACAACATGGCGTCACAGAGTACCTACGCATTTACGAAACATAGTTATTAATCTTTGTAACAAATCACCGTTTCACAGATTTTAAAGCTAGCGTGTTACGATATGAGTTAAACTAAATCGTTAACCATTTTAAATTTGATGCCGCCAGTGACTCGCCAATCAGAGTCGCGTGAGAGTCGTTGTTACTGAGCTAAGGGCTACTCATCTTGGTAATCATCTCAAACACTTAAATTGTTCAATTGCAAGCCTCGGTCACAGAATAAACAGACCCAGAAGTTAAACTTCATATACCGCGCTCGAGGAACTCACACTTACCTAAACAACGTTAGTCGGAACAGGGGTACTTAGCCAAAAGGAGGGTAAAGTATACATGATAGTGAATAACTTTTTTTTATTGATGGCTTCGTGCGATTAGCACATTTAGCCAGTGTCAAAGTAATTTAACTTACAAGTAATACATCATCATCATCATCATCATCTCAGCCAAAAGACGTCCACTGCTGGACAAAGGCCTCCCCCAAGGATCTCCACAACGACCGGTTTTGTGCTGCTTGCATCCAGCGGCTTCCCGCGACCTTCACCAGATCGTCGGTCCACCTTGTTGGAGGCCTGCCCACACTGCGCTTTCCGGTACGCGGTCGCCACTCCAGGACTATCCCGCCCCAGCGGCCATCAGTCCTGCGAGCAATGTGACCTGCCCACTGCCACTTGAGCTTAGCAACTCTTCGGGCTATGTCGGTTACCTTTGTTCTTCTGCGGATCTCCTCATTTCTGATTCGATCACGCAGAGAAACCCCGAGCATAGCCCTCTCCATTGCTCTTTGAGTGACCTTGAGCCTTTTTATGAGGCCCATAGTGAGCGACCACGTCTCAGTCCCGTATGTCATCACTGGCAACACACACTGGTCAAAGACTTTCGTCTTGAGACACTGCGGTATATCGGACGAGAAGATATTTCGTAGCTTACCGAACGCTGCCCAGCCTAATTGGATTCGACGATTGACCTCTTTGCTGAAGTTGGACCTACCTAGCTGGACCGTTTGTCCCAGGTAAACATAATTGTCCACAACTTCAAGGGCAGAGTCCCCAACCTTCAGAGGAGTGGGTACGACACGTGAGTTCGACATAACTTTCGTCTTCTCCATGTTCATTTTAAGACCCACTTGTTGAGAGACTCTGTTGAGGTCACCGAGCATTGCGCCGAGGTCTTCCAGGGTTTTAGCCATGACCACTATATCGTCAGCAAACCGAAGGTGAGTGAAAAAACATCTTCCAGTGCAGCAGTGAACAGTTTCGGAGAAATCACATCTCCCTGTCTCACTCCTCGCTGCAACTGTATAGGTTTCGAGCTCTGGTCCTGAAGACGGACTGACATAGTGGCGCTTTCATACAAACACCTCAACACTTCGATGTACCGATAGTCAATTTGGCACCGCTGGAGAGACTGTAGCACGGCCCATGTCTCAATCGAATCGAAGGCTTTTTCATAGTCCACAAACGCTAAGCAAAGAGGCTGGTTATACTCTTCGGTCTTCTGTATAACCTGCCGCAGCGTATGTATGTGGTCTATGGTGCTGAAGCCTTTTCGGAAACCGGCTTGTTCGATAGGCTGGAAGTCATCAAACCTGCGTGCGAGACGATTCGTTATGACTCTCGAAAACAGCTTGTAGACGTGGCTTAGAAGTGAGATGGGCCTGTAGTTCTTCAGCAGGGTTTTATCGCCCTTTTTGAAAAACAGTACCACCATACCTTCGTGCCACGTCTCTGGCGTTCTGCCCCCTAGTACGACGGAATTAAATAGCTTCTGAAGAGCTACGAGTACCGGTCTTCCGCCTGCTTTCAGAAGCTCGGCCGTAATTCCGTCAGCACCTGGTGCCCTGCCGTTTTTGAGCTGTTTGAGAGCCATACTAATCTCGTATAGGCTGATGTCCGGAATGTCTTCGGTATAGTGCCGGGTTAACTTAGCTCTAGGGTCTCTAGCTAAGCGTACAGATGGCCGTGTGGATGTGTAAAGCTGTCCATAGAACTTCTCGACCTCTCCCATAACATCGGACCTGGTCGTGACAGTTCTGCCGTCATCGGTTTTCAGCGTCGTCAGTTGGCACTGCCCAATACCCAGATCTCTTGCAAACACTTTTGAGCCTTTGTTCCGCTCAATGGCATCAATATGATGATGATGAATGATATTAGAAATGGGAAGTGAGAAATGATATACCCCCCAACCCCTCGAGTATCTCAGTAAAGATGTGAGGCTTTACTAAGTCCTCACGCGGAGACTTCTTGAGAGAATTTGAAAAGTGACGTTGCACTGTTTTGTTTCATTTGCCAACACTCATGCACACTCACGAACACTTAACGGTTAATAATCCACCATTATTTCTCATTAATATTCGACATAACACAAATTTTGGAAAATAAAGCAAAACCGCAGACATGACGCTTCACTTTCCCGCCAAGAAGTCCCTTTATTTTATTTTTTGTAAATTTGATTTTGTTTTTTTTTTCATTTACATTTGATTGGTCTTCAAAAATCTAGTAGGCTACAGTTTTGACGTAGGTTTACCTCTAATGACAATGTACCGGGCATTGTAAAGAGTCGAGTTTTCTCTCCTTAATTGAACTAATGTAGGTATCCAATAATATTAACTTTTAATTTGGTTTTGTTTTTTGTGACCGCCAGGGCTACCACAGCGTAATTGCTTTTGAAATCTTAAAAAAAAAAGCTGTTAATCTAAAATTATCCATTTTTAAGATGTACTCTGTCTTTTTGAGAATCTGTCCTTATGCGAGTCTGTCTTTTTGAGAATCTGTCCTTAAGCGAACAAACGAAAATTTCTTATACAAAAGTTATTTACTATCATGTATACTTTACTACTTCACTTTTTCCTTGGGGGAGGCCTTTGTCCTGCAGTGGACGTCTTTTGGCTGAGATGATGATGATGATGATGATACTTTACCCTCCTTTCGGCTTAGCCCCGTTCCGACTAACGTTGTATACCCCTTGCGCGGACATGTTTCTCGGACCTGCTCGGGAGTCTCGGGACAGTCCAAGCGCTGTTGTTGCGAGATTTCTTGTCCGCTAAACGGCTGGACCGATTTGGATGACTTTTTTGTGTGTTCAAGTAGATTCGAGAATGGTTTAGATTTACAATTGGACCCGGTAGATGGCGCTGCTATAAGGGTCCATCATGGGATACGGGTGTTCTTGCGGACGAATGATTTGTTTGTTTTGTTGTCATGGAAACTGTCAAAGCGCTACGAAGTCCGCCGGTCAACTAGTACAATATATTATAACAACATCGAGGAGCTCGATGGCGCAGTGGTAAACGCGCCCGGTCTGCGAGTGCTGAGGTTAAGCAACTTTCGCAAAGGCCGGTCATCGGATGGGAGACCAAAAATTTATCATCTCGAGTTCCTCAGTGCTTCGGAAGGCACGTAAAGCCGTTTGTGCAGCCGTAATGGCCGTCGTCCCGGCTGCATTAGCAGTCGTTAACAACCACCAATCCGCACTGGGCCTGCGTGGTGGTTTATGGCCCGTTCTCCCTATCTATCCACAGGGAAGGCTCGTGCCCCAGCAGTGGGGACATAAAAAATGAGCTGATGATGATGATATTGTATATAGTGTCGTAAGAAAGTCAGGATACCAGGGATTTTGAAAATCCTATAGCATACTCATTAAAGATCTCAAAACGCATTTACATCCCTAGCTCCCGATAATTATGACCGCAATTATGATAGACTAGTGGACCCGGCGGACTTCGTACCGCTTTGACAGTTTCCATCAAGTGATTAAATTCTCTTTGGTTTCCATGACAACAAAACATACAAATCATATTGTATTGGAAAATGAAATTGTCGTTTTTAGTATATTTATAGTGTGATTCCCGTGGGAATATCGGAAAAAAAACTATCCTATGTGTTAATCCAGGTTATAAACTATCTGTATGCCGAATTTCATCCATATCCATCCATCCGTTGCAGCGTGAAGAAGCAACAAATATACGAACATATATACACACAAACTTTCGCATTTATTATATTAGTAGGAACGCATCCGATGTGTACAGACAGATGCCTGTCAAATTTCTTCAGTAAGATATAAAGTACATAGTATATTGAGAAAATTATGACAGTTTGTGTTGCAGGCGTGCGTACCTATCATTAATTTAATTGACAGAAACGGGTCAATTACTCCTAAGTTGTGACCTCTGACCTATTTATCTGACCTCCGGATAATTATAGCTGGTTGTTTGAGCTCTTTCGCTGCTATTAAGATAGGTTGATGAGTTGACAATCTTAATTTATTATTAGTTTGTTTATATTATGTGGTATTGGTGCCGCCCGAGAAGGTTTTTGTATATCGTGTTGACCTAGTCATAACAAACGGATAAAGTTGATGTAACAGCTTATAGCTACAACAAATTTAAGAGTTAGGAATGCCTGAGCCGCTTGATGGTGCTGTGGTTAACGCGCCCTGTCTGCGATTGCTAAGGCTAAGCAACTTTCACGAGGGCTGGTCATCAGATGGGTGATCAAAAATTTTTGGTGCCGCTGGTCCCGGCTGCATTAGCAGTCTTCAACAACCACCAATCATCACGGGCCTGCGTGGTGGTTTATGGCCAGTTCTCCCTATCCATCCACAGGGAAGGCTTCGTGCCCCAGCAGTGGGGACACAAAATGAGTTGATGATGATGATGATGATGAATCTCAAGTAGGTACTTACACAAGAATTTGTATGATCCCAGCTGTAGGTATTTTTTTTTTTTTATTGTGGCACGCCAAAATGGCCTCACCCTGCCTGATGAAAAGCAGCCAGTGAAGCCCAAGAAGTGAAAGCGTTCATCACAGCGCTACCACGCTATGCCGAACGCTCACACTATGGCGGCCTGCATAAATGCTTTTTCACGCCCCGTTTAAATAACCCGGGATAGAAAGAGGAGGGAAACACGTGTGCGGGAAGCGCATTCCACATACGGGCAGTTCGGCACAGGAACGATTGTCCAAACTTTTGCTTCAATGCTTCAGCAACAGCGCAAACGCCTGTGCCACGGGAATAGACGAAAAATTTACAAGCAACAACGGTAACTCACGGCAAAATCTTGTTTTTAAATGACTATGAATAATTTGAATTCAACAGAGAGTAGGTCAACGACCTTGCGCCTACATCTTGTCGGCAAAGGAGTTAGGATGACGGGGTTTTTCATCAAGATGTATGGTGAATGAATGAACGTTTATGAATATCCACAGGGTGCCTGCGTGAATTTTGTTTACTATTCATTCGATAACAACAAGTGATTACTTAGTGTATGATTAGGCATAGAATTGTCAAAAAAACATTATACGAGCTTGATGAAAACTAAGAATATCACTGCGTAGCCTAATATATACATAATATAATTATTTCAAAGTATATGCTTAAAGCCCAGATCTAAATACTCAAAATAAATGGAGAGTTTAAAAAAGTAGGCATTTTGCTAACCTATTTCGTCATTTTTATTTTTTAAACTATGGCGCAAATAAAATTATGTTTTACCATAGACATCACTGACACGGGCAAATCCTAAGGAAAATGTTGATATATTAACAAACTATGTTGATATACTAACAAACTTGATAAATTAATGAAAGGAAACCATGAAATCTGGACTTATAAATTCAATGGGTCAAGCTAAAGCACTTTTACTTAAAGATCCATCTGTTTACTTATGTTAGTAAATAAAAATTATCATTGACGTATTTTTTTGTTTGAGAGATTTCATCCATAAAATTGACCCTAACGATCGATGCAATAAAAGTACAGGGTGTAATTTTTGCAGATTTTAGTCGGTTCGATTCCCGGGTGTGGCAAGCGAATTTTCGAAAATATTTGAATGCAGTTTTCTTACTTTTCAAAAATAAAGGAATGTTTTCTTTGAGTAAAATGTTCTATCTACAGTATTAAGAGTACTTTCCCTTCAGGTGGCATTACAAAATTCCACCCTCTATAGTTTTTATCGACAAGTTCCAAAAGTATTTTTTGGCAATACTGGACACTGGTTGGATGGTTAAATTAAAATCAAATCAAATCAAATCAATTCATTTATTTGCAAGAGCATTATTTACAGCATAAACAGGTGACATGTTACTAAAAGATTAAGAGCGTTTACGCCGCTCACTAGCGCCGCCAATGAAAAAAAAACATATCTAGTAATTAGAGATAGTAAATCAACAAACTATTTGAATGAAGTAATTTAGCATTTTTACGTCACCTAATGAACACCTGGCATGTTATGGTTTAGTTAAGTAAGGCGTTATAGTTAAAAGTGGCCGTAACGTCTTATTTAACTAAACCATAACATGTGAGGTGTTCTTTAGGTGACGTAAAAATGCTAAATTACTTCATTCAAATATTCTATCTCTAATTACTAGATATGTTTTCTTTTTCATTAGTGGCGCTAGTGTGCGGCGTAAACGCTCTTAAGTACAAATGTTCGCCTTATACTCGAAAGCATGCAAAATTATAAATACTAGTTAAATGTCAATAAATCTACTAATTCAATTACCTAATTATATTTTTTGTGAGCAGTCACCAGACTTATCTTACACTTTCAAATTCTCGCAAGGAATAAAAACATTTTTCAAAAGAACGAATCTACCGTTGCATTAGCATTGGTTAGCCACCGCCCGCACTGGGCCCGCGTGGTGGTTTATGACCCGTTCTCCCAGTGGTGTTCCCATCCATGGGCAGGCTCGTGTTCCAGCTGTGGGGACTTAACGCACTACTTATACAATACTGGTGCAAGTCAAAACATACTGACATTGGAAATTTTGTCGTATTGAAGAACAGTACAGTTCAATTTCAAATATCAGCATGTTTTGACTTGCACCAGTATTGTATTGGTAGTGCGTTAAGATGAGCTGGTATAATGATGATGAATCTAACCAGGATTATTGTTGGCGTACTAGATTATGGTCCCATCTCCCCATGTGCATGTTCATGTCCCACAAGCCCAGTGGCTTGGTGGTGGTCGTTTATATCCTCCTGATGTTTTTTTAGGGTATATATCGGGTCGCCTAATTTTTTGTACTTCTAATTGGCAATGGCACACAAACGGTTAGCCTCAATTTTTTTCGTCATAATCGTGTTTGGTCTAATTTCACTTCGTCTAATTATTTATCGCCATATTGTTATTTACCAAATACGACATTTGGCGGAACAATTCGTATTCCCTAAAGTTTGCAATTACTAAATATTAATTCACACAAAATTAAAAATCACAAAGTATAAGAGCTATAAAAAAATATATTTTTGTAATGAACTAGATTTCTGTAGTCTAATAAAAAAAAATAACGTCGAAATTCAAGACAATGGCTACGCTGCGCTTCGCGATTGTCTTAAATTTCTAACCTATCACGTGACCTACAGGAGTAGGGCAGCTAGTATTTTTGAAATCGTCGTAATGCCAAAATAAAGTTATGCCAATATATTTTAGGGCATTTCACATTATAGATCCTAAAATTAGGGCTAATTGTTCGGCGAAACAATAATTGTTCGTTTTAAGTTTAGGCCAATACGGTTTGGCCATGTAGGTAATATTAGGACTAAAATTTTTAGGCAAACCGAAGGGCACCCTTTTTTTTATTTATTTATTTTGTAGCGAGGCGACAGACCACAAAAGAGATCGATCCACATTTTTAATGAATTTTAAGTACCCATACATATTTTGTTTATCGAACGAAAAGGTCAGGAAAAAAGTTTAATAGGCAGCCGATAACATTACTATCGAAACATAATACCTACGTCAGTGTGTTGTGCAGTGTTCAGTGAATGTATTCGATTACAGGACAAGCGTTGAGTTGAAATAATTTAGTCGTACGTTCATGTTTAATAATTAGTGGGAACTATTTTGTGGTTATTGGTTTCAAACCTTTTTTCGAGTGACGTTTTAAGTTTTTAATTAGATTTAATTTTAATATTCTTTTTCCTCGGTGCGTTTTGTTTTTCTTTTACTCCGTTATGTTTTACTTTTATAGCTTTATTTAATATTTTCTAAGTGTTCATTTATGCATGGCAGACGTGTAAGGTTGTTATTAAAAAAAACAATAACGGACAAGTTCTATGTTCAAAATAAAATGAAGTCTTTTGTCAAATGGCTTGTGAATAAAGTGAGACTGGTGAGTTAGATTTTTTAATTAGATTTCTTCTTCCGTGTGATGTACAGTCGGCGGCAGATCAACCTACCCAAATCTGTCAAATTTCTCCAATGAATATTGATCCTTAATACTAAACAATAAAGTTCAAAATTGATTGTAGAAATTTTACAGTTTTGGGTAGGTTGATCTGCCGCCGTGTGTACAAGCCCATACAAGAAGAAATGATTATAAGTGGTGATTAATGCATGAAAAAATATGGATCATTGATGATAAGAATAGTTTTCCCCTCGAACCTCTTTAGTTTCAGTAAAGATGTGGGACTTCATTGGGACTTCACGCGATCTTCTCGGGAGATTATAAAAAGTGCTGTTGTACTGTTTTATTTCATATAAATGCATGTTCATGAACACATAAAACACACAATTTTTGAAAATGTATAAGTAAATCATATATTTATCTGGATAGGTACTAGTTTAAGATTGATCCTTTTTAACAAATAATTCGTACTAAATTCGATTAAATTTATAGAATTTAATCTGTACAATAATATCAGACAAAAAGCTAATAAAAGATTTTCTAAAATAAAAATAACAAAACAGAAAACTAACAATATTTATAAAATATGACGCATTAAAGAAAGCAAGTAAGTTATAACGTTTATTTGATCACAGACTTCACGAGTCAGCACGAGATAGACAACGAAAAAATATTATTAGTAGATACTTTACCCATAGGTAGGTACACACTGCAAACAGTCGCAGGTGTCTGATGTGATGTAGTTAAGTACTGAATGTAATATAATCTGCCTTGTCTGTGGTATGCTATCAGTTACCCATATTAATTAGAACTAAAGACATAGGTACTATGTTAAAATTGTATGTATATTCTCAATCTACGGTATGTTATGACGACGCTAAATAATAATTAATGATTTATCTATCTGCTAGCTATTTGATACATTGAAATAAAATAATGTACTAATAATAATATTTTAAAATATATTTATTTTCTTCGCAAAAGTAACAAAGTAGTCATCATCTTAGCCAAAAGACGTCCACTGCTGGACAAAGGCCTCCCCCAAAATGGGGGGTATTTGCCATAATCGCCACGCTTGGCAGGCGGGTTGGCGATCGCAGTAGGTTGAAAGTAACCTCAGAGAGATGCTGCTGCCCATCCTCTGGAATGGTCCCTTAGTCGGCTTTTACGACACCCACGGGAAGAGATGGGGTGGTGCAATTCTTTATCCCCGGCACCACACAGGGAACAAAGTAGTATGGCACATTAAATACTCGTATTAGTTTTAATTACTTGTGTACTTGTGTAATTGAAGAGTTAGTGGCTGAGCCGAATATCATCGGCGAGACAAAGGCACACAGACTTCGCTGGCTCGGCCACTTAGAGAGAATGAGGGAGGATCGGGCGGTGAAACGTGCATACGTGGGACGGCCGAGTGGGCGACGCCCGGTTGGCCGTCCCAGATATCGCTGGGAGGACGAGGTCGCTAAGGACCTGCGCGAGCTCTGCGTTGAGAACTGGCGGGAAGTGGCGCGGGATCGGGAGAAGTGGCGGCAGTTATTATCGGAGGCCAAAACCCTTCTTGGGTTCCTGCGCCACCCCAGTTAGTTAGTTACTTGTGTACGACTAAATGTGTGTGTACTCTTAGACTTTGGAAATCACATGTTAACACATTGTTCAGTAACTGTCCATAATCATTAAAAATAGGGGGCATCAAGTAATTAATTAACTTAGCAACAGTTAAGCACATACCATCTGCTCCTAGCTAACATACGATACGGTAAAATTTCAATGAAATTCTCTAATACTTTTTGGGGACGAAAACATCTGACCTTATCCCACCTTCTCCCTTCCTCCATAGGAGTACACGTGCTGCTCTCCGGAGTCATCGCTTCACTGTCACACATATCCCATCGCGCACAAAGAAATTTGGTGACTCGTTTCTTTGTCGCACCTCCAAAAGATGGAATAGTCTACCAGCACACGTTTTCCCTCCTTCCTATGATATTGGGTCCTTCAAACGAGGCGTGAAGAAGCACCTTGTGGGCCGGCAGAGTGAGGTTGACTGATGCTGCGTTGTTTTCACGCTGCACCAGTTGTCTTCGCGTCTGGACTCTATTTCCACTTAACATCAGGTGGTATGGAGTCATTTGCCGTGCTAAGAATAAAATAAAAAAAACTGCCTAATGTGAATTTTGTTTACTATCCGTATCCATTCGATCACGATGACTAAAACGAAAGTTAGTATGGCATTGAAACAGCGTCTCCTGGCGGCATACGAGAAGAGTTAGGTAGGTACGTAGATATTTTTATTTAATTTTTGTCTATTGAAGTCCGGTGGTTGGTGGTCGGCTGGGGGACAATTTTGTTTCATTTAAACTTTTATAGTTGTTCCATTATCTCCACTTTTTTATTGTAAAAGCCCCACCCGACTTCAGTAGACATTTTTTTAAACTGACAAGTGTATCTAAGTAATTAATAATGTTATTTCTTGCTTTTTAGAGCTGTTTTTACTTTTTTAAGTTTGAAGTCTTCTTGAAGTTCTTATCAATAGAAATGAATAAAGACCAAACACAAGGTAGCTACTGTAAAACGTTGAAGAGTTCCCTTGACTGTCCTTCGTCTTCATCATCAGACCCCTAATGACAGTCACACACAACCCATCTAGGTGTAAAGTTCTCACCAATACAAATTAATCAAGCTTAAACACCACGTAATTTCTGTAAATCGTTGAGGAGTTCCCTCGAGTGTCTTTCGGCTCCATCATCAGATCGACTCCAGACCTTCATTAAGTAGTAGTGCTTTAAAATACTTAATGAAAACATTAACAAACGCACTAGTCGCCACTACGATTTTCAAAAGTTCCCCTCCATTTCTCTGGGATGCCATCATCAGACACTGGTTTCCTTATCATGATACCACCCTTGGGATATCTCCTTTCCAACAAAAAAAGAATCATCAAAATCGGTTCATAAACGACGAAGTTATCCGCGAACACACATAAAAAAATATAAATACCTACGGGTCGAATTGAGTAGGTAACCTCCTCCTTTTTTGAAGTCGGATAAAAATAATAATATCCAAGTTTGCAAAACATCAGTTACCAATTAAAATTTTCACATTTTAACTTTTTCACATTTTAATTTAAAATTTTCAAATTTTAACATTACTAATATAGGTCATAAAGTGTCTAAGAAAAAACAAAGTTAAAAAAAATAAAAATAATAGTATGCAAGAGCAGACCAGCCTCCACAGCTCCACAGACCACAGGCGGCACCCGTTCATCACTAGTATGACATAATAATATAAATCAGCCATCGCTTCATTCAACCATATCTTATGGAATGTAACGAAACGTACCTAATCATAATAAGACCATGATTGAAATGAATCGTGTCCACTATCCTTGCGTTGCAAGTTTCTCTTAGCGCGGCCATGCTAATTGTTGTGTAATCGTAAAACTGCGTTTTATTACCGAGATAAATGTGGGAAAACCGCCGCTTACAATGTTACCTTTGTTTTTCATAGTTCTTTATTGAAATATGTACCTACATGATACATAGCGCATGTGGTAATAGAACTCATTCGTATCTTATAGCTTGGGACAGGCCTTAGATCAAGACTGGTCAAACCCAGAGTGGCCCGCGAACACTTCTGAATTTGCCCGGCAATAGATAAGTACGTGGAAAGTTATGTGAGAGAAATATCGTACTTAGCTCAAAAACCTCTTCATAGGTAAAAAAAAAAACAAATTTTGAAAAAAAAAACCACGAGCAGGATTTGAACCCGCACCCTTCTGAGATACCGGGTCAGGTGCTCTCCCAATTGAGCTATCGTGGTTCTAAGCAGCCCGCCGAAATTATTCAACACTAATTAAGCACCTGACCCGGCATGTCAGAAGGGTGCGGATCAAATCCTGCTCGTGGAAATTTTTTCAACATTTGTGTTTTTGTAATTTGTTCGCAACAAAATTTGCGTTAAAAATTATATAAACACTCTTCATAGGTAGGTGTCATTGATGTTTTGCGTGTATTTTTCTAAGTGTAATGTAATTATTAATTGCACATTCCAATATTTGTATGCTGTAAGTAATAGCTGAATATTTAAGGATACATATTGCTTAAAATTATACGTCTTTGTAACAAACTCTATTCATGCAAATAAGTGATTGACATGTTTCGATTGTAATTAAACTATGAAATACAATCGAAACATATCAATTTATTAAATTTAACGCCTTGTTTAGATATCTATCATGACTGTAGGATAGATAATCCACTAGGTGGCCCGCCGTCGGCTGACATGGAATTTATATTATGGCCCACCTCCTTAATTGGTTGGGTAGCCTTGCCTTAGATTAAATAACAGTTACGCTGAGCCTTGAAGAGCTCGATGGCGCCCGGCCTGCGTTTGCTGACATCAAGCAGCTTTCGCAAAGGCCGGTCATCGGATGGGTGATGGAAAATTTATTAACTCGTGCTCCTCCGTGCTTCGGGAGGCACGTAAAGCCGTTGGTCCCGGCTGCATTGCAGTCGTTAGCAACCACCAATCCGCACTGGGCCCGCGTGGTGGTTTACGGCCCGTTCTCACTGTGGTGTGTCCATCCATAAGCAAGGCTCGTGCCCCAGCAGTGGGGACGTATAATGAGCTGGTGACGCTGGGCCTCGTTTCTACCTTTTCATATAGTCCCCGAAATACCGAATTATTTCGAAATATTTCATTCCTTTCGATATTCCGAGGTTTATCACTTCATAATTTTGCATAAACTAAATCTGCATGGCCATCGGTTGCAATGACCGTTAGATAGATGGCGCAATTTGCGCTATTAGCACTCAAAAAAAATTAAAAAACAGTGACAAAATTCAGCGCTTACGTTAGCCTTCCCGGTAGCATAGCGGTCATGCAGCCGCCCGGATTGCGGTTCGATTCCTGGCTGGGTCGGGTAGGCGTTTAATTTTTTCACTGTATTTTATAAAAATAAATATTTCATTGTATAATGCTCTAAGATTTTATAACTGTAAAATAAATGTAGTAAATACTTATTAAAAGACATTTGACATATCAAAATGGCCTTTGATAGTCAAATGACACAATATGTCATATATAATAATAATGTCATGTTCTTAATATCGATTTTTAATTTACAAAATGGCGTCCTGTCACACTGTTACATACACCTACTACGTAGTTAACTTCGCCTACCTTATAGATGACCATAGAATGACCAATAGTAAAGCTTCCGACCTTTTTTTTGTAAAAGCCATTTGTTTTAGTTCATTGTTAAAGCTTAATACGTTGTGTAGTATTCACTTTTTATAACATGTAAATAAGATAGAGGATAGAGAAAGGTTTGTGTAAATAGGATAACACTTACGGTTTTTATCGTTGCTAAGCATGTTTTTATAAGAACCTCTTGTATTCACATTATTTTTAGGTCCAGTTGTTTCCTTCTATCTTTCCAACAAATTATACATGGTTGTCCTTATTTTCTTACAATACTTCTTTAGATATTATAAAATAACTTCCATTCAATGAAAATTTATAAACAAAGCCTTGACAACCATGTCAAATGTTTTGATGGCAAAGACAATATTTTCTTTTAAAAATGCAATGTAAACTTTTTATGTTATTCTTAATTTGTAAAAATTTAAATTAAATCGTGTTCTACGGGAAGGGTATATAAGCGTCCTGTTCTGTGCTCAAACGCCATTCTAATTACGAGTTCCGAACAAGGAGTGTCTAATTACGGAACCTCTGGCTGACTACGGAACCTCTGGCTGACTGCGGAACCTCTGTCTGACTGCGAAACCTCTACCTGGCCTGACCTCTGCCGGTCTAACCTCTGCCGGTCTGACCTCTGCCGGTCTGACCTCTGCTGGCCTGACCTCTGCCGGCCTGACCTCTAACGGTCTGACCCCAAGATCCTGTGCGGTGCTGCTGAGCCAGTCTGACCCCGAAATCCTGTGCGGTGCTGCTGAGCCAGTCCTTCGCTACGTATCACTGAGGTAGCGCCATCTGGCGCTGATCGATTATTGTATATATATTGTTTTGTATATATTTTTTGTAAATATTTTTTAATTATTAAATTTCATTTATTTCAATTGTAAGTAACACAGTACAGTTGTTTTATGTAAGTATTAAAATGTATGTATGACAAGGGCTTATTTTACGTGTTGTCAACCGCTCAAATAAAGAAAAGATGCTATCCCAAGTAAGTACGCAACGCAGGGGTAGGGCCTGGTGCAAAGTACCTACAGAGAGTAGCGCATCTCAATTTACGCAACGCAGGGGTAGAGCCTGGTGCAAAGTACGTAAAGTAATGTACAAAGTGGAGACGCAATGATAAGCATGAAAATGATAAGGAATGAAAGTAACTAACGAATGAAGATGAAAGCAATATATATATATATATATATATATATATATATATATATATATATATATATACATTAGTTACCTAAAATTACAATAAATTCTAAGTTTTAATTTAGTTTTAACCTGCTTCTTTGATTGAGGGAGCTTATCAGCTGGTTCCTCCAGTCTAACCTACACCGACACCGAGACATTTCTAAACTGTTATGAAGCAACAAAATAAAAGAAGGAAAATAAATGAAATTTAATAATTAAAAAATATTTACAAAAAATATATACACAACAATATATATACAATAATCGATCAGCGCCAGATGGCGCTACCTCAGTGATACGTAGCGAAGGACTGGCTCAGCAGCACCGCACAGGATCTTGGGGTCAGACCGTTAGAGGTCAGGCCGGCAGAGGTCAGGCCGGCAGAGGTCAGGCCGGCAGAGGTCAGACCGGCAGAGGTCAGGCCAGGTAGAGGTTCCGCAGTCAGACAGAGGTTCCGCAGTCAGCCAGAGGTTCCGTAGTCAGCCAGAGGTTCCGTAATTAGACACTCCTTGTTCGGAACTCGTAATTAGAATGGCCTTTGAGCGCAGAACAGGACGCATAAATACCCTTCCCGTAGAACACGATTTAATTTAAATTTATACAAATTAAGAATAACATAAAAAGTTTACATTGCATTTTTAAAAGAAAATATTGTCTTTGCCATCAAAACATTTGACATGGTTGTCAAGGCTTTGTTTATAAATTTTCATTGAATGGAAGTTATTTTATAATATCTAAAGAAGTATTGTAAGAAAATAAGGACAACCATGTATAATTTGTTGGAAAGATAGAAGGAAACAACTGGACCTAAAAATAATGTGAATACAAGAGATTCTTATAAAAACATGCTTAGCAACGATAAAAACCGTAAGTATTATCCTATTTACACAAACCTTTCTCTATCCTCTATCTTATTTACATGTTATAAAAAGTGAATACTACAGTTGACTGCCTCAAAACCAGACACAATAGAAATTTAATTGTCACAATTCACCCGCGCGGGGCCCGGCATTAAATGAGTTAAATAGAGATTCATTTATTTCTTAAGATTCCTAATGGTGGATATCCACAAAATTTTGTCAAAAATAAAAGGGGCGGGTATAACCACTGACCCCTGCACAGAAAAATCGCCCTAATGGTATCCACCATCCAGAAAATTTGTTAATAGTACATTTTAGAGCCTACTGATTTTTGAAGTAGTTTATATAGATTTTGCGACGAAAACTGATTTGTACTGTATCGAACACTGGTTGGTGCCACTATAATATACAGATATAAGGTTAAATACAGTATAAGATACATTACGTGCTACGGTGTTAGTGCTACACCACCAAGTGGGCACCTGCTTAATGACAAGTTAAATACCTCTTCTAAGTTGGGAGGCGAGGTCATCGGGCACTTGGCCCGTTCATACTAACATTAGCATTGCCACAAATGAAGAGACTTACAGAAAGTAAGCTTAATACTACATAACGAATCTTTTTTTTGAGATTCTGCTGATTGCCAGGCATTTTCAGCTTTGAAATCACAAAAAAAGTATGATGTGACGGCGACAATGGTTTATAGTCGAGTAAGTGAGTATTAAACATGTGAACGTAGTACGTAACGTAGGCGCGTAGTGTGTCTGTCGTGACGTTGTACGCCGCGAAGCTCTTCGCAGGCCGCGTCGTTTACTCTTTGTGTGGATAGATTTATTTATTTATTTATTTTGAAAAGCACAGCTAACAAAACATACACTTACTGCCGTACTCAGAGACGTCAATTAAGTTTTAATGACAATTAAATGTCTCTCCTTCTCTATTTAGCACTATACATAAGAAAGTGACAGCAAGAGACTTAATTGTCATTAAAACTTAATTAACGTCTCTGAGTACGGCAGTTAATGAGTAAAATTAATCGTACATTAACCTCTAAAGCTGAGTGCTGTCTCAATTAAAAGCTGCCACGGCATGCAATTGTTGACAACAGCGTTTATACAAAGGAAAAAAAAGGATCTTTGCTTATAGTTACTACTTAATTAATTATTTTATACAAATAATAAAAGATAGCGTTAAAGTCTGCTTATATAAATCAATTTATGTTTAAAAAACCCACACACGGGCTAGACAGCGAAAAAGCGTTATAAATATATACATATATATTTTATATCAACATAATTAGGTATCGCATAATTCAAATGCATATTATTACAAAATAAAATAAGGACTTTTAATATTGTAGTTTTTTCTATACGTTTATTGTATATAATATTTTATGAGATCGATTCGATTTTGATGGGATCTGTCACAGGTTAGGGGATTCCGCTGTTAGTTTTGCGTTATTAGTCTGAGAGTTTTGCAGCGTTACCAACTTGCGCTCAGTGTGGGCTAAAAAAATTTTTTCACGCAATCATCTAAATTTATACTTTTTACGGTCTTGGTGCGCGGGGCCCGTAGCATTTAAATAAATAAATAAATAAAAAGTTTATTTGGCATAAATAAACAACATAATTATAACAACAAATTAAAAAGAAAGCACAACAAAGCCAAATAGGTCCCCGCTCAGCTTAAGCCGAGGCACAGAGTGCCACGACGCTGGTATTCTGCGGATACCTTAACGGGCGGTTTCCGGTTATGCAGCTTTCCTTGCTGACAATAACAATAACAATTTAGGCACTAAAATACAAATAAAAACTTTAAACATAGCAATACAGTACATAATATTTAGTTGGAATTCGAAACACAGAATTTAAACATAGCAATACAGTACATAATATTTAGTTGGAATTCGAAATTAAAATTAAAATTACTTATTTTAATTAATTATTTGCTACTCTTGCTACGTAGGTAATCCGCCACTGTGAACATTCCAAGCGCAGCTGTTGCGGTGGCGAGATCCCCGTGT
Organism: Eudonia lacustrata; assembly: GCA_947562085.1. Taxonomy (NCBI): domain Eukaryota; kingdom Metazoa; phylum Arthropoda; class Insecta; order Lepidoptera; family Crambidae; genus Eudonia; species Eudonia lacustrata. The sequence continues at coordinate 521,808 of OX387335.1, forward strand.
CCGTGAGAGATTGTCTATGCGAGTGCGTTTGTTTGAAGCTTACCTTCTATGGGTTCTTATTTTAAGGTATTGCTGACCATACGTGAAAGTAGAGAGTGTTGTTTTGACACGCGGCGTTTCACCTCTTTGTCACATCGGCCATTACCATAGACTGGCTAACTGCGATTACTCGCCACTATTGCGGACAACGGAAAAGGAGTTTGTTTGTACGCTCAGAATAATAACTAAAGCTATAGAAACCGGACTAAAATAGCAAAGGTGTCACCAGATTTGTGACGTCATATTTGAGGTAATGTAGTGAGTGACTTTATAAAGGACTCAAAGATTTTTTTGATCACCGATTATCTGATGACCGTTTGACATAACAATACAAAAATAAAAACTAAGTGTCAACCATTTGTCGCAGTCCAACCTCCTTTTCTAGCCATAAGATAGAACGGAACTAAACATAGTTGCACGATTTTTATTTTAGCCATCCTTCTATAGCTTTAGTTATTGTTCTGAGTTTGTACGCTTCGCCATAGAGAATTTGCGTTTCCGAAATTTTTGTTTAAAGGATGTTGCGTGTTGTGAACAAATGAGAATAGGGAAAAGTTATTGATTTCAGAACATTAAACCATTAAACGTATAAATGAGTTCTTTAAAAAAGTAATCTACTTTTTAATTGACTTAAGTATTTCTGTAAATTCTGTAACCATAAAAGTTAAAATAAACAATTAATTGACGGAACACAATAAGTGACGTCGTTTGCCATTCCCAAACAATTTCCATTAAAAATAAACGTTTTGATAGTTGCTTCAAAGTTTCGCTATTAGCTAACCCACATGCCTATGACCTTGTTTAATATGGTCATGTCACATGAGTAGATATAAATACACTAGCGGCCGCTCGCGGATTCACCCGCGTGGTTCCCGTTCCCGGGGGAATATCGGGATAAAAAGTATCCTATGTGTTAATACAGGTTATGAACTATCTGTATGCCGAATTTCATCCCAAATCCATTCAGTAGTTTTTACGTGAAAGAGTAACATCCATCCATACTTACAAACTTTCGCGTTTATAATATTAGTAGGATATATCTACTCATGTGGTCATGTGGTAAGGGTTGAGCCCAACATTAGGACGATAAATCTAGTTTGTATCTTAATATAAAATCATTTAAATGAAAACCAAAAGATTTTTACACAATGATTATTTATTGTTTTCTAAAGTTTACGCGAACACTACACATTGAAATGAAACCACTTTTACGGATCTACTCGCGTTTATTTTACACATTACTTATATAATGTTTATCCTGACGTTTCGAACCCTTTGCAGGGTCCGTGGTCAGGTCACAGGGAGAGTAATCCGAGTCCGAGTAATGTGTAAAATAAACGCGAGTAGATCCGTAAAAGTTGTTTCATTTCAAGCCATTTTTGAATGTTAATATTTAGATGTATTTGTCATAAAGCTGTAGAGGTATTTGTACGCGTGTATGTATTACCAACGATAACTAATCCAAGTGACAAAATTAGACGTTATCTGTGAAATGTTACTACTTTTTATAATCTTCGAATAATATTAGCCTCCGAACAATAACTAAGTTATTATTCTGAGATATTAGCGACGCTCTATAAATTGGTATTACGGACACAAATTGCTCAAAATCGGTTGAAATTTTTGAAAAGAGTTTATATGCGTGTGTGTCAAATACATGGTAGTGTGTGTAATGTTTGTTTTATAGATTTAATGTATTTTTATGCATATTTTAAAATAATATTAACATTCTGTAGGTACTCCTTCTCTATATAAACTATAATTGTGCGAAATTTCATACTCCTCCGTCCGCGCAATTTTCGTAAAAAGGGGTACAAAGTTTTTGCTTCACGTATTATCACTACATAAAACAAAGTCGCTTCCCACTATCTGTCTGTCCCTATGTATGTATGTATGCTTAGATCTTTAAAACTACGCAACGGATTTTATTGCGGTTTTTATAAATAGATAGAGTGATTCAAGAGGAAGGTTTACATGTATAAATACATGCATAATATAGCAGAGAAACACTGATAATGATAAATAAATAGAAATACGATTTGTTTGATTTGTTATTATAGAAACTGTCAAAGCGATACGAAGTCCGCCGGGTCAGCTAGTTAAATAAATGAAACAAAACCGCGGACATGACTCTTCACTTTCCCGCCAAGAAGTCCCAATGAGTATGATATTTATTGGCAACGAAAACTGTGTCGGACACACTGGTGCTATAACGATAGTACATTACTAACTACTTACGGACTTCTTGGCGGGAAAGTGAAGAGTGATGTCTGCGGTTTTGTTTTATTTTCTAAAATTTGTGTTATGTCGAATATTAATGTGAAATAATGGTGGATTATTAACCGTTAAGTGTTTGTGAGTGTGCATAAGTGTTGGCAAATGAAACAAAACAGTGCAACGTCACTTTTCAAATTCTCTCAAGAAGCTCGCGTGAGGACTTAGTAAAGCCCCACATCTTTACTGAGATACGCGAGGGGTTGGGGGGTATATCATTTCTCACTTCTCATTTCTTATAACATTCATCATCATCATACAAGAAGAAAATATTGTTTATATATGTATTACTTGTAAGAAAAATTACTTTGATACTGGCTAAATGTGCTAGTCGCACGAAGCCATCAACTAAAACAATAAAAATAAACTACTTACAAAACGGCAGATACTGACGCCTGCACTGCACATAAACCTATCTGTCAAATTTCTTCAATTAATGTTCAACCTAATGCCTTATACATACAGATCAGAGTCTGTTGAGGAAGTTTGACAGCTTGTAGTAGCTGTGTGCCGGCGCGTGTAGGTACCATTGATTTGTCGTCTTTCGTAATTCAATGTGAGAAAATTCACACAGACTATTGTGGGTTGACCTCAAAACGGTTGTCGTTGCTAAATACGGAGTTCTTCGACGTTGTGTAGCAATTAAAAAACATTTTTCTTAATGGCACAATAACCGTATGGCCCCTATATCTGAGCACGAGAACCTATAGAAGAAAAGGGAGGACGGGCCATAAACCACCACGCAGGCGTAGTGCGGATTGGTGGTTGTTATTGTTAACGACTGCTAATGCAGCCGATGCGACGTTTTACATGCCTTCCGAAGCACGGAGGAGCGAGAGACGATACATTTTTGATCACCCATCTAATGAGCGGTCTTTACAAAAGTGGCTAAGATTCACATTTCCATAGTTGAAAATTATTTCAGTAATTCAATATTCCATTCGTTCATTCTAAGTACGGATACAAATAGCGTCCACACATCATACCGATTACCTTACAGCATTAATTTACGTAGTTACTTACTTAATAATAATAATTATAGTTATGATCTCATATGTCCAAGGTCTTATTAGAAAGGACCATACCATGCCAAGTCAATTACCTACCACAGATGCATAAGCGCAAAAAGTTTATGTTTAAACGAGCCTCACTTCCTATTACTAACTATAACACCATATACATTGTATGATAATGGTTACAATAACATATACTTTTACGAAAATTTTGTTGCGCACAAATATAATTTAAATTAAAACAATTTTCACTTTTTTCAAATACAATGTTTGTGTACTCGGTTTGGTTGGTGGTAGGGCTTGTTTGTCCGCCTGGCTAGCTACCACCGTCTTATCTAAATATGTCGCTATAACATCAATGTTAATTAATTAGTGCTACAAGGATCATTTGGCACTCAGAATAATAACTAAAGCTATAGAAACCGGACTAAAATAGCAAAGGTGTCACCACATTTGTGACGTCATATTTGAGGTAATGTAGTGAGTGACTATAGAAAGGACTCAAAGATTTTTTTTGATCACCGATTATCTGATGACCGTGTAACATAACAATACAAAATATAAAAACTAAGTGTCAACCATTTGTTGCACTCCAACCTCCTTTTCTAGCCATAAGATTTCTATCTTATGGCTAGAAAAGGAGGTTGGAACTAAACATAGTTGCACGATTTTTATTTTAGCCATCCTTCTAAAGCTTTAGTTATTGTTCTGAGATTTGGCACATGGATGACAGTGACATGAGGGCGTGGGTGTGAAATTAGGGTTACCAGCTAGCAAAAATATCCTTAGTTTATGGGAATTGTTTAAACCTGGTTCCATATTCCGTAATTAAATTTTAATTTAGGAAATGTTTAAATGATAGATTTGTTTTTCTTTCATGAAAAAATCCTTCACTATTAGCACCACCTCTCTAACACCACTTTTTATCTCTATTGGCATATTTTGAGATATTTTTATTTAAATAAAACCGCGAAATATCCACAACAAACATCAACTTCAGCTATCTGTCAAAAGTGACGCTTCACAAGATGGCGGCGTTAGTTCTGATTTCGGCCGCGTTAAAATGATCCTTGTAGCACTATAGCATTGTTAAGTGAAGTGCGCTTCCACCTCCAGCCTTATCATCACCTTAACATCAGGTGAGAGGAAGACCGACGCTTACCTGTTAGGAATAAAAAAAAGCGTCGATTTTTTTAAATTTGAAGCGTAGATTTTTTTTAAGTTGACAACCTCCTTGGTCGAGTGGCTTGCACACCGGTTTTCATGGTGTCGCCATCTCTGAGGCCGGGTTCAATCCCCGGTCGGATCAATTTAGAAATACCTGTTTTTCTAAATTGTTTCGGGTCTGAGTGTTTCCTATGTATATCTAATAAGTATGTATTTAAGTATTTTAAGTATGTTTATCCGTTGTCTAGTGACCATTTAACGAGTTTCATAACAAAGCTTCTCTTGGGCTAGATAATTGGTGTGGGTGTAGGGAAGTTTATTTATTTATTATTTATTTAGTACCATATTCATACTCAAGTTTAGATATCTGGGCGCCTAGTGTGGTTTCATTTTACATTCGATTACCTACGTTATCGAAAACGAAAATTAGTATGGCATTGAAGCAGCGCCTCTTGGCGGCATACGAAAGGAGTTAACATTTTGCCATACAAATTTTACGCCGCACACTAGCGTTACGGTCACTTTTAACTATAACGCCATATTTAACTAAACCATAACATGTGAGGTGTTCATTAGGTGACGTAAAAATGCTAAATTACTTCATTCAGATAGTTTGTTGAGCATAATTTGATTTTCTATCTCTAATTACTAGATATGTTTTTTTTTTCATTGGTGGCGCTAGTGTGTCGTAAACGCTCTCAACATGATCGAATGGTATAAAATTTAATGGTATATGGATATTATCATATAATATAACTGCGCTTTTTGAAAAACGTGACACAATAATCTTAAAAAGTAAATTGATACGTTTCTTTGATGAGTCGGCATATTTCCTATCTTATCTATTGCACTGACTTGGATTGATACTAGAATTAACTGAAGTGTTAGATAAATCTATCATACTTTATTTATGTGACAAGTGTTCGCAGATTCGAGTTTATAATAAAGTACTTAAATAACTAAATAAGACGGGTATTTAAAATGCCATATTTTTTAGGTACTATAAGCACATGAGAATATTATATCCTACTAATATTATAAACGCGAAAGTTTGTAAGTATTGATGTTTGTTACTCTTTCACGTAAAAACTACTGAATGGATTTGTACGAAATTCGGCATACAGATAGTTTATAACCGGGAATAACACATAGGATACTTTTTATCCAGATATTCCCACGGGAACGGGAACCACGCGAGTGAAACCGGGAACCACGCGGGTGAAACCGCGAGCGGCCACTAGTATATCATATATCTACTATCTACTCATCCTACTAATATTATAAACGCGAAAGTTTGTAAGTATGGATGGATGTTTGTTACACTTTCACGTAAAAACTACTGAATGGATTTGGATGAAATTCGGCATACAGATAGTTTATAACCTGGATTAACACATAGGATACTTTTTATCCCGATATTCTCACGGGAACGGGAAGCACGCGGGTGACACCGCGAGCGGCCGCTAGTGTCCCATAAGGGCACCAGTCCCCGACAGGAACCAGTGACATTTATTTCCTTTATTAATTAAAATTAGGGATCAGCAAACTGATTTTAGTCTTTTTCAACAATTAAATGACCACCATCTTGTTGTCATCCAATAAAATTTCAATGAAATTCTGTGTTATTTGTTGGCGACGAGAACTGATGTCGAACAATGGGGTACTGTGGTGCCACTAGTTCCAAAAGTTATAAATTAAAAGTACTAGATTCCCGAATTTTTCTTCGAGAGAGATTGCTGATTGCCTCAAACGGCATTTTCAGCTTCACTGGGCTTTTTTGGGGCGGCGAGGTACGTAAAGGGTACCTCAAGCCGTGTGAAACGAATCACCTTCGGAGGTTTTCTAGAGGGGAGGCACCGCACACTTAAAAGTGCGTGTCCCCGTGCCCTACTAGATTCTCCAAAGGGTTCGGATCGGATCGGATATCACCAACCCGCATTTGGCAAGCATTGTGATTACCATTACCCATCAATTAGTGATGACGTGATTTCAATGGTAGAGGCCTTTGCCCAGCAGTGGGGTATATAGGCTATTATACTTTACTTTACATTTGTTCCGTGCCATGCCGCTATTCTCATAAATGTGTTTATTGTTGTTGTTTTCCGTGTTTAAAGGCAAATAAATAATTTCATTTCATTTCATTTCATTTCCAGAATAAGATGAAGAGCCTGCTAGTATTCTGCGTGGTGGCGCTGTGCTGCGGCGCGTTCGCCAAGAACAAGAAGCTGGACGACAAAGTGAGTACCAAAGTCAAATTCAAAGTCAAAGTCGAATAACGTACACAGTTACAAGATTTAAAAAAAAGATAAAACAGTGAGGTAATACCGCTGCCGCTGGCTTACAAGTTGCAGCGTAAATCACAAAGTAGTAGCAAAATTCAACGTGTCTTCTGGGGTTCTAACCTATGTACCAATGTTAAATCTATACATACTTATAATAAAGCTAATGAGGGTCGAAAGTACATGGAAGATGTTCGAAAACAAGTTGGCTGGGGATACTTAGAATCGATAACAGAACACGTTCCAACAGTTTTTAGAATTTTGTTTGTTTATCTGTTTGTCTGTTTATTTGACCGCGCATCACGTGAAAATGGCCGAACGGATTTGGATGAAACTTTGCACATAGACAGACCATGACCCGGACTAGGATATAGAATACTTTTTATCCCGGTAACAGGTTCTTGTGGGATAGTGTAGTCTTTGCAAACGAAGTCGTCTTCGTTTGCAAAGACTTCGAAGTAGTCTTTCTTTTTAAATTGGTCAACGGTTTGGTGAAATGCGACCACCTGCTGAACAAAATCTCTTTAAATGTTCCCTATAGATATCCACGTAATCGATGTTCAAAGCTGTTTCATGTACCACGGAGTAGAACTAATCTTGGTTTACACCAACCGATCTCTAGAATATGCATCAGGTACAATAATACTAACGCGAATACATCAGATATCGACATATTTAACGATGACTACAAAACTTTTCGGAGAAAACTGCTGAAACTCATTGGATGTGCAGAGATGTAAATGTGCATGTTCAAATAATTTGATTCCTTTTTCTTTTGTGTGTTTTTACATAGTTTCCATATTTTTTTATATTTTCTTATAAACATCCATATGTAATAATAATAACAAATGTTGTGTATACCTATTATAGGCATTCATGTAAGAATTGTGCATTTAGTTAGTATTTTAATATTAGAAAGTAAGTACATGTTATGCTGTTGGTGTACCTTAATAAATAAATAAATAAGTCGTGGGCGACAATTAGTAGGTACAACATAAACCGCTCTAACCTTCACGGGTACATCCGGTTGTGCTCCCAAATACTGAATAACAACCAAATGAGCTAAACGACTTATCGTAATGGCACAGTGCCCGACATTTAAGCCCAATGTTCGACAGTTTTCGTCGCCAAAAAATAACAAAGATTTTCATTGAAATTTTACTTGATTTACACTTTTACTAAGTGGTTAGGTAATGTAACGAGGTTATATGCAGCTCATAGTAAAAATTAGTTTATTGTATTTGTATGTAAGCCTCTTTAGTCTGGATGAGTATTTGAATCATCGAACATGTAATTAAAAAGGTTTGCAACGGTTTGACACAGTCGCGGACAGTCGTAGACAGGAGCTACAGCCCGGCTAAGAGCCGAGGTGCTCGGAGATCGATATAATATACATACTGTAATGTTTTTTGCGTGGTCGCTCACTATGGGCCTCATAAAAAGGCTCAAGGTCACTCAAAGAGCAATGGAGAAGGCTATGCTCGGGGTTTCTCTGCGTGATCGAATCAGAAATGAGGAGATCCGCAGAAGAACAAAGGTCACCGATATAGCCCGAAGAGTTGCTAAGCTCAAGTGGCAGTGAGCAGGGCACATTGCTCGCAGGACAGATGAACAGTCCTTGAGTGGCGACCGCGTACCGGAAATCGCAGTGTGGGCAGGCCTCCAACAAGGTGGACCGAACGATCTGGTGAAGGTCGCGGGAAGCCGCTGGATGCGAGCAGCACAAAACCGGTCGTTGTGGAGATCCTTGGGGGAGGCCTTTGTCCAGCAGTGGTCGTCTTTTGGCTAAGATGATGAATGTTTTTTATGATAACACAAAGTTAAGTGCAAGCGGTGTTCTTATTTCACATCAACATCACAGTAACTATGTAGGTATTCAATTGTTTCTAAAAGTCAAAAATCTAATGATTAGGTACCTAAAGAGAAAAAATGCCGATCACTGTTTCTGTCAATAACTGATGCTGTAATGGGACCAGTTATTGACAGAAACGTTAAGGCTGAACAGGGTGCCTAGTGTGAGTTTTGTTTATTATCCGTATTCATTCGAATACGTTTACGAAAACGAAAATTAGTATGGCATTGAAGCAGCGCCTCCTGGCGGCATGCGAGAAGAGTTAACATTTTGCTATACAAATTCCAATTAAACGTTATCGAATGGTACCTATATGGTAAATGGATATAATCATCACACTATGTATAATATTATAAATGCGAAAGTTTGTGTGTATGTCTGTAGGTATACCTATTTGTTTCTTCTTCACGCTGCAACGGATGGTTGGATTTGGATGAAATTCGGCATACAGATAGTTTATAACCTGGATTATCACATAGGATAACGAATTAACGGTTAGCGAATGGCGAATGAAACTCGCACTTGGCACCCAGATTAAGAATGTAGCAAGCGTTTGTCAACTAGCTGTCCAGTTCAGGTTATTGTGACATTTTGTTGTGGCCATATCGTATCACAGCGACTGGCACTTAGTGGGTTAACTGTTTCGAAGTGGCGTCTGCACTTTTTATTGATTTAGAGATCTGTGCACCTCGCTTTGGAAGTGAAAGTAATTGGTCGGCGAAGTGTGTATCAATAAAGATTTCCACAATAACACGTAAGTACTTTTTACACAATTTTGCAACTTTTTATCGTCGATTTTTACAAAGGAGTTTTAGTTTCGACTTTTTAGTCATCATCATCATCAGCCCACACACGTCCACTGCTGGACATAGGCCTCTCCAAGTGCACGCCACTGAGCACGATCCGCGGCTACTCTCATCCAGCTCTTGCCAGCCACCTTGCGAAGATCGTCGTTCCACCTAGTCTGAGGGCGTCCCACACTACGTTTGCCGATACGCGGCCTACTAAAATATATACTTTTTAGTCGAAGTTAGCTAATTAAAAAGTTTCATTTAGGTACCTTTCAATCACGTCAACAGAAAAGCATAAACCAAGCGAGCGATGCGAGCTCAGATCATAGAAAGATCATAAAAAATCCTTTCTATGATCTGAGGATGCGAGCGTGTCGCGGCAATGGCCGGCGAAGGGCCAAACTTAAAGTTTAATTAGGGTTAGGGCCTTTCATGAGTAGCCGCGGATCGTGCTCGGTGGCGTGTAATTGGAGAGGCTTATATCCAGCAGTGGACAGGTATATATAGGCCGATGATGATAAATCTGTAAACGTATTAAAGATTAGCCGTCACCCGCCCGCTTCGCTGTGTGAAAATTTGTGAATATTTTTTTTGAATAATCTATCATTTGCACAATCTCATGTTCTTATTACATACAAATTTTCATCAAGATCGGTCAAGCCGTTCTTGAGTTACAAGAGGACATACAGACAGACAGACAGACAAAAATTTCAAAAATCGTAGAATGGTGTCAGTAAATGTGTATTGCATTGTCCACTGCGCTGGAGTCTGCCTCCCCCGAGGTTCTCCACAACGACCGGCTTTGTGCTGCTCGCATCCAGCGGCTTCCCGCGACCTTCACCATATTGTCGGTCTACCCTGTTGGAGGTCTGCCCACAATGCGCTTTCCGGCGCTTCCAACTATATATCAATACTAATATTATAAAGCTGAAGAGCTTGTTTGTTTGTTTGGTTGAACGCGCTAATCTCAAGAACTACAGAGGCTAACATTAAGAAAACGATAACGAAGTTCGAAAAGAATAAAATGTATGGGATTGACATAGGCCGCGCTAAATCGTGGTCAATCTTATGTCAGTGCCATACATTTTATTCTTTTCGAACTTCGCTATCGTTTTCATAATGTTACTTTGGCTACCGCCACTGGTTCGAATTGAAAAGTTATATTTGTGTTGAATAGTCCATTTATTGAGGAAGGCTATATGCTATTTACATCACGCTATGGCTAATAGGAGTGGAGCAGCAATGTAAAATGTTGCAAAAACGGGAAAATATTTTTTTTGAGAGCTAATTAAGGGCCCTATTACATTTTGACTGTGATTTTTGCGTAAAATGGCCATTTTTGGCGTTCTCGATCTCAGAAAAGAAAATACATTAACCGTTTTGACTTATTGAATAGTGTAGAATAGCTATTGGCATAGTTCGTAGCGGCCTCGCTTTTTGTAAATTTTGCTTAACTTTTTAATGAACCCCAAAATAGCAGAGAAATATTTTCATAAAATGCGCGAAGGCACTTTTTTGAGCTCCTAGATTGAACTACTGTTCTAAACAATTTAAATAAAAAAAATAGAGTGGTATCTGTTATATAGGCGAATAGCTCGTAGCGGCCTCGGAATTTTTAGATATCATTGATTTTACATAGAATTTTTTTTTATTCTAAACCAAAAAACTTCGAAAATCGCTTTAAGATCGCTGTGAATTTCTCCTATCTACGATAATATTATTGAGCAAAATTTATACCAGAATAATTGTTACTTCGTGAGGAATAAAAATGTTATAATTAATTTATTATCCTATTTCGATAAAAACGATAAATACCTACAACTGCAAAATTACTACAAAATGCGATGCGCCGGCCGTCCGAACTCAGCTTTTCCTCGCAGAGTGGAAATTTGAAATACTAGGCATGAATTTCCTATGTCGATAAAAACGATAAATACAACTGGAAAATTACTACAAAATGCGAAAATGGGCATTTTACGCAAAAATCACATTTGAGATGTAATAGGCCTCTTAACGCGGGTGAAACCGCGGGCACAGCTAGTACTTACTACTTATAAAAGTAATTGATCTGTGTCCTCAGGTGAAGATCGCGGTGTACTACGAGTCCCTGTGCCCAGACAGCAAGCGTTTCATCACGGACCAACTGGCGCCGGTGTGGCGCGACCTGCGCGGCGCCGTCAAGGTCAAGCTGGTGCCGTACGGGAAGAGCACCGTGAGTTCATGGATTTGTTATTATTTTATATTTGTTTTACTAAATTTTAAAATTAATTTTTCGGGTTGATAGACAGCCAGTTTTGAAAAAGGTGGACAAAAAATAATAGGTACCGGATCCCAGAAATGTTTTTACTTCTTTTAGTAGTTTATCTATACCTACCTACCTACTAACATGAAATTACTCGTATTACTGTATTTCATAGCAATTCTAACGTTTGCATATAAAAAAATATGATTTTGAATTGAAAACGTAAATCTATCATCATTACAAAATAGTCTTAGTTCAAAATCTTATTTTTACTAAGAAGTACCTATGTCCGGGATTCGGGATTCGCTAAAAAAATGTACAACATTTTGGTGGCTGTAATCTTTGTTACCTATGTTTTGTCGGTAACTTTAGGTACCTATTTCAGCCAACTTCATTCTGATCATCTGTCAATCATATAGCCAATTACGAATATGCATTAGGTATTTAAACTGAGTATCTTATAGTAGATAAGTCTTTAAATAAAAAGGTGAAGTGCAATTTCTGAAGTTAAACTACTTTCGAAAAGGCTAGTCATCAGATGGGTGACCATCTCGAGCTCCTCCGTGCTTCGGAAGACCGTTGGTCCCTGCATCAGCAGTCAGCAATCCCCCCACCGCACTGGGCCCGCGTGGTGGTTTATGTCCCTGTGGTTTATGTTTCCATCCGTAGGGAAGGCTCATGCCCCAGCAGTGGGGGCATACAACGAGCTGACGATGATAATGAAATAGCTTACCCAGGCCCATCCATATTTAAAAGACTTTGGTTATTCTTATACAATTCATACAAACATCGGTCAACAAACTATTTTCTGGCGCCATAGCAGACAGGACGACTTATAGAAATGTGTTTTTTAATGTTTATGCTTTGTTCATATTGATGTAATATAATTTCAGCATGACAAAGTGAACGGCAAATGGCAGTTCAACTGCCATCACGGTCCGGACGAGTGCTACGGCAACAAGGTATTTACTAAAACTCTTTTATTTCATCCATTTTAGGAACACACCCTTACACCGCCTGTGTGTTCTAGTGATTAAGACCACCTGTCTATCAGGCCCAGAGGTCCAGGTTCAATTCCCAGTAGGTGTACATGTGTGTACTCAGTTTGGTTGGTGGTAGGGCTTGTTTGTAAACCTGGCTACATCTTGTCTTAATAAAAATAACATAGAATAGGTAAGAAAAGCGATTAAAATAACAAGATACAAAAATTTCAATCGCGAAACTGTCTCGTATCTGGAATCCAGTGATTAGCTTAAGCAAAGACCGCAAAAAGAACAAAAGTGCCGTTTCGCTATCTGATACGGTCAGTGTAGTGTGTCGAGAACAAGTTCGAGTGAATAGTGACTTAGGAGACAGTGGTAGAATCTCAAAATTTTTGTCATATTTCAACCCATGTTACTATGAGAAAGTTCTTTACTTACCGATTCTGAGTCACTTCAGAAAATTTTCGCACTAGTAAAAAGAATAATCCTGTATTTAAGAGAATATTTGCATAACTTAAATTCTTAATTAAAACATTTTATGTAACTTGTGACAGCACTGGTGTTTTTTATCATTTTATTTTCTGTGCTTAGGTCCAGTCGTGCATCCTGAAAGACCGCAGCCTCCTGGACACCGACAAGATGGAGCTGGTCATCTGCCTGATGGGGCAGGCGCAACCCGACAAGTCCCTGGACACGGTATGTATCTACAATTCTACAGGTGGTGCCTGGGAGATTGGGATTAAGAGCTTTATTTTTACCCGACTGCGTCAGAAAGTGGGTTATGTTTTTCGAGTGTATGTATGTGTGTGTGTATGCGTGCGTACGTGCGTGCGTGCGTGCTTGCGTGCGTGCGTGCGTGTTTTGCGTGCGTGCGTGCGTGCGTGCGTGCGTGCGTGCATCGTGTCGTGCGTAGCAGTCGGGTTTTTTGTGGTAAAATAAACCAAAAACCCGACTGCTAAAACAACTATATAAAAAATAACTGTACTGTACTATAGTTGTTTAAGTAGTCGAGTTTTTGTTTTATTTTAATAATTTCTCACAAGAACTATACATTCACCTAGATGAGTAACTTTTAATTTTGAGATAACCGGTGAGCTTCCAAAAATCTCCAAGTCGAGCGTTTGGGCAATTACTATTTAATTTCGAAATGAAATGAAATATAATTTATTCACATCAAATAGAGACATTAAGATGGAGTAAGATGGATATAGTTCGTCTATCTTGTTAGCGCAGGGCGTGTGAAGTTTAGGTGAATTTATTTTCGATTTCCAAACATGTACGTATGTGGGGTAGAGAACATAGTAAATAGAATAATAATTGCTTTTCTGTCGCAGTGTCTGGCCCAGATCAAGAAGGAGGGCGAATCTGTGAAGCTGAAGCAGTGCGCGGCCGGCGATCAGGCCAACTCCATACTGGCCGCGTACGGAGACAAGACAGACCGCGTGCAGCGCCCGCTCTCCTTCGTGCCCACCATCGTCATCAACGAGGTAACTTATCTTATCAGAGGTGCCTGACGAAGTTTCTCTCTTCCATTAGAACTTTGATCCACCCTTTTACTCTTCTATGGATAATTAGGCCGAAACCAAGAGGCCTATTCATTCATATCCCATACCCAGAGATCCACAGTAGCTCAGTAGGTGCTGCATTGACACCGTTTTTTCTCCAAATACAGCTATTTGTTGACAACGATCAATGAAGTAACATTGTAGTGTAGCCACAAATTACGTGTAATTAATGAAGCTTTGAAATAGCCTTGAAAAAAGCTGTCATTGACATTGACTTAGCAAATATGGTAGCCCTTTCGTCTGTGTAGTATTACCCCGTTTCAAACAAATAGGTCAATAACAGCTTATTTCAGCGCTATTTAAATGATTCATTGAAATAGCACGGAAACTAAATAAGTGTATGTTGTCCGAATATAGCCTATTTTTAGACTATCAGTATAAAAGAAATATATATATTATTATTTATCTAAATTATCAGTTTATGTAATGTACCACATTATTTATACGTTTACTTTCATCCATTTCTTTTTTAAATGTACACGAATCGTATAATCAAATATCTTTTATTGTTTCAGAAATTCGATCAAGTCAACCACGACGACAGCTATGCTAATTTGAAGGCCGTGGTGTGCCGAGTGGCCACCACCAAGCCCGTCGGCTGCTAACTGTAACATAGCTTTAATTATAAGACGTAACAATAAATTATTACTTTTCTACAAAAATTTGTTTATGTTGACGACTTGGCTTGCACGTAGTTGCATGCAAAAAAATACCTCAGAATTTTTGGAACGGAGGGAATTCTTTACATATCTACTATGTGAGATCACGGTCAGACTATCTAGGAATTAGGCGTCCCCCCCTTTTCACGACTTAGGGCGGCTATACACGGGCAGTTTGAAGCAGCCAGGACTGCATAGTGAGCTACGCCACTGCTTGAGCGGTTCTATCATCAGCTCATTTTTATGTCCCCACTGCTGGGGCACGAGCCTTCCCTATGGATGGATAGGGAGAAATAGCCATAAACCAACACACGGGCCCAGTGCGGATTGGTGGTTGTTAACGACTGCTAATGCAGCCGGGACCAACGGCTTTACGTGCATTCTAAAGCACGGAGGAGCTCGAGATGATACAGTTTTGGTCACCCATGCAATGACCGACCTTTGTGAAAGTTGCTTAACCTCAGCACTCGCAGACCTGGCGCGTTAACCACTGCGATAAGAGCTCCTCAAGCGGTTCTATGTATGTTTGTAAATGTAAGACTGCAGGCCCGTGTATAGCCGCCCTAAGTCACTAACTTACTGCAGATCGTACAGTTTTATCCGGGCTCATACTAATCTGGAATTCGCTATGTTACCTTTAACAGTGTAACGGTGATTTTCTTGCAGGTTTTTTTTTTTTAAAAACACACCAACGCGTACAATTTACTATGGGTTTATTAAAAAATATATATAATTAACTAATGGGTCTATGGGTTGGCCTAGCTCAGGGTAATCTTTGGATTGCGAGATGTTCTATCTACGGTACTGCCCTGGTGGTGAACAGTCCCGGTCTCCCAGCGGCTCAATAGATCTTGAGTAGGCGCAGTCCGTACAGTGGACCCTGCAAATAACCGGTGCTGGTTAAGACACATATTTAAATATGGTCCCGTGTATGCCATCAAACAACCCTTGTTGTAACAGTTACACAATAATCTATTGTTTGTTTGTGGCGGCACACGGAAACCGAAACGGAGGATGATAATGAGTTTAGGCCGTAAAACTAAACAGTTGTAGACATAGTTGAATAATAATAAAATATATACCATGATATTATGGTAAGTATATATATACATAGGTGCCATTACATAAGGGGATGGTTAAATACATTTACAAAGCGGCGAATGTCTAGTGATTCTTGCCGTTAGAAGATTTTATCAGCCAACAAGAAAGCGTTAAACGTTAAGCAAAAAGACAATCAAATTCGATGCTTTTACACACCAAATCGCAAGACATAATAATTTCCTTGTAATATAATAATTAATATAATAATAAATAATTGTATTAATAATAGGTAGCACTAAGCTAAGCGGCTGATGCAATAGGTAACTACCCTGCACTCACAAGTTCATCTATATACTTAAAACTAATTTATTATTATTGTTCACACTTACCCAATAAGCGGGGGAAACACACACTGATTTTAAAATCTACTGCTATTGCTGCTAAGGTCATAAAAAAGAAATTAATGTAGACGTCAGAGCGACAGATAGAACATGAAATATGCCGATTGCGGCGTATGTATGCACAGCTCCGTGGCTTGAACGAGCCTGGTGTTACTGCTCGGCCGTAGTGGGGGCCGCCGCCCGCGCGACGTCCTATTTAGGGATGCGGTAAAGTCGATTGCTACCGCGGTGGTAGTTCGATAAACTAGCGAATCATCATTTATTAAGTTTTGATATTTAAGCAGTATATAATTTTTATTTGAAATTAGGTTAAGGTATTTAGGTTTAGTTTACAGTATTACTATTAATTTATTTAGTTAATTCTTTTACTTTTCTATTAGTTACATAGTTTTATTTTTATGGCGATTATTTTAGGTTGTATTTAAAATAACGCTACAAGTACCCCGCTCGCTCATAAAGGATTTTTGCTAACTAAAATAAAATATAAAAATCCGTACTCCCTTCCATGCTGATCAACTAAGATTTACCCTTATCTTACTAATTACTGTTATTACGGTTGACCAATTTTAAATCTTTGATATGCCAAGCGCCTAATTCTTTCCCTGACATATCGGATAGTTCATAAACCAACGAAGAGCGTTTACCAGTTATGCGACATTTTACAAATTTAGGGGCTAGTTTCTTGCTAAAATACTGGTCCTTGTCACTTTGGTAGTATGTTCTTTTCCAGACAATATCGTTAATCTGAAATTCAGCTTGCTTGCGTCTCAAATTATATCGCGCAGAATTCCTAGCATGAGCGTGCCACAGACGTGCTTGCACCTCATTAAAAATTCCCGCGAGATAACCTACATTCTCTGCATATATATCTCTTGGAAGAAAAACGATCTCGTCCCCAAGGTCAGATTCTAAATAGTGAGAACCACATGTAACAAGTTCCCTTCCAAATACAAGAAAGGCAGGCGTATAACCCGTCACCTCATTTACAGAATTATTAATGGCAAATAATATTTTAGGTAAATTTACGTCCCAAGCTCTTTGGTCATTGTCAATGGTTGTGGAGATACACGTGACAATGGTTTTGTTGTACCTCTCTACAGTATTGATTTGAGGTGTATAACGAGGAGTGAAAAAAACATTTGGAATTTTGTATTTTTTAAAGAAGGTTTCAAGGTTCCTGCTAATGAATTGGCTGCCATTGTCCAAAATAATTGTTTGTGGGACGCCGTGAACAAGAAAAACTGATTTTTCCATATTATGAATTACCGCATCGGCATTGGCTCTCCGAAGTGGAAACGTGAGACAATACTTTGAGAAACAGCATACCACAACAAGCAAATAAGCATTTTGTTTCCTACTCGTAGGCAACGGTCCGATAAAATCTATTGATATCATCTGGAAAGGACGAGAGCAATGCTTAGGCCTTCCCATAACCCCCAAGGTGGCATGGTTAGGTAATTTATATGCAAGACAAGTTTGGCAGTTGGAAATAAATTTGACTACGTCTGCATGCATGCCAGGCCAGAAGTAGCGTAGAGCCAAACGATAATAGGTCTTGTGAATTCCCAAGTGCCCAGCTGTAGGTTCGGTGTGATTAACTGAGATCACTTGTTCTCGTAACTCGTTCGGAACTACTTCTTTCCAGGCAAATTCGGTTGTAAGGCGGCATTTATTCTTCGAAAGTCTAAAGAGCGTATTATTATTTATAGTAAAGTTCGGCAAACTAGAGGGGGAACTTAAACAGGTTTCATATTTATCTTTGTACCATTCATCAGTCGTATTAGGGTAAGTATTCAACGTAACTATAGTGCTTACAGGCAGAGCGCGTGATAATGCATCGGGAATGACGTTGTCTACTCCTCTTCGATGTTTAAGGATAAAATCAAATGATGATAACCTTACACCCCACCGAGCTAGTCTTCCTGTCGGGTTGCTTAGAGACAAGAACCATTTCAGTGCAGAATGATCAGTGTAAACAACAAAAGTTTGACCATTATCAAGATAACAACGCCAGTGCTCCAGGGCCGTAAGTACCGCTAGTGTCTCCCTTTCGGTTATGCTATAATTTTTCTCGGCACCCGAAAGTGACTTACTCATATAGGCAATGGGATGCTCCTGACCGTCTATGGCCTGGCATAGCATAGCTCCAATTCCATAATTACTGGCGTCTGTGTGCACTTCAAAGGGCAGGTTATACTTTGGACAAGAAAGAACTGGCGCTGAAGTTAAAAGTTTTTTAAGTTTTTCAAAAGCATTATTAGTCTCAACAGTCCAAGAAAAGTGCGGTGTCCCCTTTTTATTGGATGTAAGTTTATTTAATGGGCCGGCAATTGTGCTAAAGTTAGGAACAAAACGCCGGTACCAAGAAGCAGTTCCCAAAAATCTTTTTACTTCCTTCTTGGATGTCGGAGTAGGATAATTTAAAATGGCTTCTACCTTACTAGGATCGGTACGCAGCCCTTGAGAATCTACGACGTATCCCAAGTATTTTAGGCTCTCTCGAAAAAACTGAGTCTTTTCAAAGTTTATGGTTAGGTTAGCTTCTTGAAGCCTTTTCAGGACACGACGTAGAAGGGTTACATGACTTGTAAAGCAGTCACTTACACAGACAATATCATCCAAGAAACAAAAAACCTTGAGATCAACTCAGGCCCAAACAATTTATCCACCAGTCGTTGTTGTGTAGCTGGGGCGTTAGTGAGGCCAAAAGCCATGGTCTTAAAACAAAATGAACCGCGATTAGGGACAAAGAAAGCAGTCTTACTTTTATCCTCTGGGTAGATAGGGATTTGCCAGAAACTTTTGGATAAATCAATGCTAGTCAAAAATTTTGCGTCTTTAAGATTGTCTAAGATCTCCGATATATATGGTAAATTATATGCATCTTTGATAGTGACGGAATTGAGTTTACGACTATCTAGACAAAACCTTGGAGTGCCATTTTTTTTATTTACTACTAACACCGGAGAAGACCATGCACTCTCACAAGGCTCGATAACGTCTAACTGGAGCATTTCATCTACTTGTTCATTAATTATTCGGATCTTTTCCGGTGACATGCGGTAGTAGCGTTGGCGTATTGGCATAGCATCGCCTGTATTGATACGATGAGTAATTAGAGTGGTTCTCCCTAAACCTTTCTGTTCAAAGGAGATATCCTTAAACTCTCGTACCAGGTCATCAACGAGTGCGCGTTGTGAGAGATCTAAATATTCGTAAGGAGTTATATGATTAGTAGTTCCTGAAGTTAACGGAACTGTAGGGGTAGATTGAGTTATGTTCATAGAGCCAATATATTTGGGACATAACTTAAATTTACGCCAAAAATCTATTCCGAGGATAAGAGGAGTATCAATCTCTAGGACAACATATCCCTTGATAGTTTGACAAGAACCTTCAAAGAACACTGGCAAATTAATGTAGCCAACACTAGCTAGGTTCTGACCACCGGCCGCAATAATGTGAATCTTATTGTCAGTCTGTAGGATTAGACCCATATTAAGCAACGTTTTATACAAATTGTTACCTACAACTGATATCGCGGCTCCAGAGTCTAACAATCCACATATAGCAACATTATCAATCTTAATGGTCACATACGTTCGTATATCATTATTGGGTTTAGCTTGCAGAATTGAAGTCACTTTGTATACCTTAAAAAATTTATTTAGGAATGACAGCCAATCTTGCCATTCTTTTTTAGTTGTGTGACTGCAATTCTGCACTACTGGTTTTTTGATTCTCCAGAACAAGATGGTTTTTGACAGTCCGGACAGTCGTAAAATCGGTAACCCGGACGACCGCAACGAAAGCAGACGATATTACGTTCAGCTGTGCAGTTTCTTAGTCCATGGGTATCAACCCGGCAGCGAGGACAAAATTTTGGCCTCGGAGCAACCGCTACAGCATGAACAGGTTTGGGAATGATCCCCGCATTGAACTGAGAATTGCTCTTATCATAAGTTTTTTCGTTTTGTACATAGTTGTTTCTGTTGTAAGTATAGTGTACTTGTTTTTGTAAATAGTTCTGATCACCACTATTCTGCCTAAAGTTTTTATTTGCAAAATGTTGAGAATAGGCAAACTCAGGTGCCAGGGTATCTTGAGTTACTTTAGGTGGCTCCCGAAACTGAGATAAACGTGCTTGGACATTTTCAAAATTCTTGCAGAGAGACTGAAGAGTATCAATATCCTTGATGTCTGGATAAGAAGTTAGCACATTAGCATAGCAAGGACGAATGTTGTGAAGAATAATCTCTAGTTTATCTTCTTCAGAAAGCTTTTTATCAAGTTGCGAAAACATTCCTGACATGATAGAGAGGTAAATTGTGATATTCTCACGTTCACCTTGCGTGCGGGCTCTGATTTCTGCTAAAAAGCGGTAGTCATAATCAGAGTTGCTGAAGTCGGATTTAAGCCTTTCGCAAACATCTTCCCACGAATTCACCCTATCTTGAATGCTGCGAAACCAGTGTAAGGCATCGTCCGTAAATATTTCAGTGGCATATGACAGTATCTTACTCGAAGGAATGCCCCTAGCTTTTATAAAGTCACCGACACTCAGGATAAAAGCGCGCACACATGTTTTTCCATTGAACTTGAGCTTGGAAAGATCGGAAGATAGTCCGCGGTCACAACTAACCGTTATATGTGTAGGATTTTCGGATGAATCTACAGACATGGAAGAAGAGTCCCTGAATTTTAAGAGAGAAGTTTTCAAAGATTCGTAGCGCTTGACGCATTCATTACAAGCGTCTAATGCTTCTGGTTGTATTGAACAATCTACTCTGTTTAATCTATGATAGATATGATTTACCAAGTTACTGGTTCGCTCTAGAATATTTTTATCAAAATTAACAGATAATAGCTTAATACCTTTACTAACCTTATCCAAACTGTCATTAATAGATTTAATATCATCTATGGGATCATAAGGCGATACTAAAATATCCTCAGAAGGGTATAACTGTACTAATTTCACGATTTGTTTACGTAGCTCTTGGACAGTATCGGCAGGATTTTCGCCTCTTATTTCAACTTCGTAAGCAAGTTCGAACTTTTGCAAAGATAAAAATTTTATTTGATGTGACATGTCGATATCTTTTACACACAAAAAAATGGGTAAATGTGAACAACAGACTACACTACTTATTTACTACTTAACTTACTACTAAACTACTCCGTTCCGTTACAATATGAACTAAAATCAAGCTTGTTTTTAATAGCACCAATAATGAAAAAACTACTGAAGAAAGAAAAAATAAGCAAAATAAGCATTAACAAAAAATAAAGCAAAATCCATAAACTGCAACTAGTGTCCGAGTGTGAAAACTAACAACAAAAACTTATAATCTATAAACAATTATATTAATATCGACTATCGATAAATTTTGTTCCCACACTAGACTCTAGTTGCGAATAAAATAAAATTAAGAAGGTATCTACAAAAACAAAAAAACTTAACAATTTGCACGCTCACAACACAAACTACTCAACAATCCAAATTAAAACTACGCACTGAACTTAAACCGCGTTGAAGGCGCCACTTGTAACGGTGATTTTCTTGCAGGTTTTTTTTTTTAAAAAACACACCAACGCGTACAATTTACTATGGGTTTATTAAAAAATATATATAATTAACTAATGGGTCTATGGGTTGGCCTAGCTCAGGGTAATCTTTGGATTGCGAGATGTTCTATCTACGGTACTGCCCTGGTGGTGAACAGTCCCGGTCTCCCAGCGGCTCAATAGATCTTGAGTAGGCGCAGTCCGTACAGTGGACCCTGCAAATAACCGGTGCTGGTTAAGACACATATTTAAATATGGTCCCGTGTATGCCATCAAACAACCCTTGTTGTAACAGTTACACAATAATCTATTGTTTGTTTGTGGCGGCACACGGAAACCGAAACGGAGGATGATAATGAGTTTAGGCCGTAAAACTAAACAGTTGTAGACATAGTTGAATAATAATAAAATATATACCATGATATTATGGTAAGTATATATATACATAGGTGCCATTACATAAGGGGATGGTTAAATACATTTACAAAGCGGCGAATGTCTAGTGATTCTTGCCGTTAGAAGATTTTATCAGCCAACAAGAAAGCGTTAAACGTTAAGCAAAAAGACAATCAAATTCGATGCTTTTACACACCAAATCGCAAGACATAATAATTTCCTTGTAATATAATAATTAATATAATAATAAATAATTGTATTAATAATAGGTAGCACTAAGCTAAGCGGCTGATGCAATAGGTAACTACCCTGCACTCACAAGTTCATCTATATACTTAAAACTAATTTATTATTATTGTTCACACTTACCCAATAAGCGGGGGAAACACACACTGATTTTAAAATCTACTGCTATTGCTGCTAAGGTCATAAAAAAGAAATTAATGTAGACGTCAGAGCGACAGATAGAACATGAAATATGCCGATTGCGGCGTATGTATGCACAGCTCCGTGGCTTGAACGAGCCTGGTGTTACTGCTCGGCCGTAGTGGGGGCCGCCGCCCGCGCGACGTCCTATTTAGGGATGCGGTAAAGTCGATTGCTACCGCGGTGGTAGTTCGATAAACTAGCGAATCATCATTTATTAAGTTTTGATATTTAAGCAGTATATAATTTTTATTTGAAATTAGGTTAAGGTATTTAGGTTTAGTTTACAGTATTACTATTAATTTATTTAGTTAATTCTTTTACTTTTCTATTAGTTACATAGTTTTATTTTTATGGCGATTATTTTAGGTTGTATTTAAAATAACGCTACAACAGTAAGAACACAACAATCAGTTTTAAATTGTTGTTTTGGCAATCAACTTAAGAGATGAGATGACGACTAAGTTGTTCTTAAAGCAGACACAATTGAAATTCAATTGTTCTATGGCGCTGTGGTTACATTAGGCGTCCAAGTATTTAACGCGGACTTAGATCAATCCGCATAAACTCACTTCCACTGGGATGGAATTCAAACAGAACCACGGGGTCAAAGACGGGTGGTCTACACACTAAACGACAGGCGGATCAAAATGAAACTTTAAATTCTGAACAAAAAATATATTTACAAAGTTGTTCACAGGTACATACATGTTTATTGAAATAGCTTATTTACAGCTTAACAAAGCGACCAGTGTACTGTAGTACGTACATAACATACATTACCAGACTGAAAATCTACGAATATTACGTTACAGTGAGAGAGATGTTTTGCACAATCAATTCAAGTTAATACAATACGCACACATTGTATATAACCTTTAGGTTAAGATACAACACAGAATGCTTTAGTGCTTTTTTCCACTTGGTTCAAATTCAAATTAGCTACGATTGGTATGGGTTAGGGTTCTAGTGACAAGTAGTTTCCAGAAACTTGCCAATAGATGGCGCTGTTTAATCAAATAGCGAATAGTGATGAAATCTAGCAATCAGCACTGTTATTCGCCAACGAGCCTTTTCGACTATCACATTCATTATACTCGTAGTATAAACTTCCGAGAGATTAAAATGTTATCTCTGTATAAAAAGTAATTTATATGTTAATCAAGAAAATTCTCTTTATGTGTACCTAATTTCTTTCAAATTCGATCCATAAAAACTCATTAAAAATAATACAAATAAAGAGAATCACATAATCAATAAAACAGACAATTTTAAAAATTATATGATAAATTAAAACAAAGTTAGCACATAAGCTTACTTAAAATCACACTTAAACAGACTGCAGTAAAGTCTGTTTTATAGTGTTTTTCTCACTCTTTCTACTGCTTACTTCTATTATAGATATACAAAGAGCTTGTAACCGGGTCAGTAAGTACAAACGTATCATCGATACAAATAATTTCAGAGGTTATTTATTAAATATGGCAATGGTAAAGCGACAGGAATGCCTAGTGCCTTGTTCTCCATTCGACTGCATTATCAAATTCGAGAATATTTATGGCATTAGGACAGTATTTTTTTATAACTAGCTCAGCAAATGACTCTACTCCACCTGATGTTAAGTGAAAACGGAGTCCAGACGCGAGGACAACTGGTGCAGCGCGAAAACAACGCAGCATCAGTCACCCTCACCCTGCCGGCACACAAGATGCCTCTTCACGCCTCGTTTGAAGGGCCCCATGTCAAGAAGAGAAAACGTGTGCTGGAAGACTATTCTATCTTTCGGAAGTGCGACATAGAAACGAGTCACAAAATTTCTTTGTGCGCGATGGAATGTTCACAGCGGTTTACTCCGGAGAGCAGCACGCGTACTCCTATGGAGGAAGGGAGAAGGTGGGATAATAAGGTCAAAGAGTTCTTCACAGTGTCTCCTAATGACAAACATGGCGAGTTTAAATGTTATTTTTAGTTTTCGTTAACGTTTTCGAATGATAAATAAAACTGTATAAAACATCGATTGACAATAATCCATAAGTTATACTAATAATTTTACGCAAATATTTGTTGCGAACAATTTTTTTCGTGGATCCGTATGCCGTTTGTTGAAATGTTTTCAACACTTGTTTTTCAAATTGCTATACTATTAATTTTACTAATATTATACTGATACTAGTAAAATATGTAATTTTATAGTATGATTATAATAATCTGGTTTTGATATGAATCCTTCAACGAATAAAAGTCGTAAGACAAAATGATATAAAAAAATCACAAGATGTAATTTTTATTTATCGAAACATTAAGTTAAAAAAGTAGTAGGCGGTTCCGAGACGTCCACTTGTAGAAAATTAAACTTTAATATATTTTTTTTTATTTTTCACAATAAATTTTAATTACATATCTTACTATTTCGTACGCTATTTAGGCGCTGCGCAAACGTAGACACTTATTGTTACCGACACGGCACACCATACAAGGAAACCGAGTTGCTGTATCAGTGTCAGGTGGAAGTAACTGGACACAAAAAGCTCACTGGTAGCTTATATCCCACACAAGACACAAAAGTGTCTACGTTTGCGCAGCGCCTTAGAATGTATGGCGAAGGGTGTGTAACATCCTGGGTAGCGATTTTTGAACCGGTGACTAAATCTTACACTATGATATCAATTACGAGTGCTCCCTTTTCTCTTATTAAGTCACTGACTTATTTTTGACATTGTAAATAATGCAAAAAATATTATATTTCACTAGCCGCCGCTCGCGGTTTCACCCGCGTGGTTCCCGTTCCCGTGGGAATATCGGGATAAAAATTATCCTATGTGTTAATACAGCTTATAAACTATCTGTATGCCGAATTTCATCCAAATCCATTCAGTAGCTTTTACGTGAAAGAGTAACAAACATCCATCCATACTTACAAACTTTCGCGTTTATAATATTAGTAGGATAGTGTATTTCATGTCATTATTTACTTTAGATCGCCAGTGAGAGTCAAAAATCGCCCCCCTGAACGAGGATGAATACGTCATCAATATGAGCAAATTTTGTTGCTACTACGAAAACGCGAAATTGGTTTGGTCATTATGCGGTTGTATTTTTTTACAACAAGTAGCTGTATGAAACATGTTATAAAATTGTCCCATAGTAATATTTGCTTACATAAGTGGAGTATTTCATCTTCTGTCGAAAGAACACTTCCTTTTATAACCCCCTGTTTAAATACACTGCAAAAATACAATAAATTTATCTAAAAAATAAAATTTTGAGTTTTAATAAAATGGAGAGAACAAATTCGCAGTGTACAATCTAAAACATCGAATTCAAATCATTGTATTCATTGGATTTGCTTTGCCAAATATATTTTTCATTATTTTACTTGAAAAACTACCTTATAGCCTTCCGTTACGGTTTAAAAATGGAAAAATTGATCGCCATTCAATATCTAGACATGTCAAAGAGCTAGGGATTCATCACCATTTCAGTACCCATAACGAATTCGTAGGCTATCTTATCTTAGGGCCTGCTGAGGTTTCCCTCTATCAGTAACACTTCGACCCATCGGGATCTTTTGTGCAATTCGTAGGCTAAATAAACTAGGATGCAAAAATCACCGTTTCATCCCTCATTGTCTTTATACTGTGGCAAAGTACAAAAAGCAGCTCAATATCATCAGTGTAGGCAGATAAACGTTTCACTACTCATGCCTCATGTCTTCTCATACAAACAATAGCAGTTGGGAAGATCGGGCCATAGCCATCCCATCCTGTGTGTATATGAGCAATCCCACACATTTCATATTATGACCTCATTCGGTCTTTTCGGTATCACCAGACTTTTGGGAGCGGCGGGAAACTTAAAGGGTTCCTAAACTTTGTGACCGAAACACCATCAGGGGGTTTCTAGATTCCTTTTCTTACTAGATTCTCCGAGGGGTTCGAATCTGATCGGACATTCATCACCTTTATGACTCAATATCCATTAAGTTTCCCAGTTTATTAGACTGATCATGTTAATAACATTGTAATAATAACAGTTACCATCCATCACTCCACATCGTCATCATCCTCACTGGTGCGAGGATGCTTCCTCGCCTGATGCCGCTTAAGATCAGACGGCTTGGTCGTACGATAATCACATTTATCACAACAATGTCTCTTCCCGTCAACACCCCTACACAACACCACATGTCTCAACGCTTCACTTTGCTCACTGGACCTATAGCCGCACTTGTTACACTTAAACCGTTTCTTGTTAACGTTGTGACACTTCAAATGGTACATCAGACTCATATGATGTTTTGCTTTGTAATCGCACACGTGACACTTGTATTTTTTCTCATCTTTATGTTGTTTCTCGTGTTTAGCTAGTTGACTCTCACTCGAAGTCATGTAACCGCATAACTGGCACATTAGTAGCACTCTTGTATGGGTCTTCTTGTGACGGTTGAATTCACCGCGATTGGTCGTTTTGAAGTGGCATTCTACACAGTAATATTCGTATAGGGAGCCCCACAGCATCTTGGCTAAGTCTCCATCTTTGTTGGGGGGTTGTTTCCTTTTCAATTTCTTCTTTTTCTTGACCAGTTTCACTAGAGGCATATCGTCTTCGTCTGTCTCGTCTGATACGTCCACTGTGTCGATGTGGGGTTCTTCTATTATGACCTCGTCTTCATCGCTCGATGTTAGTAGGCTGATAGGGCCGTTGCTGTTGGGGAGAGAAAGGATTTGGTGAGATTGAGATAAATATGTAAATTTTCATTCAATTCCCAGCTTGTATATACAGGGACTTTACTCATCATAAGCCGACTATCTTCACCTGTTCGCTCTCACGCCACACGCACGCACGCACGCACACACGTACGCACGCACGCACGCACGCACACACGTACGCACGCACGCACGCACGCACGCACGCACGCACACACGTACGCACGCACGCACGCACGCACGCACACACGTACGCACGCACGCACGCACGCACGCACACACGTACGCACGCACGCACGCACGCACGCACGCACGCACACACGCACGCACGCTCTCACCTAGCTGCACGTGTGACTAGGTAACTAACTACAGGTACTACTAGGTATGAACTCACCTAGCGGCAGGTATGACGTCATCGTCATCATCATCCCCATCCAGGTCTACGGAAGCCACTTCGATGTCTTGCGCGTGGAGCAACGCGCTGGGATCCACGTCTACTTGGACGCTTTCTAGCACCATCAGGCAATCGCCGCCACCGCCGCTCGCGTCTAACAACGAAATCATCATCAGAACAAAGGCCTCCCTCAAAGATAAACAGTATACATTTTTTTGATCCATATTGAAAATCATATGTAAAAACCGAAGTAGAAAATAACAAAGAATTTCGAATTTATTTTTTGCTATTATAATGTAAATACGTTTATACTTTAATGTGTACTTTTGGTATTATTTCTTTATATTTGGTTTCAATTTCTTGGAATAATCGACGGACATGTTGGCGCCCAACATGGTACCGTACAAACAATCACACACAATAGTTCTTCTACCACACGACATCCCACTGCTGGGCACCGTGGATCCTGACTTCGAATACACTGGAAAGTCAGCTGTCGATACTTCAGCGGGCATCCTGCGCGGGCGGCCCTACGGTGGGGTAGCTATTCTATGGCGGAAAAATGTATTTAGTGCCGTATCAGTGGTGCCGTGTGCTAGTGATCGTATCATAGCCGTAAAAGTTACGGTTGCGGAGTGCTCTTTTCTAGTGTTCTCGGTGTACATGCCCACTGATGAATCTGCGAACTTAGTCGAGTTTACACACTGTTTAAGTGAGATAAGTGCCATTATTGACAGTTGTGATACTGAGTACAGTTATATTCTTGGTGATTTCAATGCTCACCCGGGTAGGCGTTTCGGTCTTGAACTACAGGGTTTCTGCGCAGACCAGAAATGGTCTTGTGTGGACATGGAGTTACTTGGAATGAACTCGGGATCCTACACCTATGTAAGTGACAGTCATGGAACAAGTAGTTGGCTGGATCATTGTGTAGTGACCCAGGCAGCTAGACATACAGTAGATAGGGTGTCAGTTAATCATAGCTTGTTTTGGTCAGACCATTTTCCCCTAGAAATACAGTGTAACTTTAATATTTTAATACCAAAAAGAGTGTCATGCAGTAATAACATTAATCATATTTTATGGGGAGAACGGGATGAAACTCAGATCTCGGAATATACTAATTACTGTACTGAAAAACTGAAACAGATAGATTTTCCGTCCGTGCTAGCACAGTGTGCAGGAACGCTGTGTTATGACCCCAATCATAGCATTGTACTGTGTAAGTTATATGACCAAATAATAGATGTTATAAAGGAAGCCTCAGTATATAGCTGTGAGAAGAAAAAGTTTATTTGTAAAAAGTATGTGTGCGGCTGGAACAAACATGTGAAGGCCGCTCATAGTGAAGCTCGGTTGTGGTTTCAGTACTGGGTTTTGTATAATAAGCCTAGAGAGGGGTATGTTTTTGATAGGATGCGTGTGTCTAGAAATATTTTTAAGGCTAAATTAAAATGGTGTCAAACAAATCACCAACAAATTAAAATGGATATTTTGGGCATAAATCATGCAAATAAGAAATTATCAAGTTTCTGGAAACACACAAAAAAGCTGAGTCCGAAGCCAAGTTCTCCAGTATGTGTAGAGGGGTTAAATGAACCTTCGCAGATAGCTGAAATGTTCAAAGAACATTTTAGGGTCCAACCTTCTGCTAGCTCATCTGAGAATGACAATCTTTCTTGTAATATCAATAATAATAGTTATAGTAACAGTAGCTGTCCCAGGAAGGCGTCTGTTGTGATTGGGGCAAGGGACATAAGATCTGTTTTAAGAAAAATGAGTAGGGGTAAATCACCCGGACATGACCACCTAAGTGTTGAGCACCTGCAGTATGCAGGTGTGCATCTACCGCGAGTTTTAGCGATGTTCTTCTCTCTTTGCTTAAATCACAGCTACTTGCCAGACAATATGTTAAAAACTATAGTTGTACCTATTACTAAAAATAAAACTGGTAGTGCTAGTGACAAGTCTAACTATAGGCCAATATCGTTGGCGACCGTTGTGGCTAAGGTACTGGACAGACTGCTTGACCAAGAACTGGGTACATGTGTCAAACTCC
Organism: Eudonia lacustrata; assembly: GCA_947562085.1. Lineage (NCBI taxonomy): Eukaryota > Metazoa > Arthropoda > Insecta > Lepidoptera > Crambidae > Eudonia > Eudonia lacustrata. The sequence goes on from OX387335.1 coordinate 551,663, forward strand.
ATGATGCGCAGTTTGGGTTTAGGCCTGGTCTTTCCACTGAAACTGCGGTGTTGTGCCTCAAGCAGACTGTTCAGTATTATACTGCAAGAGATACACCGGTATATGCAGTGTTTTTGGACTTGTCAAAAGCATTTGACCGGGTTCAATATGAGGTCTTATGAAAAAAACTTGTTTATGACACAGATCTGCCTCATGAATATATCTCAGTCTTGCGGTACTGGTACTCTCGCCAGCAAAATTATGTAAAATGGTCTGGAGAGCTTTCAAGTGTGTACAGGTTGGAAAGTGGAGTGAGGCAAGGTGGCATAAGCTCACCGGCGCTTTTCAACCTTTACATGAACAAGTTGATCGTGGAGCTCAGCAGCGCCGGTGTTGGTTGTTCTGTTGACGTCACCTGTGTCAACAACATTAGCTACGCAGACGACATGGTGCTGCTGTGCCCTTCGATCGGAGCTCTCAATAAGCTTATTAGCATCTGTGAGCGATATGCGACAGCCCACGGTCTCGGGTATAACACAGTCAAGAGTGAGTTGCTAGTTTTTAAGGCTAAAAATAAGTCGTATAAAGTTCCGCCTGTTCGACTAAATGGCACTCCTCTCAAGCAAGTACAGACTTTTAAGTACCTAGGACATTGGGTCACCGAGTCACTCAAGGATGACATGGACTTGGAACGGGAGCGCAGAGCTTTGTGCGTCAGGGCTAATATGATTGCCCGCAGGTTTGCACGCTGTACTAAACAGGTGAAGATTACAATTTTTAAAGCCTTTTGTAACTCTCTGTACACGTGCAGCCTGTGGACGCATTACACCCAGGGGGCATACGGGGCTCTGCGCACTCAATACAATAACGCATTCAGGATGCTGATGGGGCTGCGTCGCCACTGTAGTGCTTCAGGGATGCTGGCCGAAGCTGGAGTAGATAGCTTTGCAGCCATTGTTAGGAAACGCATAGCGTCCCTGATTCGTCGTGTGCGGGGCAGCTCCAACAGCCTCCTGATGAGTGTTGCGGCGAGGTTGGACGTGGACAGTGCTATTATGCAGCATTGGACGCGCGTCCAACTAACCAAGGACACAAAAGTATCATATTGTTTATTTTAAATGTGTCAGAATTATATTTTAATTTACTAACATAGTTTGTAAGATCATTGTTACTAACACTTTATGGGCAATGCCCGAAATAAAAGATTTTTATTTATTTTTTATTCTTACAATAAATCTTAAGTTAAGTACACACGTCCGCACATCGGACAGACTATACAAAACTGACAAATTCCTTCAATAAAATTTTAACTTTATGTCTGTGTAGTATGGTTGAACATTTATTGAAGGAATTTGTCAGTTTTGGATAGTCTGTCTGATGAGCAGGGTTATGTACCCACGGCGGCAGATCAACCTACCCAAACCTGTAAATTTCTCCAATGAATATTGATCCTTATAACCAAACAATAAAGTTCAAATTTGATTGTAGAAATTTGACAGTTTTAGGTAGATTGATCTGCCGCCGTGAGTACATAACCCCGCTAGGATATTGCAAAACATAAATACACATTAATCACAATTTACACAATAAGTCTAAATATTCTCAAAGTTTAAATTTAACTATTATCTACATATACCATGTATGTAGATAGTTAAATAGAAAATATCAAAGTGAAAATGTGCCATCGCTGGGCTACGCTATCGCTACAACTAATAGGTATTAGCTTATACACCATGTCCGATCCGATCCGAACCCTTCGGAGAATCCGGCCCTCTAGAAAACCTCTGAAGGTGATTCGTTTCAACACGGCTTGTACCCTTTACGTACCTCACCGCCCCCAAAACGCCCGGTGACGCTGAAAATGCCGTTTAAGCAATCAGCAATCTCTCTCAAAAAAAAAAAAACACCATGCTTGCAAATGTGGGTTGGTGATCACAAACCAGGGCCAAACATGGATTAAACACATTTTGCTCAAACTGGAAATTGACCCCAGGACCTACTACTACATTCGGGCCAAATGCTTTGCCACTTAGCTTTTAATATAAGTTTTGTTATAAGGATAAAAGAAAATATGAATGTCGCGTCTAATTTGTTATTAGTAAAGTAGCTTCACTTTTGTAGGGTAAAATAGTCTTTGCGGTTTTGTGATAGTAAATTCTTGCGCTTTTATATATATTTCAGAAACTATTTACATCAGAATGTGGTGGAAACATTATTTCTAGACTCACCCTTATCCACTGACACTTCAATGAACACCGGGTCCGCCTGATTTTGAAATGGAAACTCTGAAAGCAAAAAGGAGACACCACCTATTAAAATCTCTGGGACTACTGGTCCACTTCCAAAAGTTCTTTCATTGATATAATGCTTTGCGGGTAACAAGGCTATATTTTATTTTGTCAAAAAAAAAGGTTCTATTATGATTATTTACATATAATTTTACGCAAATATTCATCATCTCAGCCAAAAGACGTCCACTGCTGGACAAAGGCCTCCCCCAAGATGTGGGGTATTTGCCATAATCGCCACGCTTGGCAGGCGGGTTGGCGATCGCAGTAGGTTGAAAGTAACCTCAGAGAGATGCTGCTGCCCATCCTCTGGAATTGTCCCTTAGTCGCCTTTTACGACACCCACGGGTTGAGATGGGGTGGTGCAATTCTTTATCCCCGGCACCACACAGGGAAATATTGCCACAAAAATATTGCCGCAAACAAATAAATATGTGAAAAAGACAGTGTTTAAAAAATTCCACAAGCGGGATTCGAACCTGCACCCCTTGACATGCCGGGTCAGGTGCACTGCCTTGTCATGGTGTGTGCGTTCGAATCCCGCTCGTGGATTTTTTCAACACTTTGTCTTCTTTCATAAGGTTCTATTACATATATTTTTTTTTTATTTGGGTACTATGTATTGATTTTGTTACGGAAAAATATGAAATCTACGTTTACGAAGTCATGGGAAAAACGCTAGTGTACAATAAAAGATTACTACTAAACAGTAAATTTACTAACCAACGACATCATCGATGTACTCTATGCAATCCGGTTCATCTATGGTAATCACTTCATCTACGGGCACCGTGTGGATGTTGTTCTGCTTTATATGGTAGTTGGTGAGCAGTTCCTCTATGTCTTCCTGCTTGTCTATGTCCCGGGGGCCGTCTGGTAGCTTCGGAGTGCTAAATGGAAGAACACAAATCGTTTAACAAAATGATAACTTACAAAATGGCTGCCGAGTCTATTTGACGATAAGCTTCTTTAAGTCTTGAAATATATACACTTTTAATTAAATTAAATTAAACGAATCTTTATTCAAGTTAACTTATTTGATAAACGTTTCGAATCGTCTCAATATATGCTTACCACCCATTTAGGATCACCACCACCATCTCACCTCTCTCTCTCACCTATAAACTTTTGCGTTCCACTTTGATCAGTTTTTATAACGGTAATTAACTACTTAGTATAGCTTATTTATACAATACAACATGTAACAGAAAGGTGTGGTAAAAATGTAAAGATCCAAAGTGTATCCGATCTAGATCTTACATGTGCTGTCACTATTGTAAATTAAATATTTATATTAGTGAAGTCATGTGCATCAGGCGCACGTAAGCAAGCAGCAGTGATCAAAAATGTAACTACACAGAGGTTACTTAACCACTAGGCCTGTGTTAATTTAATTAAAAAATGCATAACGTATGAAAGTTAATAATCATAGTATAGTAACTCTGCATACGAGATCTAGATCAGATACACTTTGGACACCTTTAGAAAGGCACAACGACAACTTTACCAGAACTGTTACAAGTTGTATATAAATATCGAAGCAACAATTTCTTGTAAATTAAAATACATTGCATACCTGTCTGTACACGATTTGTCTTGACTATCTTCACTGTCCGCACTCAGGCTTGTTTCATCAACTAATTTGCATTCATCTTTATCACTTTTCTCTTTCTCACTTAAAGTTACACCTACAACTGTTTCATTACTAATACCTTTATTTTCAATATCACTTTTGGCATCACTCAATTCGTTTTTCGTATCATTAGCAGTTTCTTTGTTACAACTATCTTTTTCTTTTCTACTATCGCAGTCCATTGTCTCTGTTACTTCTTTATCTTTTTCAGGTTTGTCATTATCTTTCTCTTTAGTTATGATTTTATTGCTTTCTTTAGCTGTTTCCTCTTCTTTTTCTGTAACTAAGATATCTTTTTCAGCCTTTTTCTCCATTTCATGAGTTGTCTCTTCACTTTTGTTATTAACGTCTTCTTTATAAAGCGAATCTTTTTCAGGTTTGTCATTATCTTTCTCTTCAGTTATGATTTTCTTGGTTTCTTTAGCTGTTTCCTCTTCTTTTTCTGTAACTAAGATATCTTTTTCAGCCTTTTTCTCCATTTCATGAGTTGTCTCTTCACTTTTGTTATTAACGTCTTCTTTATGAAGCGAGGTATCTTTTTCAACTTTGTCCTTTTTTTCATCTTCTTTATGTAGTGTGGTATCTTTTTCAATTTCATCTTTTTCGGGAGATTTGTCTTTTTCGAGAGGGTTATCTTCACTGTCTTTTGATTCTTGGTTGTCCGTATCCGAAATTTGTGTTTTGTTGTTAATCTACAAAACGAAAGTGAATACCTGTTAAAAGCTCTTTGGTTTACAACATAAACATAGTTTATGTCCAATTGGTCAGGTATGTAATAGATAATAGATAGATGGAGCTGTAGTGCTCTCAAAAAGAAACATGAAACATTTATATTACACCTATGTTTTGATTAAAGCATACTGAGACATATATCGACACGCGTGATATTTACCAATACTTTTTCAAATATTGTATTGTAGGGTGGTTGTATCAGCTCTACATAAGATCCCATTCAAAACTTAAGGCATATAAGCCTTACTTATTCCATGATTGGTCGACTACTTGACACCATGCTGTACCACACGTCACCGAAAATATGTCTATTGTTTTTCGTTACAGCACTCAGCTTTCTTCTGACCTAGTGCTGATGGTAAGACCGAAGGTGGAAGCGCATTTTACCCTCAACACAGAAACCTCAACTACTGCAAATTTACAACAACAACTACTACAAATTTAAAAAGCGACGCCAACATACGGATTTTTTTTTTAAATCTAACATGTTTTTTTGTGATATCGATTCTACTCTCGATTCTGTATAAATAAATTTCAAGCTTTGTGCAATTTTATTAACACGTTGAAAGGACCTCTTTGTAATTTACTATACTATTTACTGTTTGTAATCTAAAATAAAATATTTCATTTTATTTAATATTTAAGACGTTATACAGGACATATACAAAGGTGAGTTTATCTCTAGAAGAAATCTATTCCAACCCTAGCTGTGGTGTATAACAGAAGTTTGCGAGACTATTCTACCAAACTATCTTTTCTATTATATTCTAATAATTTTTTTTTTTATTTATTTATTGAAATAGGTACACTCGCAGGACACACATTAAACATTATGAATATGATACAATCAATATTAGTTAAATTCTGACATGAGCTCCATTATGAGTGACACGTCATTCTTGATTTTACTTTAATTAAGTTAAATAAGTTTAAAATAATTAACCAATTATGTACAATTTTTGTAAACAATTTCCTTTAAATAATTCCTAAAAACTAAAAAGGAGTTATGAAAGACGTCGAGCGCATCCAGCCGTCTATTAGACGACATTATATTATTATATAACTGACACATTCTAGAAACGGGCGAGTGCGACATAACATTAGTTCTACCGGAAAGACAACGAAATACTCGCGTTATAGGGTGCCTGGGAAGATTATAGGGAACATTAAGTGAAAAACTATCAAGAAGAGCGCAGCAACCTGTATGGCCGCTTATAATTTTGTGTAATAGAAGGAGATCATGAACAGTCCTTCTATCTCGTAACAATTGCATGTCAAAGTGTTCGTTGTTCGTAAGGACATCTGTGAGAAATGCCAGGCGAAATAAATGCAAGGTGTCTCGTGAAGGACCTTTGAACTGTTTCGACACGTTGTGAATGTGTTACATAAGATGGATTCCAAACTGATGAGGCGTATTCCAGATTGCTGCGCACCAAACTATTGTATAATATAATTTTCGTATTAGCACTGAATTGATTTGTATTTCGTTTCATGAATCCCAGCATCTTATTAGATTTACATACAATAGATTCCACATGGGAGGTATATTTAAGTTTAGAGTCTAAGATTATTCCTAAATCTTTTACTTCATTTACTTCCGCTAAAAAATCGTCACCAATTCGGTAATTTGAGGGAAATAATAGTTTCTTTTTAGTAAATTTTATATGTTGACATTTTAATGGATTGAGTGACATATCATTGGACTTGCACCATTTCCATATTGCTTCAAGATCGTTCTGTAAGAGAGCAGACTCTGCATCCGAACACACTTTCCTGTACAATTTTAGATCGTCCGCAAAAAGGTAAAATCTACTGTGTTTAATACATGTAGCAATGTCATCTATAAACAGGCAGAACAAGATAGGCCCTAAGTGTGACCCTTGTGGCACACCGGAGTCGGTCAGATAAATGCGAGATTCGTAGCCGTTAAGGACCACAAACTGCGACCTCCTTTCTAGATACGACCTCAACCAATTAAGCAAGGATCCATGAATGCCACTACGTTCAAGTTTCAAAATTAACAAATCATGGTTTACCTTATCAAAGGCACTTGAAAAGTCCGTGTATATGGCGTCGATTTGTAAGCCTCTGTCAATCTCTCGTGAGATATCAGATGTAAAGGAAACCAGATTCGTTTCAGTTGCGGTCAACTAGTAGGGTCGGTACCCTTACGGAAGCCATGCTGAAAGTCACAGAGTTGAGGCTCCAGGAAGCTAGTTATGATTGGACAGACCACCGACTCGAACAGTTTAGGTAAGCTAGAGAGTATAGAAACTGGTCGGTAGTTGGAAATGTTGCTCTTATCACCTTTCTTATAAATTGGGATCACTCGAAACTTTTTCCATTCCGTAGGAAATTTACCGTCTGTTAAAGATTTATTGAATATTAAAAATAACGGATAAGATAGGTATACTGCACAACGTTTTAAAAATATTGGAGGTATTTTGTCTGGACCAGCTCCTTTGTACATGCCTAGTTTTTTCATATGTTTAGTGATGTCTGTTTCAGATACATAAATGTGTCCAAGAGCCTGCGAAGATGCGGCATGATCAGTACATGTCCATTGACCAGTATTTTTATTAAAGATTGAAGCAAAGTGGTCTGCAAATAAGTTGGAGATTTCAAGATTGGAAGTAGCAAACGAGTTATTAAGTTGCATGTTTGCCGGTATCGAAGACTTTCCCTTGCGCCTGCTATTCACAAAATTCCAAAATGTCTTAGGATTGGTCGATAAACTAGTAATAGGACATCAATGAGTGGTCTCACCTGATTGATGAACACGCTGGGCACCACCGCCGCTTTGAGCCGCACTTTACCCCTCACCGTGTGGATGTCGGTGCTGAGGAAGTGTTTGCTGCAGACCGCGTCCGCCGACGACTTGTGACCGGTCGCTTTAATCGCGTCCAGCCACTTGCGACGCAGGGAACCACTCCCGGGGAACCTGAAGTGAAATGAGTGTGAACTATAAAGGATAATTAACAAAAAAGACATTTTATTGCTTGAAGGAATATTTTAATAAAAAAATATATTTGTATCTGATGTGGAAATTTAATTTGTGTTTATTTTATGTATATGATATAAAATGTTTTTTTATTATTTATTTCTGTATTGTAATAACTTTATAAATAGTATTAAAATTGTTGTGTTTTATGTTTACAATCCCCTAACAGGGTCATGCACTTTATTTGTTCGGTTTTGTTTGTTCGGTTTTATTTTGTTCGGTTTTGTTTTGTTCGGTTCGGTTTTGTTTTGTTTACCTTATACCTTTAAAAAGGTCTGTTATATTTTGTGCATGTAGTTTTAATTCTCATTCTTATTTCTTATTTTATTATTATATAAACTTCTGTAAATTTTATATTTATGTAATTGCATGTAGTCTTCACCTATTTGTATTGACATCAAGCTAAAATCTATTTTAATAATGTTTTATTTAAGAAATCAATGATGTTTTATATGTTGGTGATCATTTCAATAAATAAATAAATAAATAAACAAATAAATAAATATAAATAAAAAAATAATAAGTGTTAAAAACATTTCCACAAAAAAATAGAAAAAAGTTAAGAAAAAATTCAAATTTAAATTAAAAACAAATACAGTCATGGATTAATGTCAGCATATAATCATTAAAAATTAAATAAACATAATAACTACATAGCCAAGAATTAATGACAGTCAAATAAAACACATGTCATCCATCCATAATACCCTGAAAACGTGTCAGGAGATGTCTCAAACAATGTGAAAATAGGTCAATGTCATCGTGCTGCGTGAGAACGTCCCCTATCTGTTTCAACGCGCGATTCGTGGGAGCGTGAGCGTACCCGTTCGGTGCGTGTAACAGGTTGTTGTTACATCTACAGACATAAGAAGGTGGTAGATAGCCAGGCGGACTTCAAACAAGCCCAACCATAACCTTAACTAAATACATAACTACACACTCCATCAGTGGGAATCTAACCCAGGACCTCTAGGACAATGATCATCATCGCAGCCGAAAGTCCTCCACTGCTGGACAAAGGGCTCACTCAAGGATCTCCACAACAACCGGTTTGTGCTATCTCAGCCAAAAGACGTCCACTGCTGGACGTCTGCCTCCCCCAAGGATCTCCACGACGACCGGTCTTGTGGTGCTCGCATCCAGCGGCTTCCCGCGACCTTCACCAGATCGTCGCTCCACCTTGTTGGAGGCCTGCCCAGACTGCGCTGTCCAATTGCATTATATACATTAAATAACTTACTTAAACAAGTTGACATTCTTCAAAGGTGATATCTTACAGCCGAAGAAGCAAGATGGTGGCGACGGCTTCACCATGATTAAATTAAAACCTGCAACAAAAAAAAAAAAAATTAATTAACCTATTCAAATCAAATTCAAATTCATAAATCATTTATTCAGTAGGCTACAAGTAGCTCTTGTGAATGTCGCTATGCCATCGGTTCGTAAGTCTACTCTGGGCGGCAGATCTTGTACTGAGAAGAACCGGCAAGAAACTTAGCAAGTGTCCAGCTCTTTTCTCCCTTACAGCGTCAAAAAAATATATTGGAAAATGCCCTATCATAGCAGGACAAAAAATATAGAAGACAACCACAAAATTTTAAAAAACAAAAAAATAAACAAATCTAAGTTATCAAATTTATTTTCTGTGTATACTATTGTCTGTAAAAAATTATCATCTCAAGCTCTGTGCTTCGGAAGGCATGTAAAGCCGTTGGTCCGGGCTGCATTAGCAGTCCACCACCACTGATCTGCACTGGGCCTGTGTGGTGGTTTATAGTGAGTTCTTCCTATCTATTTATAGGGAAGGCTAGTGACCCAGTATATGAAAAGAGGTGGTGTTGGATATTCTGTATCACTGCTAGGCATCCATCATGGATATCTAGTAATCAAAAACAATTGATAGGTATTGGCTTCATCACAATGCTTGCCAAATACGTCAAAATCTGAAATACTGAATACTGAATACTGAAATACACTTCATATATATAAAAAAAATATATATATTATTATTATTATATACTTATATCTACTTTTTTTTTACATGTTGTGGTTGTCTTTTATATTTTGTGTTTATTTGTAATGGAAAGTGTCCTGCTATGATAGGGCATTTTCCAATATTTTAAAGCTGTAAGGGAGAAAAGAAATAACCTTGCTGAGGAGTTTCTTGCCGGTTCTTCTCATTACCAGGTCACCCGCCCTGTTTAGACTGACGAATCGCTGGCATAGTGACTTTCATAAGAGCTACTTGTAGCCTAAACTGATGATTTTGAATTTTACCTGGGAATTGAACCCTGGACCTTTTCATGACAGGCCAACACTATCCCATTCGGACATCATTATCTTTTTCATCATAAGTTTTTGCACAACCAACCTACATTTGGGAAGCGTGGTGGATTAAACCATTACCTATCAATTGCAGTGATGTGATGACATGATTTCAATGATGGAGGCCTTACCCCAGCAGAGGGACAGCCATAGGCATTAACAATAATTTTTAATAAAATACAAAATATTCGCTTATTTGCTCATAAAACTTATGGGAATCTATAAAAACAAGAAGGGTAATCAGAACTGCTGCTTAGCGAGTTGATGGGGTCTCAGCATTATTTCACTCTCAAAGACAAAAGCAAAACAGTTGATTGATGGTATTATTTCTTATGGGGACGTCGCCAACCGAACGTTCCACCCGCGTTGTTGCGGGCCACTTCATCCTTTTCTCCATTCTCCCTTTTGAGGGAGCTAAAGTTAATCCAGCTTTCACGGCGCCCCGTTGAATCTTTTGGTCTCTTTGGTGAATCTTGCTATCTGCTCCACCTTCAGATCCTTTAGGCCCTCTATGTGTAATGTGCCCGACCCCCAGAGCTCCCATATAATCATTGAGTACATCTCTGAGTGACTCAGCTAGTAGGTGGAGACTGGTCTCCTCGCTTTCCATGCACTCCTTGATTAATTGTGAGATTTACCGTAGAGATGACAGCCTTCTTGCATAGTGAATCAGCATTGCTGGTCAGTAAGGAGATGTTGCTTACATTGAACCTACCCAATTGTAGTGTTGCTAGCCAAACGGCTTGATGCTCAGTTTGAATGTGTGAAATTTTGGTTCAATCCATAGCTCAGTTACAGTAGGTACTGATGTGAACTTATGCCTAACACAGGCATGTTAACTTTCTAGGTAGTTGAAGTTTTAACTGCCTCTGTGGACTATAGAGTTAGACCACTGACCTCAGGACCAGGTTCAATTCCCAGTGGTGAGTACGTTTGTGTACTCGGTTTGGTTGGTGGTAGGTAGGGCTAGTTAGTCCTCCTGGTTAGCTACTAAGCGTGGAGTTATTTTTATAAGTTATTTAAAAAAAAATTATTATTCATTTAAATTTGTTGGTTTTTTGTTTTTTTATGTTTTTTGTTGTGATGTCACCGATTAGGCCCTTCCAGTATACCAGCGTTGCAGCGGACTCATGTCGTTGTAGCATGTGCTGAGGTTGGGCCTAGTTGGCCACACTTTGTCTCCTGTTTTTGTTTTTTATTGTGAAAGTACTTGTTTTTCAATATGTATACCTATATATTTTATTTTATTTTTTGTAAAAGTAAATAGTTTTTGCTGTGCCAATAAATGTATTTCTTTTCTCTTTCTTTCTTCTTTTATTTCTTTCTACCATCTTATCTAAATATGTCGCCATAACTTCAATGCTCAGTTCTTCAGCGGCTCAGTAGTTGAGGATTCCGAGTTAAGTGCGGTTCCACCTTCAGACTTATCATTGCTTGGCATCAAATAAGATGGGAGGCCAAAATCACCTATTGAGTAGCCGACTATCTTATCTCTAACTAACGACACGCAACAACAAATCGTACCAACATTGATGCTATAGCAACATAATATGTTTAGATAAGATAGGTGTACTTAAAACCAGCACTAACAAAACTTAAGTTTAAACATTTTGGGAATCGAACCTGAGACTAGACTCAGTGTCTAATCACTAAAACTAGAACACTGAACCACTAAAGTCGATTAGAACATTTTAAGTGTGCTTCTATTATAATTATTCTTTCCAACAATAAATAAATATAAGTTAAAATAAAAAGTTTTGGTAACAAAAACTTGTAAAATGAACTTTTTTATGTTAGACACAAAAAACCTGAAACTGTATTCAAAAGATATTTATCCTATTGATAAATAAACCATTTTATCCAACTTTGAGTAAGTTTGAATTAAATAATGTATTTTTTTTTTTCAAAAACACTGTTTTCCAATTTTCGGCGTAAAAATATTGAATGGCAGAATCACGAATTTGTTACGCGTCCTTATTCTGGAGACCTTACAGCCCAAAATACCGCAATCCGTTTCGACCTTATCTCCTAAGCATTAGAGCCTATATTACAATAAAACATAAAACGAAAAGCGACTTCGTTTCACAGCGCAATTACAGAATACACCTTCGCTTAATTAATTCAATATTGATGACAAAACGAATTGTTACACTAAAAGACACTAAATCGATTTAAAAGAGGTTGTCTAGAAACAATTCAAAATAGTTTTACCGCGCGAAATCACTGCAGAAGAGGTTAGAAACAACATTTACTGTGAACATACTTACTTGGATTTTACTCCATATAAATGGCAGGTGCGATTTCAAATCGTTCCATTATATTTTACATAGTAGGTTTCAAATTATCGATCGCTGAAAAACAAATAAAACTAATGGTATACACAGAAATATGATTGTAAAAATATTTACTTGTCTCGAAACTTTTTTTTAATAGTTTATTCTGTGATACCAGAACATTAAGATAGGCACCCGAAAGAGATTATAAAGGTTACCCCAAATTGAGAGTTTCATGAAAAGTTTCCTTAAAATAATGCTTACGAAAACATACAATGTTAATATTTATAAAGTTTGCTTTATTTGAAATAAGTGAACATATTAAATTCTTTTGAAAAGACGGTAAAATGATGGATGAATAACGCCCTGAGTTACCCGTTAATATTTTTTTATTAGTTATGACCACACTTAGTTTACCTTGCCAATAGTGAAGCACACCTTCTTTTATTAAAATAATTGTGTGAATCGACCGATTGAAGTTTCAACACAGCAGCTGTTAAATAATTGTATTTTTAATTATCTTTTGTATGTATCATTAAGGGATATATATGTGTCTTTTGCACCTGGAGCTAATCCAATATAATATACTGCGTGTGGTTTTAAAATAAGGTGTTCCATTCTTAGTTACTAACGACTGAGACTAACTGACTGAGATAGTTATATTTTCAGATAATTATTAAGAGCGTTTACGCCGCACACTAGCGCCACTAAAAAAAAACATATCTAGTAATTAGAGATAGAAAATCAAATTATGCTCAACAAACTATTTGAATTAAGTCATCATCATCATCTCAGCCAAAAGACGTCCACTGCTGGACAAAGGCCTCCCCCAAGATGGGGGGTATTTGCCATAATCGCCACGCTTGGCAGGCGGGTTGGCGATCGCAGTAGGTTGAAAGTAACCTCAGAGAGATGCTGCTGCCCATCCTCTGGAATGGTCCCTTAGTCGCCTTTTACGACACCCACGGGTTGAGATGGGGTGGTGCAATTCTTTATCCCCGGCACCACACAGGGAATTAAGTAATTTAGCATTTTTACGGCACCTAATGAACACCTCACATGTTATGGTTTAGTTAAATAAGACGATACGGCCACTTTTAACTATAACGCGCTAGTGTGCGGCGTAAACGCTCTTAAGGAAAAGTATTAAGTAAAATGGGGAAGACATTTGCCTTTTCGGTGAGACATTATCTTTCTTAGAGAATTTTTATGCTCTAAGAACATTATAGGTTGATAGAAAAAAGGATTAATAATCATAATTAACGTAACCAAATAGCTGTTAACTACTTGCTTAGTTCTAATGTTCCTTACGAAAAATGCAATGCGTCAATGCCGATGCTGCTTTTTAAGTTCAGAATTGTAGGGTTGTATAACATTGCCATAAAATTAGTTAAGTTTGAATGTTGCCATTTTATAGACATTTTGCATTAGAATAGATGGCAATGTTACCAATTGATCTGTAGTGTTGTGTGTGCACGTGTGTCTACTAAATAAAGCCATAATAAAGCTTTGAATACTTAGTTTGAATACCGTAAAAAAATTGATATCGATATTTCTGTCGAACGAAGATACCTGTATAAAAAAGTACTGATATGCTTTGTATCGTTAGCTAGGTGGCAGTTTTACCGGTGAATTAATAAACCGCTCTACGCGGATTAGCTGAAGCGCATTAGCTCGTGCCATTAGGTCACGAAAAGAGTAGCTATACTTTTTTAGATAGCGCTACCTGCATTACCTTTATAGAAATGACGTTACTTACCGAGACGTATAGGCACCCATAGTGCCTAGTGAGAGTTCATTCGCTATTTATTACGTTCCCTAAAATATGGTTGAGCGAAGCGATGGCTGATTCATATGTCATGCTCGTGAACGGGTGCCACCTGTGGAGGCTGGTCTGCTCTTGCATACTTATCTTATTTTTAGTATTATTAATTATAGTTTGACTTTGTTTTACCTAAACAATTTTTGACTTTTACTAAAGTACTGTAACAGTGGTGCTGTTGAAACTTTTACATAATTATCTGATGTAAATTTGTTAACTTACATTTTTTATTTTGTTTTTTTTTACATGTTGTGGTTGTCTTATATATATTTTTTGTGTTTATTTGTAATGGAAAGTGTTCTGCTATGATAGGGCATTTTCCAATATTTTTGACGCTGTAAGGGAGAAAAGAGCTGGACACTTGCTGAGTTTCTTGCCGGTGCTTCTCAGTACAAGATCTCCCGCCCAGAGTAGACTTACGAACCGATGGCATAGTGACATTCACAAGAGCTACTTGTAGCCTAAACTGAATAAATGATTTTGAATTTTAAATTTTGAATTTTATTCGATCACGATCACGTTCGATCGAAACGTAATCGAATGAATACGGATAGTAAACAAAACTCACATTAGGCACTCTGAGTAAATACAATTTTATTACCTATTTAATCATTTATTAAATCTGTTTCGTACACCAAGGGCGGATTTAGGGGGGGGGGGGGGGGGGCACAGGGGCACGTGCCCCCTCCAGACGGATTTTTGTGTACTGTGGAGATTCCATCAAAAGTATATACTTAGAAGCAAATAAAATTATGAGAATTGTCAAAATATATTAATAAAATAACAGAAAGAACATGAATGCAACTTTTTGCCCGTCCGCCCCTTGTGCCCCTCCCAGAAAAAAATCCTGGATCCGCCCTTGTCGTAAACTGAGCTTAAAGTATCGAACAGCGGTGCTACTACGGTACATACTAAAGAAATCTTGAAGGATGCCTAGGGATGCCTAGGGTGTTTTCTTTAGGTGCTATCCGTATTCATTCGATTACGTTTACGAAAACGAAAATTAGTATCCGTCCGCGCAATTTTCGTAAAAAGGGGTACAAAGATTTTGCTTCACGTATTAATATATAGAGATCTATAGAGATCTGTATATTAATACTTATTTTATAGGTTTTCGATTAGATAATCAAAATCCAAAAAAAAAAAAGTTTCAAGCTTCTAGCTTCAAAAATGACGCAATTTCCATACAAACTTTCCTCCCCAATTTCAACCCCTTACAGCCTTTTTTTCGAATTAAAAAGTAGCCATGTCCTTTTTCAGGCTCTCTAGACTAACTCTGTGCCAAATTTAATTTAAATCGGTTCAGTAGTTTAGGCGAGATTGCGTAACACATAGACAGATAGTTACTTTCGCATTTATAATATTAAAATATACAATAATACTAGCGGCCCGTCCCGGCTTCGCACGGGTGGTCATTTCTTTTTTATAGCCTATGTTACTCAGCGCTAATGTAGTATTCTAATGGTGAAAGATTTTCCAGTCGGTCAAGATCGGTCCAGTAGTTTTGAGTTTATTCGTTACTAACACAATAACCATCCTTCTGACGCAGTCGGGTAAAAATATAAAGCTTTCCTCTTTATAATATTAGTATATCCAGGCTCGATCCACTGGCCCTTTGGAGAGACGTTGCATCTCTCTGTATATTTTATCGCCTTTATCATGGGGAGTGCTCTGAGGAATTGTTCGGTTTGATCCCTGCCGCTGATTTCCTTCACCGCACTACACGCAATCGACTGTCTTTCCATCCACACCATCTTGATGGATGGCGATCTACTACTGTGCGTTTCTCACGTAATTTTTTACCACGAACTACAGTGCTGTGGAACCAGCTCTCAGCGGCAGTATTTCCGGACCAATATGACTTAGGAATCTTCAAGAAACGAGCCTATTCCTTCCTTAAAGGCCGGCAACGCATCTGTGATTCCTCTGGTTTTGCGGGTGTCCATGGGCGGCGGTGATTGCTTTCCATCAGGTGACCCGCCTGCTCGTTTGCCTCCTTCTAATATAAAAAAAAAATATATATACAGTGTGAGTTTTGATAAGGTGCACAGATGAAAATGAGGGATACTGTGCTTAATTTTATCGACGGAAAAAATATTTAAAAAACCCTATTTATTTTTTTTATTTTTTTTTAATTCGGAGCGACTGTCATACTCACTCAACATCCTTTTGTTCTTCAGCTAGCCTCCCTGTACACCGCACCTCGCGCGCAATTACAATAACGCACAAAAAGGGTCTCTACCTGCTAAACAATGGATCGTTAGAATGCCAGGCCTTTTTTTAACAGTTTACAGAAAATGTTGTTTTTAAGTTACAGACATGTTTTTTTTTACCATTAGAAAGCTAGTATGATGTAGAATAACTTAAACTTATAAAAAAGATATCTAAAGGGGGCGTTTTATTGAGAAATTTTACAATTATTGCAAAAATTGGGTAGAAAAAGACAGTTATTTGCTAAAAATACATCTTAATTCTGAGTTGAGGGTGGTTTTTTATCCAAAAGTTTGATTTTATGAAGATTCCCTATTATTTCCTATCATTATTCCGTGTATTTCATCATGATAGATAGTATAGTTTAAAAGTTAAACCGTTTTGTCTACACGGGGGTCAAAGTAGCGAACAAAAATTTTAAATATTCCATAAAAAAAGTTAAAAAAAAATAATAGATTTTTTAAAATATGTTTTCCCTCGATAAAATTAAGCATAGTATCCCTCATTTTCATCTGTGCACCTTATCAAAACTCACGCTGTATAATATACTAGTTGACCGGCGGACTTCGTACAGTCAACAGCAAAGGTAGGTAACTGATTATTGGTCAAGTTTCAAAACATGAAATCAGTATGAAAATCAAAACTTTTTAAACGCATATCGAAAAACCTTCGAGTGTCTACTAGTACCTGCAGACTTTGACTGTTGTTATATAGAAAATACCGACTTACACTATCGAAACTTAATTTTGAAATCTAGTAAACATCTACTTTTGCTATTGACTGTACCGCTTTGAAAGTTTCCATGACAACAAAACAAACAAAACGTTGACAGTTTCCATGACAACAAAACAAACAAATCATTCGTCCGCTTAAGAACACCCGTATCCCATGATGGATTGAACCCTTATAGCAGCGCCACCTACCGGGTCCAATTGTAAATCTAAACCATTCTCGAATCCACTTGAACACACACAAAAAATTACATCCAAATCGGTCCAGCCGTTTAGAAGGAGTTCAATTACATACACACGCACAGAAGATTTATATATATAAAGACTAGTTGACCCGGCGGACTTTGACAGTTTCCATGACAACAAAACAAACAACACATTTTGTATTGGAAAATAAAATTGTCGTTATTAGTATTTTCCGTTACTTATTTCTCTCTCCGTTTAAACCTTCCCTGAACTTCCACAAATATTTCAAAATTTAAATTAGCCAAATCGGACCAGCCATTCAGACTTTTAGCGAGACGAACGAACAGCAATTGATTTTTATATAATAAATTTAAAATATATCCTACTAATATTATAAACGCGAAAGTTTGTAAGTATGGATGGATGTTTGTTACTTTTTCACGTAAAAACTACTGAATGGATTTAGATGAAATTCGGCATACAGATAGTTTAAAACCTGGATTAACACATAGGATACTTTTTATCCCGATATTCCCACGGGAACGGAAACGCGGGTGAAAGCGCGAGCGGCCGCTAGCAATATATAATATTAGTAAGGATTTCCCCTCCGGCTACATAGGCAACTGAGATTCACAACCAGTTGCCAAAGAAGAACTAACATTCTTGCTACTGAACCAGTTGCCAAAGACGATAGATTTTTCTTTTCTCGCATCTACCTCACAGTTTCACAACTAGTTGCAACACAGAAGAACTAACTTTCTTGCTTCACAACCATAATTGTCAATCTAAAACAATTAAATTTCTGTCTAAACTTGTAGATCAATTTTTTTTTTATGTTAAAAGGAGGCAAACGAGCAGGCGGGTCACCTGATGGAAAGTAATCACCGCCGCCCATGGACACCCGCAAAACCAAAGTTATCGCGGATGCGTTGCCAACCTTGGAAAGGAGTTGGATCTTGAGGAGTAGGAATTGGGAGGGGGAGGGGTGAGAGGTGGGCCTCCGGTACTTTCACTCACCGGACGAAACACAACAGCAAATTGCAGTTTAGCTCTTCTTAAACCCCAAAACGGTTCCTAGCTACCTACTAGTTATTAGCACCGCGTGTCCAAGTCCTAAATACAGGCATATAGTTGAATAAAAAGAAAAAAAACAAAGTAAATTTTATATTTAGTTAATTATTTACAAAAAAAATGTTTACAATTTAATTTTTACTGCCGATGTTCTCTTTGTTTCCAGTTAAACAAAAATAAATATTACTAAAAATATTTAATAAAAAAAATGTTTTTAACAAAATTAATAAGAACTGAAATATTTCGCACAAACGCAACAAACAATTATATAAATTGTATTTGTATGTAATATTATTGGATAATTTATAACTCAGCTTAGCATAACAACAGTCTCAAACTAAAACTATTTTATCAATCCCAAATCCATCATTGTCTCAATTAATATACCTAGTGAATAACGTATTTAAAAATCAATTTTAGATTATCTACTATACTACACTGGCAGTACTACACTTTTAATATTATTATTTTTCTAAACTATAGAAGTTAGAGATTTAAAATAAAAAACGTTTTGCAACAATTTTTATCAGCTTTCTTTGAAACTAAAGTAAATTATACATTAGTAACATTTTTCCTTTTTGTTTCGAAAGTATATCTTGTGTACTTAAAAAGTTATTGCAATTTTAAAAGTGTGATACTTAATTTTGCAGGCCAGTGTATTTAACCATTATTTTGTAGAAAAACAAAGTCTTAAAGAATCCTACTAACAAAAAGAAATAATAATTAATTACCGCATTTACTTTAGTAATAAACCAATTAAAATCTGTTATATTAATATGTTACATTCTTAATAAA
The DNA here is from genome assembly GCA_947562085.1 of Eudonia lacustrata. Taxonomy (NCBI): domain Eukaryota; kingdom Metazoa; phylum Arthropoda; class Insecta; order Lepidoptera; family Crambidae; genus Eudonia; species Eudonia lacustrata. The sequence goes on from OX387335.1 coordinate 570,710, forward strand.
GCGTTTTCATACATAATAAACTTTAATAAGGTATACTATTGTATACTATGTATTGAAATTAAAAAACATCCTAATTTTAATAGAGAAGATGGTTGGAATCTACCACCAGCCTGGGATCCCATCATACAAAATATTAAATTCCAGCCCCGACACCATACTGCCAGACCAAAAGATACTGTAAGCTCTTTCTGCGTAAAACGGAACGCACCTGATTAAATTTAAATGAGGGTATACAAGCTACAAACTAATTATGAGATGACCAACACCTCAGTCTCCCTGTGACCACGGACCCTGCAAAGGGTTCGAAACGTCAGGATAAACATTAAATAAGTAATGTGCAAAATAAACGCGAGTAGATCCGTAAAAGTTGTTTCATTTCAAGGTATACTAATTATACTAAATCACAACTAATTAAAAAATACTTTTTATCAAAAAAAAACTGACTTCAAAAAAACAGGAAACTAAAAAAAGTTAAAACAGAAAAATCAAGAAATAATATTGAAATCATATTATTAATAACCTAGATACGCACATCAGTTTTAAAGAAGGTCTATTAAAGACGGGTGGTTGGTGGTCGGCTGGGGGACAATTTTGTTTCATTTAAACTTTTATAGTTGTCACTTTTTTATTGTAAAACCCCACCAGACTTCAATAGACCTTCTTTAAAACTGAAGTGCGCATCTAGGTAATTTTAATGATATGATTTCAATATTATTTCTTGGTTTTTAGAGCTGTTATTACTTTTTTAGTGTCCTGTTTTTTGAAGTCGGTTTTTTTTTTGTTAAAAAATATTTTATTTTACGATTTTTAGTGATGGGTAGACCTCACAAGGATGCTTCTCGGATGAGGAAACGACGGCCTAGTAGGTAGTGGTATTCCTATGTAAAACTTCAATCTTAATTATGTATTATTTTTGTACGAACTGAACATTTTGGTATATTGAACCGTTTGAAGTAAACTCAACAAAAGGTAACTGCTGTAAATCGATAAAAAAATGAATTAATTCAAAACACAAAGTAGTTACTGCAAAACGTTGAGGAATTCCCTTGACTGTCCTTCGTCTTCATCATCAGACCCCTAATGACAGTCACAACCCATCTAGGTGTAAAGTTCTTATCAATACAAATTAATCAAGCCTAAGCACCTTGTAGTTGCTGTAAATCGTTGAGGAGTTTCCTTGACTGTCTTTCGGCTCCATCATCAGATCGACTCCAGACCTTCATTAACCTTTTTACCGCCAACAACTTCTATAGAAGTTCGAGATTTTCGTGCCGTCCACGCAAGCACTTCTATAGAAGTTCTTCTTTGTACCTACTTTATTAAAATACATCCTTGCTTTGGTACTATAGAATCTGTTATACATTTATACGTTGGCGTACAGCGGGACATCGCGTGCAGGATAGTTGGACGGTGAAAAGGTTAAATAGTAGTGTTTTAAAATACTTAATGAAAAAATTAACAAACACAATAGTCGCCACTACGATTTTCGAAGGTCCCCCTCGATTTCTCTGGGATACCATGATCAGATCCTGGTTTTCTTATCATGGTACCACCCTTGGGATATCTCCTTTCCAACAAAAAAAGAATCATCAAAATCGGTTCATACACGACGAAGTTATCCGCGAATACACAAAAAAATATATATTCGAGTCGAATTGAGAAACCTCCTCCTTTTTTGAAGTCGGTTAAAAACTTACATATGACATAAAATAGGTAGGTAACAGATTAACAAAACATTATTTCTGTTTTGAACTAAACACAACACATTTATTTCTCTTAAACAATAAATAAATTTCTAACTGAATCATATTAAAAATAAACACATAAAAGACAGCAAGTACATTATAAGTTATATCCACTTAAATTAAACTTGATTGATTTGACATTTAAGCCTAGCAATCACGAGTCAAAACTGACACAGGCCTGCAGAGAATGGGGTAAGAAAAAAGAGGCTTATGTGTCGTCGAGCTGTTGATGATAATAATTAATTAATTATTAATGTCAATCGCCATTATCGTCATCCTCATCAGCCCACTTCCGCCCACTGCAAGGCATGCAGGGCAGGTCATATTAATAAACACTAAATGTATGTTTGTTTTTCATCCACGGCGTCAAGGCTTAGATGAAACATATGTTTGGTAATACGTGTATAATCCCGAGTATGACAGACAGGGTACCGTGCGTAAATACCCGGAAAATTATGAACATTCTAAAAAGCACCGCATGGCGACGATATTGAGGTTGCTTGTTGCTTAGTAAAATTGTAAAGCGACAACCCTAAGTCCAACAAAAACAGAAATCAAAACATGTCAGGGATGAACAAAAACAATGTAATAAAATAAATTTGAGTTTTTGTATGGAAAAAAGTAAATTAGGTAAATATTATTTTGCATGTTATCACAGCAGTGTCACATATTACCAAACACCTTGTCTAAAACATGTCCTGGATTAACACAGGACGTCAATCTCGGTTAAACTTCACGTTGCTACGGGATAATGCACTTTAATACACACTTACACGAACACAAAAATTAAATAGAACATTTCCAATTATTCGATTTTCTTTTTCATGTTGTGCGCGTATTCATTTCTTTGATGGGACTTCGATTCGTTATGCCTTTTTAATGAACAGAAATCTTTAAATTCCATATTGCATATATTACATTTATAGGCCTTCTCTGTTGTATGTTTATACAGCGTATGAGCTCTCAGACCAGTGCGATTCTGGAAACCTTTATCACATATCGGACAGTGTATTAGGTTCACTTTCTTATGTACATTCATATGTTGCTTCAGATACTCTTTATGAAGATATTTTTTAGCGCATATTGGACATTCGTGTTTTATACCATCATGGGTCACCCTGTGGCGGTTCATGTCGGTGATTTGTCTGAAAGTGAGATAGCATATGTCGCATTCGAACGGCCTCTCGTCCGTGTGCATGAGCGTATGCCGAGCCCTTTGCTGAGGCGTGACGAACCCCTTTCCGCAGTAAAGACACTGGATTCTCTTGACGCCAGTGTGCGATGCATAATGAGCCTTGAACGATTTACTGTCCTTTATCTGCTTGCCACATTCGCCGCACTCGACCAGCTTCCTCTCGCTATGGTTATTCGCGATGTGGTTGTTCAAGCCGCACTGCGTTTGGAAAACTTTTTCGCACATCGTGCACGGAATTTTGCGTTGATAATGCGTCGCAATATGCACTTTATAGTAAAAGGTGCTTTTGTAAACGCCGCATTCCATGCATTTGAAACTCGTACGTTTCGTATGAGTAGTTTCGTGTATTAGGAAGTCGCAGTGATTTGTAAACGCCATTTCGCACATTTTGCAGAGGAATATTCGGTCATCGTTTTCGTGTTCGACTTTGTGGCTTATTAGTTTGGCGTTAGTGTCGAAATTGGCTTGGCAGAGAGCACAGGTGTAAGTCTTGACTCTCTGATGCATGCGCATATGGTTTAGAAGCCCGGTTTTGCTTTGGAAAGTTTGTCGGCACTTCGAACAGTCGTACGATTCTCCATAGTCATCGTCATCATTAACGATAACTTTCATTTTCTTAATCCTAAAAGAAGAAGTGCTTTATTACTTATAAAATTATAGGCTTTATCAACTAGCTTGAAAGAAGTTAAGGCATATTATAAAGTTTAGAAATTAGGAACCCAACAGTTCGACACTAGCCTTTCAACCAGTGTATTGTGTATTGCCAGCTATGGCATACGGTGCAACGACGTAAACGCTCTCCCATGCATGAGACACTTTTGTCTGCTTCAATGGTCTAGTGGTACCAGACGCAGAGGTACCAGGTTCGATTCCCAGCGGGGGGTACATGTTTGTGTTCTCAGTTCAGTTGGGTAGAACTTGTTTGTCCGCCTGGCTAGTTACCACCATCTTATCTTAATATGTTGCAATAACATTAATGTTTGTAGCATTGTTGTATTCCGGCAGTTAAAGATAAATATATTTAGACATATATTTAGACAACATCACATACATTGTCCTGATCCCAAGGTAAGTAGCTAAAGCACTCGTTTCATGGAAATCAGAAACAACGACGGTACCACAACCACCCAGACCCGACACAATATCGAAAAGTTCGTTTTCGAGTCAATACTCGACCGGGAATCGAACCCGGAACCTCAGAGTTAGCGCCGCCCAAAGTCCGGCGAGCAAGCCACTCGACTACGGAGGTCGTCAAAAGATAAGATAGCAAGTGCGTCAGTAGTTGAGGATCCCGGGTGAAGTACGCTTCCGTCTTCGGCCTTATCGTCACTTAAGAGCGTTTACGCCGCACACTAGCGCCACTAATGAAAAAAAAACATAACTAGTAATTAGAGATAGAAAATCAAATTATGCTCAACAAACTATTGGAATGAAGTAATTTAGCATTTTTACGTCACCTAATGAATACCTCACATGTTATGGTTTATTTAAATAAGACGTTACGGCCACTTTTAACTATAACGCCGTATACTAAACCATAACATGTCAGATGTTCATTAGGTGACGTAAAAATGCTAAATTACTTCATTCAAATAGTTTGTTGAGTATAATTTGATTTTCTATCTCTAATTACTAGATATGTTTTTTTTTCATTGGTGGCGCTAGTGAGCGGCGTAAACGCTCTTAACATCAGGTGAGATCAAGGCACTGTGCTTACAGGCTGCGTCCTATATGGGTACGCGGAGACCACATCCTGGCACTTACGATTCTTACATTATACCTCTTGCACTCCACCTACTCTCATTAATTTGTTTAACCTTTTCACCGCCCAACCATCCTGCACGCGATGTCCCGCTGTACGCCAACGTATAAATGTATTTTAATAAAGTAGGTACAAAGAAGAACTTCTATAGAAGTGCTGGCGTGGACGGCACGAAAATCTCGAACTTCTATAGAAGTTGTTGGCGGTAAAAAGGTTAAACAAGCTGACCGGTTTAAGGTATAAGACGCTTGCACATTAACCCCTCATTTATAAAAACTATTTAAGCATAATTTAGTTAACCATTGTTTTGTCTCTTTTTCTCAAAATTCAAAATGACGTTTGTGTGACGTTAACAAAACAATATTTAACTGAATATGCTCAAATAGTTTTATGAATAAGGGGGTAACTTATCTGAATCTGTCAAAATTCTTCAATAAATGTTGAACAACTAGGTTAGGGTGTAGCAAAGGGGGTCAGAGACAGCCGATTATTCGATCATGTTTTTTATGAAGCTAGGACTTGTAAAATTTTTCACTTTTCTGTAGGTCACGTCACACGTGATAGGTTAGGTTAGTTTATGTTTGGGCGATTGTCTTGAATTACGAGGTTATTTTTTTTATTAGAAAACATAAATCTAGCTCCATACAAGAAATAAAATTAAAAATCAAAAAAATTAAATCTCTTTTCGTTAGCTATGTTTTTTGGCATTTCGTGAAAAAAAAATTGTGTTATTTTTTGGGGCCCCCTTTTCTACACCTGGACCGGGGCGTGTGTACATAAGAGAAGAGAAGAAGCTTGACCTGTGTACTCACACTTTTTTCGGATGCTCTCCTCTGAGTTTGTATTTTCTGTGTATAGTCGTTCCGTCTGAATACGTGTCGTACTTTATGTCAATTTTCTGTTTCATATCTAAAGAGTCTTGTTTTTTATCTGAAAAGAGGGTAGCACTTAACGCAGCTGTCGTCAGAAATAATAATTGTGGTACACTTATTAATATCATCTATATACCTACTAATATTATAAATATTTATAAAATACAGTGAAAAAATTAAACGCCCACCCGACCTTTCCAGTAATTGAAGCTGGGTGTTCCGCAATCCGGGCGGCTGCACTGACGGCTATGCTGCTGGGAAGGCCGATGTAAGCGCTGAATTTTGTCACTGCTTTTTTAATATTTTTAAATACTGCTGTTAGCACCAACTAAAAAAATAAAATTTAAAAAAAGCAGTGACAAAATTTAGCGCTTACGTCCGACAAGTTAAGGCCGTTAAGGGCGACGACGTAAGCGTTGAATTTGTCACTGCTTTTATAAATTTTTGAGTGCTAATATTAGCACCAACTAAAAAAATAAAATTTAAAAAAAGCAGTGACAAAATTCAGCGCTTACGTCAGCCTTCCCGGTAGCATAGCGGTCAGTGCAACCGCCCGGATTGCAGAAAACCCAGGTTCGATTCCTGGAAAGGTCGGGTGGGCGATTTTTTTTTTCACTGTATTTTATAAATTTTAAAAATATTTAATTTAGCTTCAGTGCAGCAATTAGCACTTGAAAATAAAAAGGAAAATTTAATATTAGCTGAAGAGTGTGTTTGTTTGTTTGGTAGAACGCGCTAATCTCAGGAAATACTGGTTCGAATTGAAAATTTATTTTCTTGTTGAATAGTCCATTTATTGAGGAAGGTTATAGGCTATATTAAATCACGCTATGACTAATAGAACGCGCGTGAAACCGCGGGGCACAGCTAGTCATTCTACAAACATAATCTTGGGGGTCAAGGTCACTCGCGTCCGTAGGTTTACCCTCGAGACCCTACACGTGACCCCTGGGTGGTGCTAAATGAGTGACACTGACTGAGTGGTAGAGCCACGCTGCGTTGTAGCACGCATTGGGCCGGCTCGCCCGGTGTAATACCACCCTCTCACTAAATACCGGCGTGAAATAATGGCACTCGTTGCTGTTGTGTTTCGTCCGGTCAGTGATAGTTCCGGAGGCCCTTTCCCCCCCCCACCCCACACACACAATTGATATGGCAGCGAACTTAAATTTAGATTTACCCCAGGGGGGTACCTACACCGCCAGTGTAGGAGAATCCCCCCCTGAGCGTCCACGCTCAGGCTGCCCTACGTATTCTGGGGAGGGCAAAAGTCCGCTCGTATCAGCACATGCTGCAGGCAGGAGTAAGGCAAGACATTCGGCACCCCCTCCTACGCTTCGCGTGGACTTCTGCAACATCAGGGGAATTCACTCCAACTTAAGCGCCGTCCATTACCACCTTGAGACGGAGAAGCCGGTCTTGCTTTTCCTTACTGAAACGCAGATATCCCCCCCTCCTGACGTCTCCTACTTGCGCTACCCGGGATACAATCTGGAGCATTCGTTTGTACCACGCGCCGGTGTTTGTGCTTACGTCAGGGAGGATATGTGCGTTCGTCGCCTCGGCAATCTTGAAGTTAGGGACCTCTCCATCTTTTGGCTGCACGTCGACTGCGGACACCACCCTCGCGTCTACGCGTGCCTGTATAGGTCCCACAGCGGTAACATTGAGACTGACCAACTTGTCGAGAGCGTCCAAACGGCCATAGATTCCCTTCTCCAAGGGATCCCCTCTGCCGAGATCGTGGTGCTGGGAGACTTTAATGCCCACCACGTCGAATGGCTTGGTTCACGCACTACTGACCACGCGGGTAGAGCCGTTCATGACTTCGCTTTGGCCTACAGTCTGTCCCAACTGGTTGCCGAGCCTACGCGGGTACCAGATGTGGAGGGCCATACACCTTCCTTACTGGACCTCTTGTTGACCTCGCACCCAGACGGCTATCAAGTGTCCGTTGATGCACCACTAGGCTCATCAGATCATTGCCTGATTCGGAGCACAGTGCCTCTCACGGAAACTTTAAAATCGCAACGTGCGGTTAGCCGTCGGGTCTGGCATTATAGGTCAGCGGACTGGGATGGGATGCGAAGTTTCTTTGCGTCGTACCCATGGTGGCGAGTTTGCTTCTCGCTGGATGATCCTGATGTCGCCGCCGATTCTGTCGTTGATGTGATACTGCAGGGAATGGAACTCTTCATTCCAAACTCTATGGTTCACGTTGGCGGCAGATGGTTTGGTCGATGTTGCAAAATAACATCTCGCCAGAAGCGCGAGCATTACCAAGCCTGGGCTAATGCGGTGTCATCAAAGGATCCAAGTAGCAGTGTGCTCAAAAAGAAGTACAACTTTGCTGCCAGGTCTTTTAAGAAGGACATTGCCAAGGCGAAGTCATCATTTATAGGTAGAATTGGGGAGAGGCTAGTGCGTCTTCCTTCGGGTACTCGTGCATTCTGGTCTCTCGCCAAGGCTGTCTTGGGGAATTTCTGTCGACCGTCACTTCCACCACTGCACAAGACCGATGATTGCCTTGCCCATACTGCAAAAGAGAAAGCCGATCTCTTGGGTACTCTTTTCGCATCAAACTCGACCTTGGACGATGGGGAAAACTCGCCACCAACAATACCGCATTGCGCTTGTTTTATGCCAAACGTTCGGTTCCTGCAAAGGTCAGTTCGTAAGGCTCTTTTTTCCCTTGACATTCATAAGTCGAGTGGGCCTGATGCAGTCTCTCCCATTGTGCTTCGGACGTGTGCTCCTGAGTTGGCGCCGGTTCTAACGCGCCTCTTCCGGCTCTCTTACACGACTGGCGTTGTCCCGAGTTCTTGGAAGACAGCCCTTGTCCACCCGATTCCCAAAAAAGGTGATCGCTCAGATCCGTCCAACTACAGGCCTATAGCCATCACCTCTTTGCTCTCCAAAGTAATGGAGTCCATTACAAACTGCCAGCTCTTGAGGTACCTAGAAGAGAATCAGCTACTAAGCGATCGCCAGTACGGTTTTCGCCGCGGTCGTTCGGCTGGTGATCTTTTAGTGTACCTCACTCACCGATGGGCGGAGGCAGTCGAGAGGAAAGGGGAGGCACTGGCAGTTAGCTTGGACATAGCGAAAGCCTTCGACAGGGTATGGCACAGGGCTCTTCTCTCGAAACTTCCATTATACGGGCTCCCTGAGAAATTGTGTGCGTGGGTCGCCAGCTTTCTTTCTGGGCGTAGCATCAAAGTCGTAGTTGACGGATCATGCTCTGACCTGAAGCCCGTGAATGCTGGAGTCCCACAGGGGTGTGTGCTGTCGCCTACACTGTTTCTTCTGCATATCAATGACATGTTGCATAACAACAGCATTCATTGCTATGCAGACGACAGTACTGGGGATACGCTTTACACCGGACGTACTAATATTTCTCTGGAAAGCGTCATCGAGAACCGGAATAAACTTGTGACTGACACTGAGAACATGTTAAGTCATGTCTCGAATTGGGGCCGACTTAATCTAGTCCATTTTAACCAAAACACAAGTTTACGTGTTTACCGCTAAAAAACATCCCTTCGTCGTATCTCTAAACTTTGAAGGAGCTCCCCTTGATACCAAACCGACCATTAGAATCCTTGGCGTCGATATTTCGAGTGACGTTCAATTTCGCGGTCATTTGGAAGGTAAAGCTAAATTAGCTTCGAAAAAGCTGGGTGTGCTCAATAGAGCGGGACAGTATTTCACGCCGACCCATCGCTTACAGCTTTACAAAGCACAGGTCAGGCCTCATATGGAATACTGTTCCCATCTTTGGGCTGGAGCGCCCCAGTACCAACTCCTCCCATTTGACCGCATTCAACGCAGAGCTGCTCGAGTTGTCGGCGGCGTGGTAACCTCTGGTCGGCTCGATCCACTGGCCCTTCGGAGAGACGTTGCATCTCTCTGTATATTTTATCGCCTTTATCATGGGGAGTGCTCTGAGGAATTGTTCGGTTTGATCCCTGCCGCTGATTTCCTTCACCGCACTACACGCAATCGACTGTCTTTCCATCCACACCATCTTGATGGATGGCGATCTACTACTGTGCGTTTCTCACGTAATTTTTTACCACGAACTACAGTGCTGTGGAACCAGCTCTCAGCGGCGGTATTTCCGGACCAATATGACTTAGGAATCTTCAAGAAACGAGCCTATTCCTTCCTTAAAGGCCGGCAACACATCTGTGATTCCTCTGGTTTTGCGGGTGTCCATGGGCGGCGGTGATTGCTTTCCATCAGGTGACCCGCCTGCTCGTTTGCCTCCTTCTAATATAAAAAAAAAAAAAAAAAAATCAGTGCGAAATTATAAATTTTTGTATGCACTTCAATCATTCCGTAAATGGACTTAGATGAAATTGTACAACCATGCAAGCAGGTAGAACATATTGACAGTTATTATTACAAAAAGTCACGACAGCATTATTTGTAAATTCACAGGAGAGGAGTAAAGGACATTAAAGACTTTTTTCGCATTAATATTTCGAAAATTAACTGTAGTATGTTCAAATCTTTTTACAATTAATTGTTGTTGTGTTTGCTACTGTTTCCTCTAATATAGACAAATTGGCATCACCATATTCACCATCATCAACTCGGCCAATAGACGTCCACTGCTGGACAATGGCCTCCACAACGACCGGTTGACAAGGTGGACCGACGATCTGGTGAAGGTCGCGGGAAGCCGCTGGATGCGAGCACCACAAATTGGCATAATTAACTCAAATTTGCAGTTAAGCTATTCGTGACTTTGTTGCATACTCATATTTTCGCTTCGCTCCCAGTGTGGCCCACGCTTTAATGATAATGACATTTTAATCATGATTAATTTGAAATTTTCGTTAAAACTTTATAAGCAGTTTAGCTATTTGTGACTTTGTTGCACTCAACGAACGTGCGAATCCTGAATTAAAACTAAGAAAATTATTAAATTCAATCTCACCTTGTTTTATGTCATCGTTTGAAGAGTTATGATCATCTTTATCATCCACTATTTTCCTGTCTATTAATAATAAAAATTAAACATTTATTTCTAGACAATAACAATCCATAGCATCAGTAACAATGATCTTAAGGCTATGTCAGTAGTACAAAATTATTGAGATTTGATACACAGGCCAGTGACAGCGAAGCGAAACAAAGATAAGTTCATTTCGCTTCGCTTATATCTACTGCTGCGTCTTATACACTTGGGTTCATATTGCGAACTCCAGAACTAAAGAAGGTATGATGAGTATAAAAAGACGCGAAGACCAGCTATAATGTTGACATTTTATCGAAATTTATCCTGTTGACATTTTATCGATATATATCCTGAATTAAAACCACAGAAAAAAGAGTATTAAAACTAAGATTATGTCTACACCAGAAAATTATTGTATAGTAAGTTTACCTTGTTTTGTGTCATCGTTTGAAGAGTTATGAATATGATCATCCACCATTTCTCTGCCTGTTGAAAATGTGCAACAAAACATTTTTATATAATGTTAGCGAAGAAATTTTATAGAGATTTAATGACTACAGTTAAAAAACTATAGTTTTATTAAAATGGATTTAGTTAAAATTTTACAGGCAGCCCGAACCTAATATCCTGATTACTTCTACGTCAGGAGAACATATTTTGCCATAAAGTTCAAGCTCATTCAAACTCACCTAGTTTTGTGTCATTGTTTGAAAAGTTCAAATCATCTTTTTCATCCACCAATTCTTGGTCTGTCGATAATAATAAAACATTTATTTTCAGACAACAACATAATCTTATTAACAATGATCTTAAGTCTATGTTAATAATACAAAAATATTAAAATAAGTAAACAATAATAAATGTGCATCAAAATATTATAATTTATTGAGATTTAAAACGCAGGCAACACTGAAAGCGAAACGAAACGAGTATTAGTTTGTTTCGTTTAGCTCATGAGAGACGTGGACACTAACGGCAGAGTGAACGAGAGTGCGGCAACTTCATACAAGCGCTCCGTAACGCACGCACACAAGCTCGTAGTTCACCTACATTAGCACACAGAAAAAAGCACGGGAAAGGAGTAAGCGATGACGTGGCTGTCCCCGCAAACGCGAATCGGGCAGCGTATGTTGCTGTAGCAACAGAGAATAACAAGTATGTCACTGAGCGCTGCCGATCAGTATACACCATAAAGAAAATTGTATATACTAGTATACACGTATTTTTCTTGGTTTGGGTGTCGCGATTGTGAGTTTTGTTGCATATAGGTGGATGCGTATTGAAAATGTCTGGAAAAAAAGCCTGTTGTGTATGAGGATGTCTCAACACACACAACCATAATCCCAGTTTGTCCTTTTTTACTTTGCCAATAGATATAACCAGGTAAGTTTACAATATAAAAGACACCCAAATTCACACAATAATAAATTAACTATGTGTGACTCAACTCTAGCCGGTAGGTATAGCTCGGTACGTCGATTCAATGTCACGGCACTGTTGCCGCACTCTCGTTCACTCTGATAACGGTGCGACTAATTCACAAGTTTAAAGCCGCTCAGCTATGGAACGAGCTATACTCGGAGTCTCTCTGACGGATCGAATCCGAAATAAGGAGATTCGTTAGAGAACCAAAGTGACAGAAATAGCTCTTGCGATAACCAAGCCGTGGGCTGGTCACATCTGTCGCAGGACCGATGAACGTTGGAATAGACGAGTTTTGGAGTGAAGACCGCGACTCGGTAAACGGAGTGTTGGACGCCCCCGACCAGGGTGATTGATTACGTTTACTAAAACGAGAAATAGTATGGCATTGAAGCAGCGACATACGAGAAGAGTTACAATTTTGCCATACAAGGTCTCAGTTTCATAACGTGATCTATTTTTTTATTTATTTATATACTTATACTTATTTTACATATACAATTTATGAAACCCTGGCTCCTAAGCTAGTAAAAACCGTAATATGGGAGCCTGTGTCTTCCCAATAATATGTTGTCTAGTAACCATTAAAACGAATGAAACTCGCACTAGAACCCTGATGGAGCGACAATCTGCGCTGGCTGGCTGGCAGAAATTTGATGTGGATAACCGAAGATCGGGCTCAGTGGCGCGCCTTGGGAGAGACTTATGTCCAGCAATAGACTGAGATATGTTGATTATGCTTAGCTCATGTCGCTACCGCAACATTTTTCACTTTTTTTTTTTGGAGTTTGCAGATTGGCTCAGGTTGCATTTTCATTGTCACCGGACATTTGGATTCACAATGCGAACTAGAGCGAAACTAAATAGAGTACCTTCGTAGGTATAAAAATCGCGGCAGCAACATGAACGAAGCGAAACATACTCATTGCTTCGCTTCGCTCCCAGTGTGGCCTACACTTTAATGATAATGACATTTTATTCATGATTATTATAAAATTATTTGGTTAAAACTTTACAAGCAGTTTAGCTATTTGTGACTTTGTTGCACTTAACGAACGTGCGAATCCTGAATTAAAACTAAGAAAATAATTAAATTCAAGCTCACCTTGTTTTGTGTCATCGTTTGAAGTGATCAGATCATCGTTTTCTTCCACCATTTGGTTGTCTGTTAATAATGTGCAACAAAATATTTTGATTTAATGTTAGCGAAAACATGTTGTTCACATTTTAATGTTGCTATTTTATCGATAATTCTATCGAAATGCATATGAACAAAATTATCCTGACTATATTGAAACTAAGAATACTTAATATGCCAGAAAAACTACTTTAAATTATTAAATTCAAGCTCACCTTGTTTTATCTCATTGTTTGAAGAGTTCTGATCCTCGTTTTCATTTACCATTTTTCTGCCTGTCGCTAATGTACAACAAAATATTTTTATTAATATTGTTGGCAAAAAAATGTTACTGAATATTATGTTGACAACATTTAATCGATTATTTTATCCAATTGATTTTATAGAACAGCATCTACATCACTAGTTAACAATAAAATGTAAATAAAATTAGTTAAAAGTAATGAAAAGTGATAAAAAGACCTAAACTAAGCTGCATGGGCTAGATCCCTTTGCCAATGCCTCTATCCTAAGAAAAAGCAAAACTAAACAGACGAGAGTTACCAAGCGAGCAGAATTTATTAGATAATTACAAGGGCATAAGTTTCTTCATTGCACCTGATGATAGTGACGATAACACCGAAGGTGGAATCAGCGTCACTTAGCATATGAACACAACACACCACTCGCACACAAGAAATTAATGCAACTTGGCAGAAATCTAGCCCGTCTATTTAAAATATGATTTGTTTCTACTTACGTGTCCGTGTATTGCTGAATTTAGAACTAGGTAGTAGATTTTAATTGAAAGGGGTAATGTTAAAAGTTACTCAGACCCCAAAACAGCCTCAACTAGGTAGGTAAACAAACTTTACGTGACTGTGACTGACTGAAGGAATTTTTTTTAATGACATTTCTAGTGCTGTGCTGTCCCTGCAGCTTTTTTAACATAATCGATCTGCAGAAGCACCACATGACCGAAAACGATCATGGCGAAATACAATATTGGCTTAACCCGATGGCGACCACTTCCTAGTCAGCACCAGGAAAAATATTTAATTTTTTGTTTTTTCCTATAAACTATTATGTGCTTCATAAAAGATATAGCCTTTTTTATAGCACAGTTAGTAGATAAGAGTAATATAATAGATTTTAAGTATAATTTAAATTAGAATTAGTTTTAATAATTTTTTTAAAATCGTCGAAAAAAACTTTCCTTTTACTTTTTTCTCTAGCAATTATTGGTATTTTCCATTTTTAAGACCAATATATGGAATATTTATAAAATACAGTGAAAAAATTAACTGCCTTCCCGACCCAGCTAGGAATCAAACCTGGATAGGTAACTACTAATAATAGTATAGTCGACCATGAAATTGCTTTATCACTTTCTACAAAAACTTCCATTACAATAAAATGTCGCTAAGGCTCATTGTCAATGATGACAACGTATCCGTCACTTGGTCTTTTAAACAAAAATATGGTCGCTAACCTAAAAGTGACCCAGTTGCCATAAACAAAAAAGTTGAACTTGAACTTGTTGTTTTATGATATGCAGACAACATTTACTTCCAAGGTGGTCAAGCAATTTCATTGTCGACTATACAAGTCTATGGGTCCGTAAGGTGAGGACGGCGAGGAACAACCCTGCTCCATGTGGAGCAACAGGGGGGTAACACGAGCTCATAGCAGTATTATTGCAGTTGTAAGAGACGCGTGTAGCGGCGAATATAAACGCGTCTATTTCCACAACTGCAATAATACAGCTATAAGAGCTCATAGTCAGGGGGGTGACTTTGCTTAGCATAACATCAGGCAGAGCCTCAGAACAATAACTAAAGCTATAGAAGGATGGCTAAAATAAAAATCGTGCAACTATGTTTAGTTCCGTTCTATCTTATGGCTAGAAAAGGAGGTTGGAGTGCGACAAATGGTTGACACTTAGTTTTTATTTTTTGTATTGTTATGTCAAACGGTCATCAGATAATCCTAGATAATCGGTGATCAAAAAAAATCTTTGAGGCCTTTATAAAGTCACTCACTACATTACCTCAAATATGACGTCACAAATCTGGTGACACCTTCGAAATAACGAAAGAAAAGGGACAATCGATCTCTTTCCAATACATCACTTAGGTTCATTAGTTAAAATAGTACGAACTGATAAATGAGTGTTGCTATTTTAGTCCGGTTTCTATAGCTTTAGTTATTATTCTGAGGGCAGAGCAGTCATTTGTCAACATTTCTATATAATTTAAAAACAGCCAGTGCCTTAGTAGTTTAGGATTCCGGGCGAAGTGCACTTCCACCCTCGGCATTATCATCAGCAGTGATCGGATAAACGGATGCATATTTACCTAAAGTTAATTTTTGGCTAGGAAATTATGGAAGCGGCTTCTTAAAACATGTTTTTTAAAATATAAATCCCGGGATTCCGGAAAGTTCGGGAATGCAAAACTTTTTTGTAACATGGTGTGGAAAGGACGTCTTTAGCATGTGTATTAAAAAAATCCGGGACTTTGGGATTACATAATATTCATGTGTATTTACTTGAAGTTTATTTTTAACTCCCTATGCAATTTATGAGCATGTAGAGTGTAAGAGGAAGAGTCACTACTCTTCTACACTCACTAATGTTAGTTAAAAAGATACAATATAATATTTACTAATATTTATTGCACATAATTACAGGATACAAAACATACATTTAATTTTAATATATTAAGTACTAAAATATCCTTTATTGAAGTGTACAAAAGTGATCTTATCAAGCCAACCCTACTGATATCCTGATTAGGCGTAAATATTACCTCTGTTACTAGTAATACAACTTTAATCAATATCTATCACAATGGTTTGGTCACTGAAATCTGACTGTCTATCTGTCTGTGTTGAACATAACGGTGTTGCGTCAGATTCCAGTGACAGTTCTAAATCTAAACTGCTAACTTCTGTTTCATTTAGTTGAAGAAATGAAAAATTATAAGGAAGTTTCTAGAGATTTTTTCGTTAAAAAAGTGCATTCCATATTAGCCAACACCTGAACATAAGTAAATATGCCTACACCCGATTTGATTTTATAATCAAAACACTAATTTTGTCGATTCCGAAATCCCGGGATTTTATTAGATATTAAAGTGCATTCCATAACAGCCAACACCTCAACTTTAGGTAAATATGCATCCGATTATCCGATAATAAATCTGATCACTAATCATCATAAATCTTACATCATCCTAGCTGTCATTCCGTACAAAATGACAACCAATGTTATTTTTGACGAATTATTCCCCAGAGATACACTTTCCCCGTAGAGACACTTTTAATAAAACTGCGCTTTTATTCCTGTAAGATACACTTTCAGCTTGGACACTTAAATAGAAATGTGTTTTAGATGAAAAGGAAAAATAAATAAATCATAATTAACCAAAATTAAAGCTTTTAGATGAAAAAAAAAATTTTTTAGTGCACTAGATTTAATATTTCCAACAAAAAGTACCTACCAGGCTACCTTAACTATGCAGGAGATTGCTTATTTATATAAAAGAATAATATAGTCTTGTGAATACATATAGCAGATTATAATAATATTCTTTTATGTTAATAAGCACTCTCCTGCATAGTTATGGTAGCCTGGTACTTTATGTTGGAAATATTAAATCTAGTGCAACATGTATGTAAAAGATTGTTTGTGCTTGTGGTTTATACATTCAATTTTAATAATTTAATATAATTTAATTTGGCGTTTAATTTTTTCACTGTATTTTGTAAATTTTATAAATATTTAATTTAGCTTCAGTGCAGCAATTAGCACTTGAAAATAAAAAGTAAAAATTTACTATAGCGTTGTGTTATCAAATTTGTAGTATTTCATCTGCAAAGATGAATCTGCATAGCCAACGGTTGCAATGGTCGTTGGATAGATGGCGCGCTGTGCCGCTATTAGCACTCTAAAAATTACAAAAAGCAGTGACGAAATTCAGCGTCTACGTCAGCTTTCCCGGTAGCATAGCGGTCAGTGCAGCCGCCCGGATTGCGGAAGACCCAGGTTCGATTCCTGGCTGGGTCGGGTAGGCGTTTAATTTTTTCACTGTATTTTGTAAATTTTATAAATATTTATACATTCAAATTAATTATCTTCACCAATTATTTTATACACAACAGTACCTAAAAGTGTATCTAAGAGGACAAATTGATAGGGTTTAACTCGTGAACGGGTGCCGCCTGTGGAGGCTGGTCTGCTCTTGCATACTTATCTTATTGTTAGTATTAATTACTATATAGTTTGACTTTGTTTTTCTTAAAAAAAATTTGACTTTTATTAGAGTACTGTAGTGGTACTGTATGACATTGTGGAAATTGAAACTTTTACCGGATGTAAATTTGATAACTTATTAATTGTTTTTTTTACATGTTGTGGATGTCTTCTATATTTTTTGTGTTTATTTGTAATGGAAAGTGTCCTGCTATGATAGGGCATTTTCCAATTATTATTTTTTTGACGCTGTAAGGGAGAAAAGAGCTGGACACTTGCGGAGTTTCTTGCCGGTTCTTCTCAGTACAAGATCTCCCGCCCAAAGTAGACTTACGAACCGATGGCATAGCGACATTCTTAAGAGCTACATGTAGCCTAAACTGAATAAATGATTTTTGAATTTGAATTAAAAAAAAGTGTATCTTACAATGATCTTACAGGAATAGAAGCGCAGTTTTATTAAGTGTCTCTACGGGGAAAGTGTCTCTCTGGGGAATAATTCGAATTAAATAATTATAAAATACTAGTGGGTTCGCTCGCGTCTTCGTCCGCTTAAGAACACCCGTATCCCATGATGGACCCCTATTGCAGCGCCACCTACCATTCTCGAACCCACACAAAAAATTTCATCTAAATCAGTCCAGCCGCTTAGGAGTTCAGTTACAAACACACGCACAGAAAATTTATATAAAGATAGTGAAAAGTAGTGAAAAAATTCAGTGCTTACGTCAGCCTTCCCGGTAGCCAATGGTCAGTGCAGCCGCCCGGATTGCGGAAGACCCAGGTTCGATTCTTGGCTGGGTATTTCATAACTAGCTGTGCTCGCGACTTCGTCCGCATGGAATAGTGACTTTCGGCAGCATTTTTAATTTTTTAGGCTCTTGTTCCCGTTTTTGCAACATTTTCCACCGATGCTTCGCTCCTATTGGTCGCAGCGTGATGTTATATAGCCTAAAGCCTTTCTCGATAAATGGACTATCCAACACAAAAATAATTTTTCAATTCGAACCAGTAGTTCTTGAGATTAGCGCGTTCAAACAAACAAACTCTTCAGCTTTATAATATTATAAAATAGATTATTATTTACTGGTCTTAAGTGTCGAACACTGCCACTACAACTTAAATACTTGAAAAAATGGTGGAAATAAAAATGCAAAAATTAAAAAATAGTATTACATTTATTTACATTTATAATATATTGATCTATTTACAGTAACTCAGTCACATTAGCTAATCAGCGATAATCATTTACAATCTTATTACAATCGGTCCTTAGAGGCTAGGTAGCACCACTCACACTATTTATTACCACCACCGTCACGATGCCACGTTAGTGAGTCTATGTCAGAAGGTGCGGGTTCGAATCCCGGTGATGAACATTTTTTAGTTTTTTTTTTTAATTTTTGAGCTTTTGCTCATTTGGAAGAACAGTTGCCCGAATCGTAATAGGTTTGACTCTCACTTGAGGTAAGAAACAACAAGACAATGCACAATAAGAAAAATTAACAAAGGTTTTTAAAGTTTTATGGCTAGCTGATTTGGAAGACCGGTTCCCCTGAATCGCGGAAGGTAGCGAGTTCGAGTCCCGTTTAACGCTTTTTCAAGTGTCATATTTGTTCGACTTGTAAAAATAATCATATATATTTAATATCATATTTTTCATGACAACATAAAATGGTCTAACAATGTACAGTCTTACTATAACAAATGCACACAGAATAGCATATACTATGTTATATGATTCCAAATTAATATGAACATTTAGTTTAAATAGTCAACACATTATTATATGTAGGTAGGTATGTGGCAGTGACATTATTTTCACAACTCGTAAAAATATATTATATATTTCTGCTCATATATACTAAAATAACGTATTAGTAAACTTACACAGCACTCTTATTGCAATAAAAAAAGGAAATAAAGTTAAAATAGACATTTTCATCATCCCTACAAAACTAAATCTGACCGATCCGAATCCCTCGGCGAATACTGTGTGATGTTAACCCATCTGAGAACCCTCGACGGTGTTTCGGTTACCCTTTAAGTTTCTCGGCACCCCCAAAAAATCCAGTGCCACTTAAAATGCCGTCTGGGGAATCGGCAGCCAAATTCTCTCCATAAAATAATGATGTTGATAAACTATGGCAATGAACAGATTTACGTGATCCTATATAACGTGTAACAGATAGGTGTAGTGATGAATGAAAAGATCAAAACTGTATTCGATCTAAACCTTGTATGCAGAATTACTAAGACATAATAGGTCCTTACCTATGAAATTGACGTTTTTTTTTCTCACTTATTAATAGGTGTATTACTTCTAAAAGTCAATACCGGTTGTTAATATTATTATACACCTTCAAGAAACTATTTCGATTATTTTTGCTGCTTTTTAAAATAAATATATTTTTAGCACAATTGTGACATGCTATTGGATTAAAAATAAACCTAAATATACATACTAATGACAATAACTTTAATGGTGATCAAACACCATTTTTAGACGTCTAAAGACGTCATTGGCGTCACAGACAAGATTTTAAATGACGACTTAATGCGTCATTGGCGGTCAATGGGTTAATTAGGACTTTGTTACTTAGGCTTCAGTAATATAACAATGATTATTAATTTTTTGTCTTTATCGCCCAATTTTTTTTTTAAATTGACTTCTTTTTTTGTTCGCGGAATTGACCTTTTGTTTCATTGTAGCTTTGAAGGGTCTTATTTTTTTTATGTCTGCTTTAATTAGCTAGTGAAACAAACACACTACTCTACAATTTTTATAGTGTTAACTTAAATAGATGCTAAGAAAATTAAAAAAAAACGTTAGTATGAAAAATATAATTTTATAAAAAATCTTCATACAAAACGTCAATTTCATAGGTAAGGACCTAATATCTGCACTAGTTTCATTGTGCTACTGTTGAGGAAGGTTGCATTGTGGCTACTATAGGCAGTCAAATATATTGCAGAACTTAACTCTTTCTACCTATTTGTACTCTTCTAATCCTTGGGTCCAGAATAGAAGTGGAAGTGTCCTGGTAGGTAAGTCCAGCAGAAGGGCTGGCTTATATATAATCAGGATCCTGATTAGGGCTTCCATTACGTAATTACGTAATTTCGCAATTACGTAATTACGGACAGATTTTGACTATTAAATACGTAATTCAAAGGTAAAATTCCGTAACTACGTAAGTACTTTCATACACATAAATAAAATATCAATTCAATTAAATTTTCTACTTTCATGTCACGACAACACTAACCATTATGATATGACAACACCATTACCATTAGGTCTAGCACGGCAGCCGCGACATCTTCTCGATCAGTCTCTCACACTTCCCTTCTCTTTCGAATATAGCGCGCTAAGCAATGTGCGAAAGGGAAAGAAGTGTGGTGAGAGACTCATGTCGCGGCTGCCGTGCGGGCTAGGTGTGTATTCTCCGTGGCGTATTTGATAACTTTTCATTGCGCTTGCAATATTTGGTTTTAAATCGCAAAGGATAGAGATATTTATTAAACGTCTGAGAATCAAAAGGAAGTCCCTTAGGTTGTTAATGGTTAGATTATTAGTAAATTGATGCGCAATAATTACTTCTGATATGTAGCGAATAAAGTTTATATTGTAAGTTAAGCAACGTAGGGGAATCCCTTAAGATCTGGTAATTCATTTGTTGGGAAATGTATAAAAATATACAATAAAGTGCCTTTCACTCTAACAGAATTGCCATTACACAAGTTTAAGACAGAAATAAAACAAGGTCTAATGAAAAAAACTTACTATAAAATTGATGATTATTTTAATGATAAGAATGTGTGGTCATCTTAGTCTGCTCGCCTGCACATGTTATTTCACATTGTAAGTAGTTACACTTTTTTATAAAAGGTTATTATTAAAGTCAAAGAATAATTGGATGATAAAACAGCCTGGTTGTAATAAAAAACACATTATACTCTATTTGTATCAATATACATAATAAAATTAATTTATATAATTTTTATACTGATATGATAGTTTTGAACAGTGTCCTACAGATAACAAACAGCGTTAAATAGATCATTAAGTTTTTATTTAAAGTATCTTGAGTGTGTCATGCTCTCTTTATTGTCTCTGCGGTGGTGGCGTGTGCGTCGGGTCGTTACGTTCCCTAAAATATGGTTGAGCGAAGCGATGGCTGATTCATATGTCATACTCGTGAACGGGTGTCGCCTGTGGAGGCTGGTCTGCTCTTGCATACTTATCTCATTGTTAGTATTAATTACTATAGTTTGACTTTGTTTTTCTTAAACAATTTTTGACTTTTATTAGAGTACTGTAGTGGTACTGTATGACATTGTGGAAATTTAACTTGTACCAGATGTAAATTTGATATATTAGATTTGTTTATTTGTTTTGTTTTTTTACATGTTGTAGTTGTCTTCTATATTTTTTGTGTTTATTTGTAATGGAAAGTGTCCTGCTATGATAGGGCATTTTTCAATTTTTATTTTTTTTGACGCTGTAAGGGAGAAAAGAGCTGGACACTTGCTGAGTTTCTTGCCGGTTCTTCTCAGTGCAAGATCTCCCGCCCAGAGTAGACTTACGAACCGATGGCATAGCGACATTCTTAAGAGCTACTTGTAGCCTAAACTGAATAAATGATTTTTGAATTTGAATTTGAATTTGATCTATATTCTCTAAATCAAGGGTGGACAACCCGAGGCCCGCAGGCCGCATGCGGCCCGCCGAGTGTCATCTTGTGGCCCGCGGAGCTGAGTCCCCAAAAATTTACTGTTTTTCAACAAAACCACGATTTTTTTTCTATTTCACGTTTAGAATCAATTCTAACATAAATTACTGATGTTTACCTGGAAAACTGTTTTTACATGTAGCAAAAACCTCAGTCGATGTCAACATTGATGCACTTAGTTCTGCCAAACAAAGTCAGATTAACATATTTTGTAAATAAAAGTAACTAACAAATGTGTGTTTAATTCTCACACTTTCATTTTCAACTACTTAAAATTTGGTAGTGCGGCCTGGTGCCAAATCCTTTTTCCGAAATTTGGCCCAGCTGCCGAAAAGGTTGGCCACCTTTTGTTTAAATGAAGAAAACGACATCATTATCACAGATAATCAGACTGATCAGTCAGTAATTTTGTTACGAGTGTGGCGAGGAGTCAACCGTTGCACATCAACTGGACAAAAAAAATTCATAAATAATAATAAAAAAAATGACAAAAGTAAATAAACCTGGAGTTAATACAGATCTTGAATCTATCATACGTGTGAAATGTGCATTTACGACAGCGCTGGTGGCGGTCATGAAGTTTTCCTGACAGCAGCCTATAATTATTTATTTGCTATCGATAACGCCCACTAGTGTTGAAGCTGAACGAGCTTTTTCTTCTGCAGATGCAATAAACTTAGAAGTTCCTTAGGATACATTGCATTCTTTGTCATTTATGAGATCACATTATCAGGAACAACAATTACATTTATTATTACGTAATAAGTTTATTTTTTTCAATTACTGCTGTGTTACTCTTGTTTTCTTTTTAAAATTAACCTTTATATTTTATTGATTGTTTCTAATAAATAAAAAGTTTGTTATTGTTTAAACTTTCATTTCAATTTCCTTCTAAAACAACTTATATGACGAAAAAATACAGTGGCTTAAAAAAATCCCAACTAGTTACGTAATTACGTAATTGGAGCATTATAGTGCGTAACCAGTTACGTAATTAGATATCCCGTAATTTTGGAAGCCCTAATCCTGATCCTGACTATAACCTGTTATATCACTCTTAACTATCTTATTATTGAAATGAAACAACTTTTACGGATCTACTCGCGTTTATTTTACACATTACTTTTGTGCCTTAGCTTTGCCCTTTGCAAAAGGTTCGAAACGTCAGGATGAACATTAAATAAAATAATTTATTTATTTATTTACAAGTTTATGTACACACATAAAAAGGTAACAAAAATAAAGGTAAAGTAAATTTAGTACAAGGGCGCTGCTTATTTCAGTGCTGAAATATCTTCCAGCAGGCCCGCAAAAGGAAACATTGCAGGAAAAATAATGTGTAAAATAAACGCGAGTAGATCCGTAAAAGTTGTTTCATTTCAATGTGTAGTGTTCGCGTAAACTTTAGAAAACAATATCTTATTATATATTTATATTACAAGTATTATATACTTACTATCATTTCTGGAGTATATTTATCCTCAGTCAATATTTCGAGGATCCATGCTAGAAGACCCTGCCTTGGTACGTAAAGTCCTGCAGAAGGGCCAAATTGGTTGGAAGGAGTATTTGAATTGGGATAAGGGTTTTGCTTCCACTGTTATTTTAACACAAGTTCACTTGGAAGACTGCAGCACTTTATAAGATACTTCACTAAACTCTGTAGGATCCATCCACGCTAGAAGACCATGTTTTGTTTGGAGGAGTTCTGTAGGGGCGTGGGCTTATTTTCCTTTCCGGCAGTGCTGTTGCAAAGTTACAGGATGAGGATACTGTCAGTTCTGGAGTATATTTATCCTAAGTCGATAGTTTTTAGGATCCATGCTAGAAGACCCTGTCTTGGTAGGTGGAGTCCTGAGGGGGCGCGGGCTTGGGCTGCGCCCCGGCCACGTGGTGGTGGTGGCGCATGTGGCCGGGCCGTCGCGGCGGCGCCAGGTACTCGAACATGCTCTGAGTGTGTTGGGCCAACATGCTGGCGAGGTCACACGGCATCGGGTCCGTCCAGAAGAAGTCGTGGTTTAGGGCGGTGTCGGCGTCGTACCTAGGGTGATACAGGTTGGAATAAAAACTCTTTGTATGGAACTATTCATGTTAGTAATATATAGGTGTATAGGACTTCGCAGACATCTGTCAAATCCTTGATTGGTCAAGTTAGACAAATGTCAAATCCTTGATTGGTCAAGTTAGACATCTGTCAAATCCTTGATTGGTCAAGTTAGACATCTGTCAAATCCTTGATTGGTCAAGTTAGACATCTGTCAAATCCTTGATTGGTCAAGTTAGACATTCGTCAAATCCTTGATTTGTCAAAACAGATACTCGTCAAATCCTTGATTAGTCATATTCTATACAAGTCAAAAGCTTAAATTGTCAATTTCGCAATTCCGCAAAACAAAGAGGAAAAAAAGGTGAAATGCAAAGGTTGAATTGTTAATAAACAACCTTTTAAAAGGCAAGATACAAACTTTACAATGCCTTAAAAAACTGTCATGGATAAAGTTCACACATATTTCTATGCTATAACTTTTTTATTATATTGATTAACAGGAAGAGGTGTTAAGTAGTATGTACATGTTAAGGGTTTTAATGCTTTGATGAAAAATAAATTTTTGTCATGTGATTTTATACTTTTCATAGACACTTTTGTCACTTTATTTGTATTTAATGAATCAAAGTTTTGACGAATTGCGAAATTGACAATTTAAGCTTTTGACTTGTATAGAATATGACTAATCAAAGATTTGACGAGTATCTGTTTTCACAAATCAAGGATTTGACGAGTATCTGTTTTGACAAATCAAGGATTTGACGAGTATCTGTTTTGACAAATCAAGGATTTGACGAATGCCTAACTTGACCAATCAAGGATTTGACAGATGTCTGCGAAGTCGTGTATAGTGTCTTATACATATATAATTAACGAATCGATGAGTGAGAGAAATTGATAGATAGCCATCTTGCAGAAGCTAATGGCACACAAAAATGCAAATGAAACGATATGTAGTGTTAATTCGATCTGAGGAGCTTGATGGCGCAGTGGTTAACGCGCCCGGTTAGTGCTGAAGTTAAGGTACTTTCGCAAAGGCCGGTCATCGGATGAGTGACCAAACACTATCATCTCTCGCTCCTCCGTGCTTCGGAAGGCACGTAAAGCCGTTGGTCCCGGCTGCATTAGCAGTCGTTAACAAACACCAATACGCACTAGGCCCGCGTGGTGGTTTATGGCCCGTTCTCCCTATCCACCCATAGGGAAAGCTTTTGCCCCAACAGTGGGGACATAAAATGAGCTAATGATGATGATAACTCCTTAAAAACCTGTCCTTAAAAGTACTTCACGAAGAATTCGTTGCAATAGGTAGTGAAAAGTATCAAACAAGACTTCAAATCAAATCATGTACCTATATCCTATTAATATTATAAACGCGAAAGTTTGTTCGGATGTTTGTTACTCTTTCACGTAAAAACTACTGAATGGATTTGGATGAAATTCGGCATACAGATAGTTTATAGCCGGGAATAACACATAGGATACTTTTTATCCCGATAATCCCACGGGAACGGGAACCACGCGGGTGAAACCGCGAGCGGCTGCTAGTAATATACAGGGTGATTAATACGCCTTCTTTGTGATATCTGTAAAATTCTACGTGATCATTTGTCTTTTATTTTATATTTTGTATTTCAGTTACACAAATTCTTTACAAAATGTACGGGATAAGTTTTTTGCTATTTGTGACTTTTTGAGTACTCCAGCGATGGTTGGTCCCATAGAAGTTTTTGATCAGTATTAGAAACAGGATCGATTGGCATCAAAAAATGTTTTTGTGTAAAATGGCTATTTTCTTGCTAACTGTACATTCTTTTGAAAATCTTTGAATGGTGATCAAAATTTCATAAAAAATTATGGATGGCCTCCTAAGACCATTTTCGTGTAGCTGCAACGGATAAGGTACATCCCCTTACTGCCCCGCTGAAAGTTTCCACCCTGTATACATGTAATACTAACCTCTTCGCTGGGTCCAACTGCAGCAGTTTATCTAGCAGGTCGCAGCCATAGGGATCCTTTACATAGTGCTTCAGCCTTTCCTGCGAACGGACATTGTATAGCTCAGCATTCAACAGCCTATAACTGTCGCACTGCTGGGCAAAAGCCTCATGTTTTATTTGAAATGTCGTCGTCCATATTTAAAAATGAAAATACAAAAAGAGGACAATACAAGAAAAAGTACAAATGGCGGCCTTATCGCTAAAAAGCAATTTCTTCCAGGCAACCATGTGTTGAACTGGACAAAAAAAACTAAGAAGTGGGTGGTTTATGGTGCTTTCCAAATTATAAGTTTATTTACAGACAATATAAATATACTTAATTATCATACATACAATGAATATATCTACATACATAATACTACTATATAAATTGAATACATACATATAAACTAAATATATATGACATGGACAAAGTAATTAATTATAATAACATTATAGCGACAAAGATAGATAGTGCTCTTTAACTCGTTGCTTAAAGTATCCGAGGATTTTGCACACTTAACTTTTTCAGGCAATGCATTCCACAGACGGACAGCGTGAACCGAAAAGGATTTGTCAAGGAATTTTGTGGAATGCACTGGTATCGCCAAGTTCAAGCTCTCCGATGACCTCAAAACTCGAGAGTGCGTCTCATGAAGGAATTGGAAACGTTCCTTAAGATAAGGCGGTGAGAGAGGATGAAACAAAATATTGTAAAGAAGGGAAACAATGTGTGCATTCCGGCGAAGGCGAATAGGCAACCACTTGATCTTAGCACGAAATTCAGATACGCGATCATATTTACGTAATCCAAATATAAATCTTATACTAAAATTTTGAAGATGCTCAAGTTTATTCAGTTGCTCCTCAGTAAGATAATCTCCAGTAACGATCACCAAAATCACACCTTGATAGTCTGACGTGCAAAAGAGTTAAAAAAGTATTTTCTCTTATTATTTTATCGGGTTATCCATACTATTGATAACGTTATGACGCAATTCACAGAAAAAACTCTACATATTCCGATCTATGGTGATCACAAACCCAAGCTATGCATCAGAAATTCTGATACACGCTTTTCCCAACCAGCCCCCCGACCGCCTAACCGATCGCTTTGACTACGCGTATAGTTTATGACGTCATCTTGCCACCTCGCACCGCCTATGAAAGCAATATCAAAGCTAAAGGCTATAGCTTTCGATATTGCTTTCATAGACGGCACGAAATGACAAGATGACGTCATAAACCACACACGAAGTCAAAGCGATCGGTTAGGCGGTCGGGCCCCTGGGCATTGAACACAGGACATCTGTATTCGTCACTTGGCCAACTAGCATTGTTGGTAATTTAATTAAACTGCGCTAATATACACAAACAATTATACAAAATAAAGTTCACATGTACACACACACTCAAACAAATACATGTATGCTACGAACACAATAGAGGGCGGGTCTTACCTTGATCTTCCTCTTCTACCTTTTAGTCAGCTCCATCTTGTAAAGATCCACCCTTTGATGCACACACACACACACACACATCCTCACCCTCACACACACACACACACACACACACACACACACACACACACACACACACACTCTCACACGCACGCACGCACGCACACACTCTCACACGCACGCACGCACGCACACACACACACACACACACACACACACACACACACACACACACACACACACACACACACACACACACACACACACACACACACACACACACACACACACACACACACACACACACACACACACACACACACACACACACATGCATACTTACAATAACAAAGTTCCTTCCTAAACAAAGGGGGGGCAGATCTCACCTTGACCTTTCTCTTCTGCCCCTTAGGCAGCTCCATCTTGTTGTAGAGGTCCAGACTCTCGACGCCGGGCCACACGTCCGGCGTGCACGAACCGCACAGCTGCGAGATCAAGATGAGCTGCTGCTGCTCCGTTGGACCCTAGGGAGAGACAGCTTTACATATACCACCAGGTAGCAGGGCTTATACTGGTGATGTCCAAATGTTTAAACCAGTAGCCCTTAGTGGCACGTAACGGGGATGTAATAGTTTTGAGTGGGTAGGCCTCTCCTTTTCCGGAATGAGGCGGGATCTGGAGGGGCGGAGTTTGTCCGCCTGGCTAACTCCCATCGTCGGTAATTGTGGATTCTGGCTATAGTGCGTTTCCATGTTCGGCCTCACCATCACTTGTCATCAGGCTTGGTATGAAGGCCAAGAGCTTATCCATAGAGAAATAGAAAAATGCCAAAACAGAAAACATGTGGCAAACAAACAACTAATGGAACATGAAAAGCTATTTGAAGTTAAAATATGAGGACTTGTGATGAATCGCAAAAACCAGTTGACCAATGCATTATTATTATATAACATTATTAAATAGTTTTCTGTTTCACAATATCTGATTATTGATGACATGAAGGCCAAGTGCCCTTAGGGAAATAAAAAAAAACAGGATTTTCCTGTCACTGGAACTTCTCACTTTGGCACTCAAGCATGATAGAACACAGTAACTGATCAATCAAAATTGTGCTACAACCAACCTGCATGATGGGTGACCGTGTCCACATCTCCGCCATGATGCAGCCGGCACCCCACATGTCCACTGGGGGGCCGTAGTTACGGTCACCTGATGGTAAGGTCCGTTGGTGAGTACAAAATCACCAACACATAAAACTGTCAATACAACATATTTTACAGATAATATAGAGCTCCTCCATGCTTCGGAAGGCACGTAAAGCCGATGAAAATGATGAAGACAGATAAAGATGATGATGAACTACTATTTAAGGGTGCACCATCCGTAAGTGACAAGTGTCATATGTTTTTGTTGAAATGTCGTCGTCCATATTTATTTGATGCCGCGCGGCCATACTAATTTTGTATGGGTAATTTAAGGTGCTTAATAAAAAATAATTATTTAAATAACCACTTGATGAATCGAAAATATAGTCTAGCAAATGTAGTTTATCCATTGATGATTGTTTAGACAAAATCAGAGGTACAATAATTTAGATAAACTATAAGAAATCTACTAATCGCCGCCACTCGTTTTCATGATTTTTGCCCAACTTTAAATGATATTGTAGAAAAAACTATAGCGCGTTATGAATTTATGGTTCTGACAAATTGTAAACACGTTCCCTATGATACTAAATACATATTTTGTTCATTTAATACGATAGTATTTTCAATTATATCTACTTAACCGTAACTGCATTTTTGGCATTTTTTGGTCGACGCACCCATAAGTAAACTAGTACAAAACATTAATGTGCAAATTAGGTAATGAGTTTGTGAATAATGTTTTTCCTATGTCCATTATAATCATAATAATTTTTATAAATAAAAATGAATGTTGCTAAGCACAAAACTCGAGAATGGCTAGACCTATTTGGCATTTTTTTTTCGTGTAAGGCACACAGAAACTTTTAATATAGAGAAAAAATATAAAAATTGCCCTCTGCTCGGCAATGGATAGTTTTTGAGACATGAATTTTTGAAAATTTACTAAGCCTTGTAACCTTAAAATGTGTGAAAAAAAAAGTAATTGAAGATGGTTAGGGGGATAACCTCGAAATTCAAGAGGAGGTTGCTTTAGTATTCGGCGACAGACGAAAGGGATGGGGAGGGGGGAGGGGAGGAAGGGCCCCCTCAAAGGGGGGAGATGCGGAAATCCATAGTTTTTGTGAAAGAACGTCAAACTCGTCGACGGTTGGGAATATCTGCAATGTTTTATCGTTAGCAGGTAATGTGCGCACTGCGCAGGTATAATTATAACCAAACCAACCACTGAGCAGAACAAGTAATCAATCACTACAAAACTTTGGACTTAGTTGACAGTTTTTTTTAAATTTATAATTTTTTTTTGACCCTCCCCTCTTTTCAATTCAAAAAACCAATCCTTATCAATTCCTAATTTGTGCTGCCGATTACTCTAATATACTTTAAAAACATGCTATAAAGTACTTTGCAGACTGACGTACATACATATTGACAAACATCTGAAATTGAAAATCGTGGGTCCGTAATCAATAGCTGAGCCCAAGATCTTTACAACAACCAGTTTAAAGCTACTTGCATCTAGTGGCTACTGGAGTGAGTCTCACCAGATTGTGTAAATACATTTAACAAGAGTTGTTGTATGGTAAATGCATAAAACAATTGAATGATAGACATATCTGTTATAATACATTAAATACTTACCTAAAAGTAGTTCTGGAGGCCTGTACCACAGTGTCACAACCCTATTTGTGTATTTGTTAGCTTGTCCCGACTTTGCCACACTAAACGCTCTTGCCAAACCGAAATCTGCCAGTTTCAAAATACCATTTTTAGTTATCAAAACATTGGCAGCTTTCATGTCTCTGTGTAGGATTTTATTGCTGTGTATGTAGTATAAACCATTGAGTAGCTGCTGCATCACTTTTTTTATCTCCCCAAGGCTGAATTTCACGTTAACATTCGATAATAAACCAGCCAAATCGTGTTCACAGAAGTCAAACACTAAATAGAAAGTCGATCTGTACTTGTTTTGCAGTGTCGCTTTTGTCCGACATATTTCGATGAGGTTAACGACGTTCTCGTGCTTCAGAAGCTGCAGGATCTTAATTTCACGCAGTGCAGTGATGGGGAACCCTTCTTTCTCATTGTCCATTAGCACTTTCTTCATCGCCACGAATTTTTTACTGCTGTTACGTGCGCGGGCTTTGAACACTTCACCGAAGGTTCCCTGGCCGATTTTTGCGACTTTCTCGTACTTCGAAGACTCATCACAGAAGGGGAAGTCGAAGTCTTCGATGTACTTTTCTTTTTCTCTCATGCTGAGGATGGTTGAGCTTGTACTGAGGACTGGCGGAGCTTGCTCCCGAGGAGCGCTCACGCCTTGCATTTTAGCAGTAATCGTGACGGCTTGTTTTACACAACTGGTGAAATCAAAATTCTCACAGGTACCTAATTGTTTAGTTCAGAAGGTACATGAAAACGAAAACACCATGCATGTGTCGAAACAAATAGGAAAGGAAAATTGAATGCAAAATTCAGAAAAAAAATATAATGAAAGGAAACGTCATAAATACTTTTTGTCTTTTTTCTTTAGCACATAGCAAAGGTTTTTAAATCATAAAGCCTAATTTTTAGTTTTTCTGATGAGTGACGCATTATGAAGATGGCACTAAATTATGATGATGATGATGATGATGATGATGAGGCGTTATGAGACTCATGAACTACTAGAGTTGTGATTTATCGATTAATCATAATCGATTTCAGCTTTACCGTTCCGTTACACGTACGCAGAAATAAACAAATCACATGACGTTTCATCCCGATTAGTCCGTGTAACGGAGTATTTATATCTGTCAAAAGTGGAGTGACTGAATCTGAATTTTAGTGAGTGATTTTCCGATTCGAAATACAAAGAAAATTGAATTTTCACAACGGTGATTTCTTTTGATTAAATTAGTTTAATAAAACAAAGCATGTGTTAACTAATGCAATTCTGAAATTATAACTTTTGTTGTATTATTGATCCGTTTTCTTAAAATAGGCCAAGCTTTCATTTGTTGACCAAAATTCGCGAAATATTTTTTATTGCCTTATCGGCTGTGTTAGTTAATGCCTGGCTATCATTGTAGTTATAATTAATAGTGTGTTCGAAAAGCTTGGTGCACATTATATAGTAGTTAAGAGTATTTTATCAAAAGGCAACCGCCCCCTTTGATATGTTTGTTTTGATGACAATTTTTTAATGTACCTATATTCTGTGCATTTCATTGATAACATATGAAAATACTTTAAATTTAATAATTGTTTTTCAAACTACTAGATAGTGAGTTTTTGCTTCAACAAGTCTTTTTGTGAAATAACTTAAATTGACACAAACAATACCTTTTTTTTGTTACTTGCGATATACACAATAACATACAGTCATAACAAGATTGAAACCTTGTAAGCACAACAATACATTATACAAGTAATCATACCTTAGCTATGTATTAAAAATCACAATATTAGCATTGAAATGCATAAAACATAACTCCCTTTGAGTTATATATTATCTTTGATGGTTATAAGTATATGTTTATGTAAATTATATTAATAATAAATAAATCATTTCAGACCATGTTTAGCTAGTTTTGAGATTATAACAAAAATCACTAATATTTGTTAGTTTATTGTCGTAGTACCAAATGAAAATCTTTATATAATCTTATAACTTGTTTCATATTGATTCTAGCAAGATGGCGAGTGAAAGTAGCTCCGCAGTGCTGGAGCTTAACGATACAGATGTGGCAGAAGACACAGAGCCCCCTAGCATGGTGGCCGATGACAGCGATGACGCACCTCTCATCATGGAACACGGTTACGATATTGCTGTTAAGGTATGCTTTATGGTTTTGTTGGCTGACACACAATATTATGAGTAAATTATAATATATAGTTAAAGTAAATAATTATAAGTAAAAAAGTTTTATAAAGTATGGTTGGCAAATGATTCTGCTCTGTTTGATGTTAGGCAGTAGGTGAGTCTGGATGCGTGAAGAGCTTGGACAGTGGATTATGCACTTGGTCTGTGAGTGCTGAGGTTAAGCAACTTTCGCTAATTAAGGCATTAGATGGGTGAAGCGCTAGATGATTTGATGTAAACAAACTCTAACAAACCTAAATAAATAAAAAGTTACACCACAGAAGCAGTACTAGAAAGTGCTAAAGAATCACACTAATATTATAAATGCAAAAGTTTGTGTGTATGAACAAACATACAGATGTTCCTTCTTCACGCTGCACTGGATGGATGGATTTGGATGAAACTCGGCGTAAAGATGTTTATAACCTGGATTAACACAAAGGATATTAGCATTACTACAGTGGCAGCCCAATTCAAAATTCAAAATTCAAAATTCAAAAATCATTTATTCAGTTTAGGCTACAAGTAGCTCTTATGAATGTCGCTATGCCATCGGTTCGTAAGTCTACTCTGGGCGGGAGATCTTGCACTGAGAAGAACCGGCAAGAAACTCAGCAAGTGTCCAGCTCTTTTCTCCCTTACAGCGTCAAAAAAAATAAAAATTGGAAAATGCCCTATCATAGCAGGACACTTTCCATTACAAATAAACACAAAAAATATAGAAGACAACTATAACATGTAAAAAAACAAAACAAATAAACAAATCTAATATATCAAATTTACATCTGGTATAAGTTAAATTTCCACAATGTCATACAGTACCACTACAGTACTCTAATAAAAGTCAAAAATTGTTTAAGAAAAACAAAGTCAAACTATAGTAATTAATACTAACAATGAGATAAGTATGCAAGAGCAGACCAGCCTCCACAGGCGGCACCCGTTCACGAGTATGACATATGAATCAGCCATCGCTTCGCTCAACCATATTTTAGGGAACGTAACGACCCGACGCACACGCCACCACCGCAGAGACAATAAAGAGAGCATGACACACTCAAGATACTTTAAATAAAAACTTAATGATCTATTTAACGCTGTTTGTTATCTGTAGGACACTGTTCAAAACTATCATATCAGTATAAAAATTATATAAATTAATTTTATTATGTATATTGATACAAATAGAGTATAATGTGTTTTTTATTACAACCAGGCTGTTTTATCATCCAATTATTCTTTGACTTTAATAATAACCTTTTATAAAAAAGTGTAACTACTTACAATGTGAAATAACATGTGCAGGCGAGCAGACTAAGATGACCACACATTCTTATCATTAAAATAATCATCAATTTTATTTTAACTTGTGTAATGGCAATTCTGTTAGAGTGAAAGGCACTTTATTGTATATTTTTATACATTTCCCAACAAATGAATTACCAACTTTATTGAGTCTAAGTTTTGGAACAGCAAGTTTGTTTTTGTTTCTTGTGTTAAAATTATGGGTATTACTTTTTTTTTCGAATTTATCTAAGTTTTTATAAACATAAATGATATTTTCATAAATATACTGTGAAGCTACAGTTAAAATATTAATCTGCTTAAATAACTCTCTCAGCGTATCACGGGGCTTAAGGCTATAAATAGCTCGAATGGCTCTTTTCTGTAAAACAAAAATGGTTTCAATGTCAGCCGCTGAGCCCCACAATAAAATACCATACGACATGACGCTGTGAAAGTAACTAAAGTAAACCAATCTTGCCGTTTCTACATCAGTAAGTGACCTCATTTTTCTAACCGCATAGGCAGCTGAGCTAAGTCTTCCTGCCAGGGCAGCAATATGAGAACCCCATTGTAATTTATGATCTAAGGTAATACCCAGGAAAACTGTCGAGTTAACTATTTCAACTATTTCATCGTTCATAGTGATACTGGTATTAACCTGCTTCACATTGGGCATCGTGAATTTCACACATTTAGTTTTTTTTGCATTAAGCAGCAAGTTATTAGTGGTAAACCAATGTAATATTTGAGAGAGAGTATTACTTACGTCGTCAAATATTGCTCTATGTCTATCAACTTTAAAAATCAATGAGGTGTCATCAGCAAATAATACTATCTCACAAAGATCTTCGGTGTAGTAAGGTAGATCATTTACATAAATGAGAAATAAAAGAGGTCCTAATATTGAACCCTGGGGCACCCCCATAAGTAACGGGGCGCCAGAAGAATCAGTACCGTTAATATTAACTTTTTGAACTCTGCCAGTGAGGTATGATTTCAATAAGGTAAGTGAGTTGTCTGAGACACCATAATGTTCCATTTTTAATAATAAAGTATCGTGATCGACACAGTCGAAAGCTTTCGATAAATCACAGAAGATACCTATCGCATCCTGTTTCTGCTCCCATGCATCGAAAATATGCTTAATGAGTGCAACTCCCGCGTCGGTTGTATTTCTACCTTTAGTGAAACCGAATTGTTTGTTATGAAGTAACTGGTTATCTGTAAAATGTGACAGCAATTGATTAAAAATAACTTTTTCAAAAATTTTACTAAGAGCCGGTAGTATGGATATAGGCCGAAAATTAGATGGGTCACTTTTATCGCCTGTTTTAAATAACGGTATAATTTTACTGTACTTCATTAAATCTGGAAATACACATTCATCAACGCATTTATTAAATATTATTGCTAAATTAGACGCGATAGAAGATATTATAGATTTTAATATATCAGTGGAGATACCCCAAAGATCCTCAGTCTTTTTTATATTAAGTTCTCTAAAAGCTTTTATTATTATATCAGAATCAATATAGTGAAAATTGAATGGAATATTACATATTTTTACACTAGACACAAGAAGAGACTGGGCAAGATGTTTACAAGAATTTAATTTATTTGATGTAATGAGTGGAATATTTGAGAAAAATGTTTCAAATGCGCCTGCCACTTCCGTATCACCATTGATGTAAGCATTATCGACTTTGAGTTCAAGTATACGATCACGAGACCTTACTTTACAAGTTTCTTTATTAATGACGTTCCAAGTGGCTTTTATTTTATTTTTTGAATTCACAATCTTTGCCCGAATGTAGTTGGCCTTTGCTATGGAACAAACTTTTTTGAACATTTTTGAATAATTTTTAACATATTCAATTACACTTGGATCCTTAGAGTTTGCCTTTATATCATATAATTGATACAATCTATTTCTACTCCTGTAGATGCCAGCTGTGGCCCAATCACTGAATTTAGTTTTAGACTTATCTACTTTGATTAATTTTTGAGTAAAGTTGTTATTAAACTCTTTTTTGATTATTTCGAATAGATTGTCGTATAAGATATTCGCTTTGTCATTGTTACATGGTATTTGTAACACTTTATCATTAACATTCTTCTTAAATCTGTCTAATCGATTAGTGGTCACTGGCCTGTATAAAATATTCATTGAAAGACATTCATATTGGTGCTCAAATCTAACTATCTGACCACTGTGATCAGAATTTATAAAATTTAGTATTGATTTCTCAATATCATTACAATTAGAAAAAATATTATCTAAACAGGTAGCTGATGTGGCTGTAACTCTTGTAGGTTCATCAAAAAGATTTTGCAAGTTAAACGATTTGAAAAGATTAAGAAACCTTACCGAGTTCTGTGAGTCATCTAAAATATTTATATTAAAGTCGCCACATACAACTATCCTCTTTTTACAATTGCATACCTTTTGCAAGGTTTCTTCCATAATGGACTCAAATAAGTGGTAATTACCAGAGGGAGGCCTATACACACAAACAATAACATACTGCTCGAGCTCCGCACATGATAGTTCAATATTTCGTTCAACTGAGAGAGATACTATGTCTTTACGCTCCTTTGATTGTAATGTATCGTTAATTAATATCAGTGACCCACCTCTTATAGCAGACTCTCTTGTGAACGAACTAATGACTTTATAATTATCAATGCTTACTAACAGTTCGCATTGTTTTAACCAGTGCTCGGTTAAGCATAATACATGTACATTTTTTTCATTTATATATAATTCTAATTCTAATTCTTTTCCAGAAAAGCCCTGAATGTTTTGATGTATAATGTTTATAAAGGTGGACATTTCATTTGTCTTAATATTTAAGTCGCAAGAGTTTTCCTCTATTGTCTGAGTGATCAATTTAAATTATTGTAAACGGATTGATTTGGAACAGATTCCAATGTACAATTTACAATGTCAATATTCTGCCCAATAGGGGCAGATAGGCTAGCCAAATTTTTGGCTGAGTATTCAATATAATATGATAGCGATAATGCTATCTGTCTCTTAAGATATTTATTAAGATAAAATTTATCTTTTGTCAAATATAATTTATTATCTAAATACTTATTTAGGTCAATTAAATGGAATTTATTCTTATTATTAAAAGTCAGAGTATGTAATGTCATATTTATTTTATGCCTTATATTGTTTTCAGTCTGTGGCAAGCTTTGGCTATAAGGAAGTGTGAACAAAACAACATTTTTAACATTTAATGAATACAATAAATCAAAACATTTTAACAGTTCAGTCTTGTCCATACTTCCCCTGTGTCCCACTAAAACCAATAGTGTGGTTTTTTCATTGAATTTGTAATTCATAATTTTTCTAATAATATTATGATAAGTTAAACCAGGCGTACAATAATTAGTAACAGTTTGTCCCAAATATGTACTTAATAATTGGCCCATGGATTTCCCAAGTTCATCACTAAACATGATAGTCTCAGATTTTACAATGTTATTCTGAGTGGAGGAACTATTGGTATTTCATGTAATTAAGCACTTACTACCAATCTACAGGGCCTGCATAGCCTTTAAATATATTCCCCAACCTTGGAGAGAGGCAAAAGTAATTTTCCTACCGAAGCCGGGTAAGGAGGATTACACACATGCCAAATCTTTCAGGCCAATTAGTCTAACATCATTCCTGCTAAAAACTCTGGAAAGATTAGTAGACCGACACCTTAGGGATGGAACACTGAAAAGTAAACCGCTTCACCCTCAACAACATGCCTATAGGAAAGGCAGATCAACAGAGTCGGCACTACATATGGTGGTGCACAAAATAGAATCGGCTATCACAAATAAAGCGTCAACACTGGCTGCTTTTATAGACATAGAAGGAGCTTTTGACAAAACCATGCACAACAGCATTAACCACGCCCTACGAAAACGGAACGTAGAACCAGCCTTGAGAGAGTGGATCACTGCGCTGGTTAGCAAAAGGGCGGTTCAGATAGTGGTGAACACTACTACGAGGGCTAAAGTAGTTAGAGGGTGCCCTCAAGGAGGGGTGTTATCACCACTTCTATGGAACATAGTAGTAGACAGCCTCATTAAAAAACTCAATGATAGAGGATACACTACTATTGGTTATGCGGATGACTTAGCAATACTGATAAATGGGAGCGCTGAAAATGTGTTATGCAAAGTGATGCGCTCAGCCCTTCAGATTGTGGAAGACTGGTGTGACGAACACAAATTGTCCTTAAACCCGAAAAAAACAGAACTTATCCTTTTCACCAACAAAAGGAAGTTACCAGAACTCCAACCACCAAAACTCTTTAACACCAACCTCTCCCTATCAACTCAAGTAAAATATCTGGGAGTCATCCTGGATAATAAACTGAATTGGGCGAGGCACATTGATGCAAAAATAAAGAAGGCCTGTATAGCGTTTGGGCAGTGTAGAAGACTTGTTGGGAAAAAATGGGGTCTAAATCCAAAAATCACACTTTGGTTATACACATCAGTTATCAGACCTTCCTTAACCTACGGATTAGTTGTCTGGTGGCCCAGAACCCAACTGGTCACGGTAAAAGCAAAACTCCAGAGTCTGCAACGCCTAGCAAGCGTAGCAGCCACGGGGTGCATGAGAACAACTTCATCAGCCGCTCTGGAGTATATATTGAACTTAAGACCTCTAGATCTGGTCATTCAAGAGGAAGCCAAGGGCGCAGCCTTAAGACTAAGATCTAACGGGTTATGGAAACAAAGCATAACTACACACTCAAAGATTCTGCAGGCAAGCCTGAAAGAAATACCGTTTCTTGAAGCGCCCATGGACAGAATACCATGTCACCACGTCTTCGATAGAAGATACAATATCCAACTTACTGCGGAACCAGTTGATAGCTCTGGCATCAATGAAGTTAGGATATACACAGACGGATCCAAAACCGCACACGGCACTGGAGCGGGTGTCTTCTCGAATGACTTAAATATAAAAATTTCAACAACTTTAGACAAGTTAAATACAATCTTTCAAGCAGAATGTATTGGTATCACCAAGGCGGCACAGGCGGTTGCAGCCAGAGCTGTCAGAGACCTAAATATAAAAATTGTCTCAGATAGTGCATCCGTACTTCAAGCTTTAAAAAACAACACCATAACCTCTGTCCTTGTACTGGAATGTCATAACACTCTCCAATCCATAGCAGAGGCAAACAAAGTAACTTTGCAATGGATTAAAGGACACAGCAACTCACAGGGTAATGACGCCGCTGACGAACTGGCCAAAAGAGGATCGATGGCAGCAGTTTATGGACCGGAACCACTGCTGCCCATACCTCAGGCCCAGATAAAAACGTGGCTGCGCAAATTGACCGAAGATGAACATCTAACAGAATGGAGAAACAGTGTAGGTAGCAGGCAAACCAAGAATGCAGTTCCGGTGGCATCAAAAAAGCTTGCCCACAACCTCCTTAGATTAAACAGGGACAGGATCCGTAAAATCATCGGTATTATTACTGGTCATTGTCCCTTAAACAAGCACCTATTTACGATAGGTGTGACCGACAGCCCTCTATGCAGAGGATGCATGGAGGCGGAAGAAACGCCACAACACGTGCTCATGGAGTGCAGGAGTGTGGCAGACGAACGGGCACGGTTTCTCCAAACACCCAGAACGCTTGCGGAAGCCTGCAGCACCCTGAAAAGGCTGCAGGCCTTCTGGGATAATCTGGGTTGGTTGGAGTAGGCAGAAGGTACAATACGTACAATGGCCAAATCGAATGGCTAAGTGCGGATACAGCCCAGTATAACTAACTAACTAACTAACACAAAGGATAGTTTTTATCCCGATATTCCCACGGGAATCACACTATAAATATACTAAAAACGACAATTTAATTTTCCAATACAAAATGGTTTGTTTGTTTTGTTGTCATGGAAACCAAAGAGAATTTAATCACTTGATGGAAACTGTCAGAGCGGTATGAAGTCCGCCGGGTCCACTAGTAGAGTAACATATTTATAAGCAGATTACTAACAAAAATTGTTTATACATTACCTAGTTTATAATGTATATCTTTATGTAACCAGTGGTCGAAATTCGACTGTAGTTCACAAAATATACAATATAAATTTATGTATAATATGGCCTACATTTTATACATTAATTTTATATTTAAAGACTTCTCCTTAAAAACTTTAACTATACTAAACCTCACACTCACCTATGCATGCAATGTGCTTTAAAAGGGGCACGTAATTTTCTTTTCACTTATTAATATAAAGATGAAGAGAGTTAATCGGGATGTAAAAAGAAAGGTGATGCATGAAACCTCGTTCCGCAGGTAGACTCGCCTTTGAAGCAGCTGTCGACTTTGGAGACGTTCGTCGCGTACCGCGTACGATGCGTGTGCGCGCGTTGGCCGACGCCCAGAATGGTGCGCCGTCGGTACAACCACTTCAGAGTAAGATGAAATAGAATAGAATATTTGTTTGTAAGTGACCAAGACTCGATGTGTTAGTATTACAAATAGATGAGTATCTATGTTTGTTACACGAACGAACGAACGATGTTTTATACGAAGATATCGTCAGCTCATTTTATGTCCCCACTGTTGGGGTGCGAGCCTTACCTATGGATGGATAGGGAGAACGAGAAATAAACCTCCACGCGGGCCCAGTGCGGATTGGTGGTTATTAACGGTTGCTAATGCAGCCGGGACCAACGGCTTTACGTGCCTTCCGAAGCACGGAGGAATTTATATTATTGTATAATTTTTTCATTATTTCCATTTTGGTTCACAGGGCCTCGATTCTTCTATATTAAATGGTCTACAATCATGTGTCTCATGGCCTCTAATTCTGACATTTACTCATAGTTCAATAGGGTATTTGACAACAATGAAAATATTGATCAAACTGTTGTTAACTTAATAGTAAACATGTTTTTAAACTAATTTAGCCAGCACAAAATTTTAAAATAAGTATGATTTTTATAATAAATCATTAATAACATGATAAAAATTTTATGATTGACCACGTGATCAAAAACTCACTGGATAACGCTGAATCTGGAGTGACGTCACCAGCTTGTTTACAGTAAATGTCAATCAAAGTTTTGTACGTTTAATTTGACAGCTAACAGTTTGCTTACAAGCAGGTGACGTCACGACATCACGTGACCTGCATTCAGCGTTTTGGCGGCTATTTTATTAATTTGAATTTTAATGGCGATTTTCATTAAAAATAAAGAAATTCATAACGAATTAATCAAATTGCAAATATATTATGCTATAATGAACCATTAGACATGTTTTTCTAAAACCTGTCAAATACCCCATTGTCAAAGAGTCAAGTGGTCTCAATGTTAAGAAAATCTATGTACATAAAAATCAATTGCTGTCTGTTTAAGTCGCTAAAACTCAAGAATGGCTTTACCGATTTGGCTAATCTTGATTTTGAAATATTTGTGGGAGTTCAGGGAAGATTTAAACGGTGAGAAACATAAATAATAAGTAACGGAAAATACTAAAAACAACAATTTAATTTTCCAATGCAAAATGTTCCTAGCTGTGAAACATTTGGTGTTTTTGTTTGTTTTGTTGTCATAGAAACTGTCAAAGCGGTACTAAGTCCGCCGGGTCAGCTAGTTTACAATAAATTTTTATGTATCTCTTAGTTGATCACTTGTCAAAACCGCTTCCCTGCTCTAACCGTTACACCACAGAAGCGGATAGAAGGAGACAGCTGATTACTGAATGCTTTGATTCCAAGGTACTTCACAAGCGGCTATCTCTCTCCCACCCGCTGGTGGCGACGCCCCCCCTCCCCCCACTGCACTCGGCCCGCCAGCAACTGGACCGGTATTCCCCTGCCTTCGTATGTGTACGAACGTTGGCGCTACACGCGTTTCTAGGTGAGTGAGAGTACCTCAAGATAGTGTGCTTGGACCAATGTTGTATAATCAAGAGAATAAGTGGTCTGTCATAAAAATTAAATGGGCAATCACTAAAAGTACTTACACACGATTACTTTTCAAATCTATTAATTATTGAATACCAATTCGCATGAAGGGAATTCCACTCATTTAGCTGCATTTAGCATTAGCTGTCCGAACCAAAAATATGACGCAAAGCGCTTTGTGCATATAGGTGGTATGTTGACAACATAAGGGTGTGATCTCAGCTTGCGTCTAGTTCCCCGGAGAATACCTGTTGATGTCCAGTATGGTTTTATCAGATTGGGCAGTGAGAGGTGCGCCCTACATGTTTGTGTGAAGGTTAGGCCCACGAGTAGAACGTCATAAAACTAGAATAATTATTATTAACGGGATCATTACCATGTTTTTGTTGTGTGTGAGTATCTGAAGTTTCGGCACAGTTGCATGCGCCATGATCACGGATGTACCGAAGTTATTGCGGGTGGGGTGATTATGAGCAGACGAAACGATCTACCCTCTTCCTTAGTCGTTTTTTGCGCTCGATACTCGTACCACTGTCTTCTAAGTCAGTATTCACTCGAACTTGTTCTCGACACTACACTGACCGTATCAGATCGCGAAACGGCACTTTTGTTCTTTATGCAGTCTTTACATACGCTAATCACTGGATTCCAGATACGCGACAGTATAAACCCAGCTTCGCGATTGGAATTTTGGTATTTTGTAATTTAAATCGCTTCTCTAACCAATCTAGGTATG
This sequence comes from Eudonia lacustrata, assembly GCA_947562085.1. Classification (NCBI taxonomy): domain Eukaryota; kingdom Metazoa; phylum Arthropoda; class Insecta; order Lepidoptera; family Crambidae; genus Eudonia; species Eudonia lacustrata. The sequence continues at coordinate 613,228 of OX387335.1, forward strand.
TCGTGGCGTTCTGTCGAAATTGTCTGGAGGTTGTAAAACTCAATCCAGTGATTGGGACCTGATTGGATCAAATGTTCAGCAATGGTCGATTTTTTTTGTAATAATTCCGTTAAAAATAATTATTCTAATGTTAGTGTACATGATAGTTTAAAAAGTTATGTCATTAAGCTAATCTTGATACCCCATCGATCCTAGATCGCGTCGCGAAGCACCCGATTTTGACGCATAGCGACGAGTTGCGCCTATTCTTGACTACACCTGATGAAGATCTGGAGCGAGTGTTGAAACCTGAAGGGCTGTCCCTGTGGGGGCTGGCGGCGTTCGCGGGCGGCGAACGGCCCAACAGTGGGCCTAGGTATTTAATTATTTTTTGTAGACTATTATATTATCAATATTATCACTGTCGCTGTAGAAATACCTAGTTATATTTTTATTTATTTGGAATAACAAACAATTACAAAGTTTGTCTTATACTGCTTAAAATATAGAACCTAACTAATTTTGTAACCAACAACGTTATTTCTTACCATTCGTATAACCTATTATCGGTTGGTAGAAAATGTCGTGTGTCAGTAAAAGTCGTGTATATAATTCTGTAAACTTGCATGACAATGAAATATATAAATAAATATAGCAGGGTTGTTGCTGTAGTAAAATAAAAAAGAAAACAAATAAAAAGAAAAAAATTTTGGTTTTGGTTCTATTTATTTCAAACAAAACCAACTATCAATAAAGACGCTTCCGGACTCGTAAGCAAACTTTTTCATTCAATGTCAACAATACTAATAACCTCTTTTTAACTAAACGTCCACTTTTTAAAATGTTCGTAAATATTACATTAAAAAAAAGATAAATTATAAATATAGCCTCTTTATGTTACCGTAAAGATATAATTATTTATTTTAAACTTTTGCAACAAAATATTACAACGGCGCGCACTCATTTTCCGACACATTTTCTACCAGCCAACCATAAACAATATATTTAAAAAAAAATTAATGGCAACACTATTTCCCCTTTTTTACTTACCATCTATTTATTTTTTAAATATTGTTTTAAAATTAAAACAAAATATTACCTCTTCTTATTTGTACTTCTTATTGTATTGACCTCTTTTTATATTTTGTATGGCGTACAATAAAGTGTATTTATTTTCATTTCATTTCATTTATTTCGTTTCATTTCATTTCATTTACCTCTTCTAGGTATACCGTAAGTGGGTAGGTAGCTACCCACTTACTGTATACCTAACGCTTGCGTGGTCGACCCCCAGGGTAAAGGACCCCGAGTTCTCATCGGCGGCGGAGTACTTGTGCTCGCTGCAAGACAAACTCAACGCCCTGTGTGCACTCACCACGCAGCTGCACAAAGGATCGGCGGGGCTCGCTCAACATCTCATGAGGTGAGTCCACTGGTAGCTTGTGTTTTATGGATCTGGGGTACGATTTTTGAATTTCACCGTTGATGTCGTAATTAAAAGTGACACAAAACGATAATCACACTATGCATTATAATAATGTTTGCTTGTGAGGATCAAAAATAAGCTACCAGTGACTTTGAGGAAGAGTGAAATAACCACTCGTTATTGATATCATAGCGTGAGAATGGGGGGATTTTTGATGAGTACTATCACTAAGGTAGTTTTTCTATGTCGGTGACTCCAAGAAACTCCAAGAAAGTAAAGAAAGTACTTATTTGAATTGTAGAAGTTATTGCCTGCTGCTATGTTTTAAGTAGGTATGGTTAGGTATATTGGTTTAAATTTTTACTTTTTATTTTCAAGTGCTAATTGATGCACTGAAGCCAAATTAAATATTTATAAAATACAGTAAAAAAATTAAACGTCTACCCGACCCAGCCAGAAATCGAACCTGGGTCTTCCGCAATCCGGGCGGCTGCACTGACCGCTATGCTACCGGGAAAGCTGACGTTAGCGCTGAATTTTGTCACTGCTTTTGTAATTTTAGAGTGCTAATAGCGGCACAGTGCGCCATTTATCCAACGGCCATTGCAACCGATGGCTATGCAGATTCATCTTTGCATATGAAATACCACAAATTTGATAACACAACGCTATAGTAAATTTTTACTTTTTATTTTCAAGTGCTAATTGCTGCACTGAAGTCAAATTAAATATTTATAATTTTTCACTGTATTTTATAAATTTTATAAATATTTATATTGGTTAAGATGATGATGATGATTATAACGACTCACTCTCACACTCTACTTTAAAGTGATCCTTATTTGTATAATGTGCTTTTTTAAATGAAGTTTGTTATCTAACGTGCTCAGTGGCGTGCACTTGTAGAGGCTGATGATGATGATTGAAGTATATTTGTTTATGTGTTTGGTCAGTATGAAGCGCGTTTGCGACGCGTGGGCCAGCCAGGCGGGGGGGTCCTTGGCGCGGGGGGCGGGCGCGGCGGGCGCGGGCGCGGGCGCGGCGGCGGCGGCGCGGGTGGCGCCCGTGGGGAGCGTGCCCCCCGCTATGAAGGCCAGGGCTATACTGCCGCTGTTAGCTGCCTACGCTGAGGCACACGTTGACAAGATTAAGCAGAGGGATGCGTTGCACGGTGAGTAGGGGTGGCGGGTGGTTAATATACGATGCCTCTGTATGGTAGGGATGAAATGTTGAAATTATGGTTGTTGAGGAATGCGTTACAGTTGATGCGTTGTAATAGTAGATTAGGGATGAAAACATATGAGAGATACGTAACGTAATAGTTGAGGGATTGTATTGGGATGTTGTATAGTGGTAGTTATGGTAATTGGAGGAGGAGGATGCGGAGGTGAACTGGTGCGTCATATAGTGCGTTGATGAGCTGTATAGCGAGTTCATAAGTTGTATAGTGAGTTAATGCGTTGTATAGTGAGTTGATGAGTTGTATAGTGAGTTAATGTATTGTATAGAGTTGAGGCGTTATATACATGTAAATTCTATAGTAGTTGAGAGATGAAAACGTGGTAGTTAAAGAATTCGTTACATGGTAATTGGGGGATGTATTATTTGGTAGATAAGGGATGTAATACATGGAAGGATGGAGGACGAAAACACGGTAGAAGAGGTATGTAAACGTAGTAGTTAAGGAAAGTGTTACATGGTAGTTGAGAAAATTATGACTGTCTGGCTGTCTTTAGAATCAATTATTGTAGATGCGGTAACTGTTTGATAAATCATATTTTATTATTTCCACAGCCACCTACGTGTCTGGGAACAACGCCACAGGAGAATTACATAACAGGTCGGTTGAGTTCTCTATCTATGATTGTTACCAAATGATATATGGTATATGCTGTATCTTTGTTAATGCAAACATTTTATGAAATCATATAGACATCAAATGAGCGACAATTGATTTACATCTGTAATCAAACTAGTCAAAAATTAACTGAGTGTTCGAATTTTTTATTATTTCGTACTATCATCTTGTACTTGTACCAAATCAAAGAATACTTCTTCCTCGTCGATTATGTTATCTACTAAATTAAATAAATGTTTGTCCCTTCTAGATTAGAGCAATCCTCCGAAGCCCTCCGTTCAGAACTATCAGATTGGATACCTAAAACCCGTTCAGAAATCAAATCTCTTCTTTTAGAAATAGCTAGCAGACAAGTCAGTATACACACACAAACCCTTATGGGGTGGGAACACGCCCTGAAACTATCCACAGAGGCTGATGTTGGAGAGTTATTTAAAACAGTATCAAAGAACGCGGTACAAAACCTCTCACCCTCAAAATATAACGCCACGCCAACAGAAACTGAAAGGGATTTCGAAGATTTGGACAGTACTAGTTCCGATCTATCCAAAGAGAATGAATTCGAAGTCAGCAAGAGTCTGAAGTCAGACGCGGTCAGCGAAAGCAGCAAAGACAACTATGAAGTGGTCAGAGAGAATTATGAAGTGTCAATAGAGAGTGTCGAAGTCAGCAAGGAGAATAACGAAGGCTCCACAGAAAGTTATGAAGTGGTTAAAAGTAATGATGAAGTCGTCAAGGTAAACGACAAAGTTAGTACGGAAGTTGGCAAAGAAAGATTGAAGTCGGAAGACGAAGTCAGCTCGGATCCGTTGAGGGACTTTTCGGAGGTCGATCTCTCGTCATGATTGTATGACAGCCTGCTTTTGAATATTTTAAAAGAATTTTAAGGCGAATTTGTATATTTGAAGTGTTTGGTTAAAGTCTTTATTTATATCTATACACTTTTTTTAAAAATTAAATGCTACTTTGTAAGGCAGTTGCGAAATTGATAGCATAATAAATTGGACCTTAGGCAATGCTTATAAGAATCAAAACCATGTTCTGCCTAGTTAACTTAAGAACAGGGCTGTGTTATTTATTGTTTTGGCAGGATCTAGGATAACGCGGTTAAACGCATACTCCTTAGTATAGCATACCTTTTTTATACTCTACGTTTCGGCCGTGTTGCACCGGTCGTGGTCAAAGGCTGACTGCTTTCTCCACAGTCAGGGCTCACCCAAATATTCCGAAATATATAATTCCGAATTTGTATTTTACTCCGATTTTTGTTGGTCCAAATCCGAACTTTAAATAAATAAATTGTTTGTTTAAAAAAAATCACGAATCCATAAATCAAATAAAATATATTTATTGAGTGTGATTTTTAATAAGTGAAATTATTTTTTACAGTAGTTGTCGATTAAGTTAGACTTGAAACCACGGTCAGCGGAGCTAGCAACGCAATTTTTAAGTTAAAAATCAAATCTTAGTAATCAAATTTTTTGAACTTCATCTTGATGAAATTCGGAATTAATTTTTCGGAATGTTTAAGTGTTCTTGTGCGAAAAAGAAACTATGGTGTCTGGCACAAGCCTAGCACAGTATTCCCTTGACAAAAGGAGTAGTATTAAGTATCGTAGTGGCACCAGTGTCCGACACTAACCCAACGATCAACACCAGTTACGTCGTTATCGTCACCAACACATTTACTACTAAATAAAGAAGAAATTTACTAGATGAAATCTAGGAAGCAGTTGATCTGTATTCAATTATTGCTTAAGTAAAAAATCTGTTGTTAAATAGGGGTAACTATTTTCTTGATGACCAGTGATCATCCCGTCGAAAACTGGTGCAACTACCTTAGTTGTTGAAATCCCAAATCAATCTAGTCTTTGATGGGTATTTCAATCGACAACCTGTTTTTTAATACGTAAGATAAACATACCAAAAGCAATAGGCGGATACATCTAATAATTATATCATAATGTAAAATAGAAAATAATATATTCACTGTAAACAATATAAATGACATATCGATCATATTTGTACTTTGCTATTTTTTATTGATGTGTAACATCTTTCCGTTCGCTTTCTATAATTATACAATTTGTGGGAGTGATTTCGTGAAATGTGACGAAAGTAGGTGTAACAGTGTGACATGAAGTCGGGGAAGCGGGCAAACGCGCGCGCCATTTTGTAAATTTAAAATCAAAATTATGAACATGACATTATTATTATATATGTGACATATTCTATCATGGTCATTCGACTATCAAAAGTCATTGTGATATGTCAAATGTCTTCTAATGAGTATTTACTGCATTTATTTTATAGTTATAAAATGATGTAATACCTGACTATAGTTGTAAACCAGCGGCTTGTAAGCCGGTAGTTACCGAAACCAGCGGCTAGAAACTAATAACCAGCCGCTTGATACCGGGTAGATACCCAACCACCGAAGACACCGTTTATGCCTACTAATTTACTTAATTCAGAAACGAACAGGAAACTATGAAACAACGCTTGTGTTGTTTTTTTAGGTGGTGGTGTATGAAAATTATAAGAATAAAGGTAGCTAAATTAGTTTACTTTGGATTTAATCATCATTATAAACCAAACAAAGAAATATAACTAAATGCTTACTATTACTAGGTATCTGTCCACACTTATTTAATGAATAAATACCTATTTCCAAAACATCTCTGACAAATATATTAAAATAGTGTATAGTCGACAATGAAATTGCTTTACCACCTTAGAAGTAAATTTTGTTTGCATATAATAAAACAACAAGTTCTATTTTTATTTAAAAGACCAAGTGACAGATACGTTGTCATTATTGACAATGAGCCTTAGCGAAAATTTATTGATAAGGAAGTTTTTGTCAAAAGTGATAAAGCAATTTTATGGTCGACTATACATGTAAACCTGTAAATAAATTATTAAAATATTCCACTGATGTGTCATATTTTGTATGAGAATTTTGAATTTTTAACAGTTATTTTACAGATGCAAATAGCATTGTTTATGTATATCTATGTTAAATGTACCCTATACTAAATAAATCAGAAGAGAAACAACAAAAACAAAAAACTAATCATGTGAATATATCAATGAAATGTAAGCAGCCATTTCCAGCCGCTAGTTATCGCTAGAAATGACAAGCCAATAGCCGCTAGGCTAGAAATTTTAGTAACAAGCTTCACATCTATATACCTGACCCATTTTTTTCAGAATATAATGTTAAAATTGCTTATTACTAAGGTGAGATGTCAAATGTTACACATCATATGAAACTACTGTAAGGCTTGCTCTTTTTCTATTTAAAATGGCAATCAAGTGTCTGGGTAGTTAGTGCAAGTTTTATTTGCCATTTGATCACCATTTTATGCCATTGGCTTGGCATATGACATAAACTGGATTTTGTTTTTTTTTTATTTTTTTATGAGTGTCTAACCCTGTGGTGAGGGTCGATAAAACCGGAGGTGGAAGCGCACTTCACCCCCCCCCAAAAGATGGAATAGTCTACCAGCACACGTTTTCCCTCCTTCCTATGATATGGGGTCCTTCAAACGAGGCGTGAAGAAACACCTTGTGGGCCGACAGAGTGAGGTTGACTTATGCCGAGTTGTTTTCACGCAGCACCCGTTGTCTTCGTGTCTGGATTCCATTTCCACTTAACAGGTGGTGGTATGGAGTCATTTGCCGTGCTAGGTATAAAAAAAACACCACAAAGGTGGTTATCGGTATACGTATTAATCTGTATTAAGTAAATTATCTTCCAAATATTTAATAATTAGAATGTTTTATAGGAAAGTGAAAGATGGCCTCTATTCTAAATCATATTCCAATAGAAACATAATTTAGAAAGAGTTTAAGAATAGGGGCGGGATTGACAATAACGTTGAGATTATCTTAAAATAAATAAATCTTACTGCCCGTGTGATAAGATTGAAAATGGAATGTTTTAGTTTAACTATGTATATTTTATTTGCACTTATGTCTTTCTTAATCTAATGTTGATGTAAATATTGCAATAATTATGTATAGTATTTATTACGATTACAAATTGAGAAGCGATTTGTATATTTGAGTTTTATTTCTTTTACTTACTATAACGTCCCACAGTTCCACTGCTGGGCTTAGGCAGTCCCATATAAATTAGCGAAGAGAGATAAACCTCAAGATATTGGGCATTAACCCACTTCGATTTCCCAATGAGAGTTGTTGTTTCAACCATAATGCTTTAAAAAGTTCCCTTATGCAAAGTGTAACAGAAAGGTGCTAAAAATGAAATAATCCAAAGTGTATCCGATATATCCATATATCGGATTCAGGTCTGTTAACTAAAGCTGACACGTTCACAGTACTCACACAAATGCAAATTCACTATACAGCATGTTTAGAAATTGAATTAATTAAATTATATTGAAAAAGCAAATTTATAAAATTTTTGTCTTACTCTTTTTTTTAAGCTATATGTATAAGCTTGTAAGCTGTAGATTGAGTAGTTTGTCCTGTTAATGTTTTGCCAGAACCAATTCTTTGAGAAGACATTTTAATCTACCTAACCTTAAAAAATAGGTAATCAAAGATGACAATAATCTTTGTCAATTTAAACGTGATTGACGCTAACGGAAAGCTAACGGACGAATGTCAAAAAATACCACTGTATTTATAAAAAGTAGCAAAAGTAAAACAATAACTGCTTCCTTCATACTCATAAGCTTTACCGAGCGCGAAAGAGACATATAGACTTTTCATGATGCGTATATGCAGTGCGACGTCACCCGCGCGCTTATTCACAGACCTTACACAAGCGCAACGTGTAAATGTATGAACGTGCCAGCTTTAGTTTTCAGCTACACTTTGGATCATTCATATTCATATTACGGAACGTAGAACGCCCCGATAGCGCCAGAAGCGAGCGATTAACGAACAAAAAGTGCATGACGTTCTAAAATAAACCGACCGGTTATAGCAATAGCAGCTAGTAGCAGTTGCGTTGCCATTGTGCAATTAGCGACTGGTTGCTGTTTTTCGGTACAATAAGTCTGCGAGACCAACAGTTTAACGAATGTGCTTCAAACTGTAATCCTCATATTTGAAATCTCAATGACAACAAATTTTGACAACGCTAAAAAATAGTCGTGAAATAGTCATACATATAAAAAAAATAGTCGCATTATAGTTTCGGCGTTATAGCTATAGGTTAGTGAGGATTATGGCTTGAACGTCAAGCTGTAATCCTCACTTCTGCAAGCAAACGGTAAAGTCTTTCGAATTGGTTTAGGTCATTTGGCAAAATTACACTTGACAAACAACGTTTGGCAAAAAAATGGTTTCGCCGATTGATCATTTTACTACTAATCATTTTACAAATGACTCACTTTACATTTTATAAATTAATAATTATTTAACACTATGAACATATAGCAACTGAGTTATCAGACAAAACTACTATTGGTCTAAAAACGACTACAACTAGTCGTGGATATTATTCAAATAATTGAGGATACTAGCTGCCTTACTCCTGTAGGTCACGTGATAGGTTAGAAATTTAAGACTTAAGTCTTGAATTTCGAGGTTATTTTTTTTTTAATTTGCGAAACATTATTTGGTGAAATGAAAAAAGGTCAATTGACATTTTGATATTTAATACATTTAACAAGTGGTGTTTGCTAATGGATCATTTGCTAAGTGAGTTTTTGTAAGATGATACTTTTGTCAAATGTCTCATTTGCCAAATGAACATTAGCTGAAACGTTTGTCGAATGACCATTTGTCAATAACCTATGAATGTTGCTTAGCTGGCCAGCTCACAACCCAAACGAGATAAAAGGTCAGTAAAATACAAATAAAACACATTATAACAATAAAATCCATTTATTTTATAAACAACAATAACCTTCTCACAAGCATACAATTACATACAAACATTCGAACAATTGGAAAGTCTAGTTTACATACACACAACTAATAGCCTTCCATTTTACCATAAACCTCTATACACAGAAGCCATACAACAATCATCTTGAAAGTCGAACCATAGACACCATAGAGAGAAGTCTGAGAAATACCCTCAATAATAAACCACTCTCTAGAAAGAGACAGAGCGATTGTGCGGCCAATTTCGTGTCTTTATGTGCAATAATAGCAAAATAATATTCGCTTCTGCTAGCCCCATGCGATCGGCTGCAACCCAACACTAATATCTATTCCATCTCGGAGTCCTACTAAGTTTTTGCTAAATGTGGCGTCGGGTCGCTAATAGCGAGTTTCTCTCTCTACCCCGTTTTGGGAAAGGGCCGTGAGAGTATGTATGTAGGTATTGAAAGTCTGTGACATTGGCATAATACTAGATAAGAGATAGCTACTGGTCGCGCAATCGTTTCGTCCCTTTCACATGTCACAGCTGGTTCTTTATGCCTGTAGGTACAACGTAAAGATGACATTGTGATTTGACTGTTTCATTCATCAAAAATATCTTTAAACGTGTATTAAACCTATTTGACTGTATAATGTATTTCTTCACTAAGATTTTCAGTATTGGAAACAGATTTTAGGGCAAATTCAAAACACCAATCTGTCAAAATATTACCCTACCAAATAAAAGTAACACCTGTAATACAAGGAAAGACAGGAAATGGCAACACATATTCAAAATGGCCGCGTAACATTATGCCAATGAGGTTTTTTTTTTTTTTTTATACTTAGCTCGGCAAATGACTCCATCCCACCTGATGTTAAGTGGAAATGAAGTCCAGACGCGAAGACAACTGGTGCAGCGTGAAAACAAACGTAGCATCAGTTAACTTCACTCTGCCGGCCCACAAGGTGCTTCTTCACGCCGCTCTTGAAGGACCCCATATCATAGGAAGGAGGGAAAACGTGTGCTGGTAGACTATTCCATCTTTTGGAGGTGCGACAAAGAAACGAGTCACTAAATTTCTTTGTGCGTGATGGGATACTTGAGACAGTGAATCGGTGACTCCGAAGAGCAGCACGTGTACTCCTATGAAGAAAGGGAGAAGGTGGGATGAGGTCAAAGAGCTCTTCAGAGCACTCGCCATGGTATAAGCGGTAAAACACGCTGAGTGACGCAACGTCTCTACGCAATTGCAGAGATTCGAGAGTATTTACCACTTCTGCATTGCCGATAATGCGTTCAGCGCGACGCTGCAATCTGTCCAAGGCATCGAGAAGGTACTTAGCGGAACCGTCCCAGATGTGCGAGCAATACTCCACGCAAGACCGTACCTGTGTCTTGTACAAAAGGCACAACTGGTCCGGCGTAAAGAATCATTAGAAGTTTCATTATGATTATCGAAACCAGTCGTTAAATAGTTCAAATAGGTTTATAACGATCGCAGTTTTTATGAGCAAGACAAAGTTAATCAATTAAAAAACTTTTGGTCCTAATCGTGTTAGTACTAAAATAAATATTGATGATTTATTAAAATATAACTGTAATTTTTTAGGTTATATCTGTAAATAAGTCTCATTTTTTATATGTAGTTTTTTAAATCTAAGATATATAAATAAAAATGAAATGCTGTCCGTTGGTAAGCGCATCACTTGAAAACGGCTATAATGGGATTGAATGAAATTTTGCACTTTTTATCTGGGTAAGACTAATTTCAACCTCTATCACGAAGGTATTTACGCTTCTCATTTTGCATAGACGATTCCAACTAAATGCCGCATAGACGATTTCGTTCTTTCAACATCATTCAAAAACGCGTCGCGATCGCAATCACTGACACTTGTGAATTAGTTTGAAGTTCTTGAACAGCTTTCTAATGTTAATTCATATTCCGATTTGAAACGTATTACGATAGGTATAAGAGTAAGGCTTGTTTCACACGTACCACACCGTCGCCGTCGCGACAAAAGGTGGTCAAGCTGTGGTTACGTGTGAATGGTGTCGCTGCGACTTCTTGCGGTTGCGTTGTGTTACCTACAAAATGTTTGCGATATGGCCGGCCGTATTCGCGGTGTCGCTGGTGGTTGCGTTGAGGTTGCGACGTGGCGGCGATGTAGTTCGGTATCAAACACGCGGTCAATAATGACGGCAAAATGTGGCCCAAGTGAATTCAACTACAGTAGAATCCGGTTATAACGACGGCGAAGGGACCGGTGATATTAGGTCGTACTAACCGGAAGTCGTACTAAAGGAAATGACAATATTTTTTTAAAATCACATTTATATTTATGTTTTAAAACATTCGCATTGAACAAAGGTTCTATTTTGTGTTTATTTTTCTTAATTGTTGATATTGTCGAATGATTTACACCGAATTCCTTCCAATCGTTGCATTCGACTCGCCAGCTTCTAAATGTTGTATTATAACTTTTTTCTTCAACAAAGAAACTTTTTCGCTTTGTAGAAGCAATTTTTATACGCGAAAGCACGCATAACCTGCTAATTAATGCAGAAAACTATACAGTCGCATTCGAATCACTGACGTGCAGGCAAGGGGGAAGCGCGGGGCGGAGATAGTTTCTTATCTACGATTTATTTGTAAACACGTCAACGCTCGTCGTCGTTGTAACCGGACAATTTTGTGTGAAAATCCGTCGTTAAAAGCGGTCGGTCGCTGCAAGCGGAGTCGTAATAAACGGGATGTACTTTCATAGTGGCTCATATGAAAACCAAACACGCGCCTAAACTTACGTCGCTTAAAAACGGTTGGTTGTTATATGCGAAGTCGTACTAAACGGACTACACTGTATTAACTTTTATACAAATTAGCGCACGCCCACGTGTTGTGGTTGCGGTACATGTGAAACCAGCTTTAGACAATAAGCCCTCTGGTTCCTGGTGGGACAGTTTAGTCGCGAACGAAGTCGCAAGCAACAGCTAGTAATAAATTAATATTAACAAATATAATATAATATAATACTAATAATACTAATATACATAAATAATACTAATATAATACTCTCGAACCCCTACAATTGCGTAGAGATATAGCGTCACTCAGCGTTTTCTATCGCTTGTACCACGGCGAGTGCTCTGAAGAACTCTTTGACCTTATCCCACCTTCTCCCTTCCTCCATAGAAGTACACGTGCTGCTCTCCGGAGTCATCGCTTTACTGTCACACATATCCCATCGCGCACAAAGAAATTTGGTGACTCGTTTCTTTGTCGCACCTCCAAAAGATGGAATAGTCTACCAGCACACGTTTTTCCTCCTTCCTATGATATTGGGTCCTTCAAACGAGGCGTGAAGAAGCACCTTGTGGGCCGGCTGAGTGAGGTTGACTGATGCTGCGTTGTTTTCACGCTGCACCAGTTGTCTTTGGAGTCATTTGCCGAGCTAAGTATAAAAAAAAAAAAAAAAAAAAAACAAAAGCTCATACTATTGCTGCCAGACAGATAACATTATAAATGCGAATCGGTTTGTTCGTCCTTCCATCACGTCGAAACGTAGCAACGGATCAACGTGTTTTTTGTACAGAGATGCTCGAAAAGGCCCAAAGGTAAAATAAGACTACATTTAATTATTATGCCGGTATTACATCTAATTTCTTCGGTAATTTTTGCGACAGAACTTAAAGCAGGCGAAGCTTTATTAGCAGTGGATGGGATATAGTTAAAATACCTAGCCCTTGTACAGTCAACAGCAAAGGTAACTGATGATTGGTCAAGTTCCAAAATATGAAAACAGTATGAAAATCAAAACTTTTTAAACGCATATCGAAATATCTTCGAGTGTCTACTAGTACCTGCAGATTTCGACTGTAGTTATATAGAAAATACCGACTTACACGATCGAAACTTAATTTTGAAATCTAGTAAACATCATCTATTTTTGCTGTTGACTGTACTACAAAACAGTGTTTAACCCTTCAACTGTCAGTGGGATGTATATACCCACCACATTTTAAACTTTATGTAATTGAGAGAAGATTGAAAGCCAATGAAATATTCAAAATATTTCATTGACTGTTAAAGGGTTAAGCTAAACGTGTACGTGTTTAAAATATTGTGTCTCTGTCTTTTATTATTAAAAAGTGTAAGCATCAGTTTTTATCTGTTATAATATAAAAGCCATCGTTTGATGGTAAACCATAATGTGAATGTTTTCTTAAAATTCATTACGTTACACGACATAGAGCTTTTAATACCACCGAATTTTAAAACCGGTATTTTCCGCAATTTCGGTTATATTAAATTCTACGTTTAACGACTATCGGTACACGAAATACCGGTATCGTACTCGTATTTATATCTTGTGTACATCAGAATACCACAAACTGTCAAATAGACTTAGAACTTTATGTATGAATACTATAATTATGGACAAACATTCGAATATGGCAAATATATGTATATATATATGTGCTCGGTGGCGTGCACTTGGAGAGGCCTATGTCCAGCAGTGGACCGGTAGCTAGTATAGGCTGATGATGATGATGATGATGATGATTCGAATAGATATATTATGTGCAGGAGTACGCTCCTGTACATAATATATCTATACACATAATATGCACATAACATATCGTACAAGATATAAATACGAATACGATACTGGTATTTCGTGTACCGGTACCGGTAGTCTGAAATGGCGGGAAATACCGATTTTTAAATTCAAAAACCGGTGTTTATCAAAAATATGCTGATATTAAAATGTGAGGTTTATTTCACGCTAAAACTTAAGTATTTTAACCATTATCGTATTTAAATTAATTTGACGCAGAGATAATCTTATAATTGCTCCGATGCTCGGTTCAGCCATAAATAAAATTTGGGATTTGAAAACGTAATTTAGTTATATAAATGCAGGGTTTTTATGAAAAATTATATCTAATCTACTTTATATTAACAATATTTTTTTGGATTAAATATGTAGTATCTGCGATCGGGACTACAAGGTAGTTTTACGACATCAATGTCGGAAAACTACAAAACTAATGAATGTGGAGTGCGATTTTTAATCATTAGTGGTCATAAAACTAAATAAAACAACAATTAATACACTATGAAGTTCGAGTATAATAGTTTTTGTATTATATACAATACAAAAACGAATTCATTTATATAGAAGTACCTATGGATTTAAAATCAAGTTGCGAACAAGTTACAGATTCAGAGAAAGTGTTGAAAAAATCCACGAGCGGTATTCGAACCCACACCTTAACCAATAAGCTACCATGGGTCTGTCTGACCCGTGCAAATTTATCAGCACTTAACTATCTGTAAAATAATTCGCAAAGTATTTCATTTTTATTAAAGTGTTTATTGTTTATATACTTATTTTTGTTGCACCGGTTAAACAATCGCACACCATTAATATCTCGCATTTGTCGCAATTGCGTTTTGTCGCAACTGCGTTTTGTCGCAACTACGTTTTGTCGCAACTGCGTTTTGTCGCATCTGCGTTTTGTCGTTTGGTCCCGAAGTCTGCGGCGGCACTAAGACGACGCCGCCTTTGCGACGCCCACTAGGGCGGGGCGCACGCATCGCTCGTGCAGTTTGTAGCCGACCTTACTCACCGCCACAACGGTGCCGGGTTCGGCACCCTCCACTTCCTGTGGCACAAAATAAATAAAAAATATATAAAAAACTTTTCATTTATTGTTAACTAATCTTATTTTAAAATACTTTTGTTATTAGTGTACCACACAAAGCTATGCGCTGAGGTTTGAAGCCGGGACTGCGGTCTGCATCCTAGTGGTTAGACCAACCGGTCTTAAGAGCGTTTAAGCCGCGCACTAGCGCCACTAATGAAAAAAAAAACATATCTCGTAATTAGAGATAGAAAATCAAATTATGCTCAACAAACTATTTGAATGAAGTAATTTAGCATTTTTACGTCACCTAATGAACACCTCACATGTTATGGTTTAGTTAAATAAGACGTTACGGCCACTTTTAACTATAACGCCATATTTAACTAAACCATAACATGTGAGGTGTTCATTAGGTGACGTAAAAATGCTAAATTACTTCATTCAGATAGTTTGTTGAGCATAATTTGATTATCTATCTCTATATGTTTTTTTTTTCATTGGCGGCGCTAGTGTGCGGCGTAAACGCTCTTAAGAAGAAGAATAAGAATAAAAAACATTTATTGGAATCACATAACAAAACACACAATGAAACATACAACATACATAACAAAAAAAAAACTATTGACATTGTAAAATACAGCGCTTACGTCAGCCTTCCCGGTAGCATAGCGGTCAGTGCAGCCGCCCGGATTGCGGAAGACCCAGGTTAGATTCCTGGCTGGGTCGGGTAGGTGTTTAATTTTTTCACTGTATTTTATAAAGGAGAATCGGTACTTTCCTTAGAAAAAATGCCAAACTTGTACACCAATAGAAGTTAAAAGAAAAATATTATCTGCTACCTAAACCAAGTTTTGACTTATTTTTATCGAATCGCGGAAAAGAGCTATTTAATTATTAACATTTTTTAATATGGAAACACTGAGTCTTCAAAAGGCACACATGTTACTTTAAAAATGTCTAACGTGGCTGCATAAACCATAATACTTTTGCTTTTAAAAAAGTGAAATGTCAACAATGCCGTCACGGCAGTCAGTCAGTCAACCGTCATTCGCTCAGAACAATAACTAAAGCTATAGAAGGAAGGTTAAAATAAAAAACGTGCAACTATGTTTAGTTCCGTTCTATCTTATGTCTAGAAAAGGAGGTTGGAGTGCGACAAATGGTTGACACTTAGTTTTTATTTTTGTATTGTTATGTCATTCGGTTATCAGAAAAATAAAATCTCTAGTCCTTTTGCCCGGCCAAAATCATACATTGATTTAAAAGCTGACAGTTCGTTTCACAAATCTGGTGACACCTTCGAAATAACGAAAGAAAAGGGACAATCGATCTCTTTCCAATACATCACCTAGGTTCATTAGTTAAATAAATAAATAAATAATTTTTTATTTCAGACCAATTTGATCCATAAACTTATTAGTAAATGTTAGTAACAATTGGGCTTAATCCTATGTTAGTGTTGTTGTTCCATCCATTTATGTTTATGCACTACTTTTTAAGCCCCGTTGCAATCTCTACCCAGTATCTGAATGGGACAGTCCTGTCTGACAGCAATCATCTTCAGGATACTGTTGCCGCTCTTACGTAAACGCTGCAATAGAGAGGCCGCTTTTTTGCGCATTATAGCATGAAACCCGTCTGTGCGAGAGTCGGCAAACATCTTAGAAGCGCTACAGCGCCACGGTAGCCCCAACAGCATCCTGAAGGCGTTGTTGTATTGTACACGCAGGATGTTGTAGGCTCGCCGCGAATACGTCACCCACAGTCCACTCGCGTAAAATGACTGGCAGAACGCTTTAAACAGAGTCACTTTTACGTCTGCAGTGCATCGAGCGAATCTGCGGGCAAGCATATTAGCCCTCACCGCCAACGCCCTGCGTTCCCTCTCTATGTCATCATCATCCCTTAGGTCTTCCGTGACTACATGGCCTAGATATTTAAATCTCGTCACCACCTTTAATACAACACCATTGAGATGTACGGGCGGTATCAGCCGAGGCCGCTGTTTAGGTGATTTGAACACAAGTATTTCGCTCTTCGTACAGTTGTATTTTAGGCCATGTATCTTCACGTAAGACTCACAGATAGCCAGTAATTTTCTTAACCCTGCTATCGATGGACTGAGCAACACCATATCGTCTGCATAGCTTATGTTATTGATATTGGTACCATCAATATGACAGCCAACATGTGTATTGCTCAGTTCCTCGATAAGCTGGTTTACATAAATGTTAAACAAAAGAGGCGAGCTCAATCCCCCCTGCCTGACACCACACTCCAACCCATACTCGTCCGACAGAGTACCAGCCCATCTCACCTGGTTCTTCTGGTTAGCATACCAGTACCTGAGAAGGGACGTGTACTCAGCTGGCACACCCGCATCCCCCAACTTGTCCCATAGTACATCGTACGCGACCAAGTCGAACGCTTTTGACAAGTCGAGGAAACACGCGTATACCGGCGTTTTCCTGGCGGTGTAGTATTTGACAGTATGTTTTAGACTTAGGATTGCGCTTTCCGTTGACACTCCCGACCTAAATCCAAACTGAGCGTCATGTATGTCAACATATTCAGAGAGGCAACCATTTAACACACTGTCAAACACCTAAAATAGTGCGAACTGATGAATTTGTGTTGCTATTTTAGTCCGGTTTCTATAGCTTTAGTTATTATTCTGAGGTCATTCGCATTATAACTGTCATTTGTTGACAGATATTGCCAGATATTATTGAATTACAAATTAAAAAATTAAAAAAGTATACAACTCATAAAACGCCGGGTCTCCTTTTATTAATTGACATTGTGCCCTGTTATGTGATGCCAACACTGTCACTGTCACTTAGGCCCAGAGGTCCCATTTTGGTACCCAGCGGGGTTACATATCGCACTACCAATACAATATTGGTGCAAGTCAAAACATAATGACATTGGAAATTTTGTCGTATTGAAAAACAGTACAGTTCAATTTCAAATATCAGTATATTTTGACTTGCACCAGTATTGTATTGGTAGTGCGATATTTGTCGTCGGTTGGGCTGTTGGTAGGCTTCGATCAATAAAGTACTAGTTAAAGGAGCTGGAACAAAAAAGGTCCTTGAAAAAGGTCCTTGAAAAAGGTCCTGTTTGCTCCGGGTTCTAAACGCAGTCCAAGGAATGCGCAGGAGTCTTCGCCAGCACCACATCTCGAAGCATCGATTCTATTTGAGTTTTTTACGGTCCATGTCTCGGGGCTGTATAGAAATGAATCGGTCATTTCAAAAAAAATGTTGTGTATGACGATGTCTCAATACACACAACTATAATCCCAGTTTATCCTTTTTTAATTTGCCGAAAGATATAACAAGGTAAGTTTACAATATAAAAGACACCCAAATTCACACAATAATAAATTAACTATGTGTGACTCAACCCTAGCCGGTAGGTACAGCTCGGTACGTCGATTCAAGGTCACGACACTGTTGCCGCACTCTCGTTCACTCTGCCTAAACTGAATAAATGATTTTGGATTTTGACAAACCTTTCGAACGCCTCTAAGCGTTTAAAATTCAAAATAAACATAGAATATGTTCGGTGTCACCGTACCTGTTGGAATAGTGCTTCATGCAGGTTGGGGTCGAATTTCTCACGGAGCGGCGACACTGCGACGAGACCATGCCTCGCGAACACCTGGACAAAGTCAAGCAAAGTCAACGTAAAGTAAAGGCCTCTATCACTGAAATCCAAGTCATCACCAGTGATCGGAGTAGGTAAAGCTATTTAGGTTCATTGACCGCAAACATTGATGTAAAATAACCACTCACACACGTCAGGAGACACTTGAGTGTCTCCTTGCGGGCAGTGATGAAAAAACGTTTCCAAGTAGTTCTAAAAAGCACCGTGGCTCCTTTGCCGTTCTTATTTAGTATAGAGCGTAAAATGTAGATGGCGTTACAATACCAAACGTATATTATTTTTTGTAAACTGCATCTCTACCTCAGTTTGACTTTAGTCAGTGCGTTTTTCGTCTGTCAGTTGTGCGTTACTCCGCAATTATGTCGTAATTACTCTTTTAACGTTACATAAAGGTTATAGTGTAATATATCAACATGTTCCTTAGGATTTACCCGTGTCAGTGATGTATAACAACTAAGGTAAAACATAATTTTGTTTGCGCCATAATTAAAAATAAATAATGACGAAATAGGTGAAAAAAATGCCTATTTTTTTTAAGTTCTTAATTTGTTTTGATTATTTAGGGCTGGGTTTAATGCATATACTTTAAAATAATTATATTGTGTATCTAATAGGCAAAAGAGTGATATTTTTAGTTTTGATCAAGTTCTTACAATTATTTTTTGACAATTTTTTTATCGGAAGAGATAAGTAAATAAAAAATAATTTCGGGCGCGAAATATGACACTTTTGCCGCGTGACGTAAGCGTGCATTGACAGGTGTGTCGCTGGACGCGAGAGTGGAGGATATTCCACGGGATTCCGACTAATACTCCGGGATTCGATTATTATAATTATTTTTATCAATAAGTATACAAAATGGTATATGTAAGCCCATTTGCGCACGAGCGACGTTGTCAATTTTACATCAGCAACAAGTTGCCAAAGTTTTTGTCAAACGCGCGACGTTGCCGCTTTGTTGACACTCGTCGTGATATCGCTGCATTATGCGCTCTTGCTCACACGTACTGGGAGTGTCACGGGTGAGGCTAGACTAGAGTAACGCTCCTGTTTTTGTCTCTTTCTGCAACACTGGCATTTAATTGTTTACCAAAAGTAACATGTTGTTTAATGTTGTCTCACTCGATTACTTCGGTTCTCAGAGTGCTTTTCAATCATGTTTCGATTTTTGAGGAACAAATAATTTGTATGTATTTGTATTTTTCTTGTACAACTTCAGAATGAAAATGTTAAATGATTGTTGATTCTTGTATAAATATAAGACACTAGCTGTGCTCGCGACTTCGTCCGCGTGGAATAGTGACTTTCGGCAGCATTTTTAATTTTTTAGGCTCTTTTCCCGTTTTTGCAACATTTTTCACTGATGCTTCGCTCCTATTGGTCGCAGCGTGATGTTATATAGCCTAAAGCCTTCCTCGATAAATGGACTATCCAACACAAAAAAATTATTCAATTCGAACCAGTAGTTCCTGAGATTAGCGCGTTCAAACAAACAAACAAACAAACAAACAAACTCTTCAGCTTTATATATTAGTATAGATTGTATGTAACAATGTCTTATATTTATACAAGAATCAAAAAACAAAAAAGCACATAAATATATGTGGTTTAATTAATCAAGTTTCTATCTTTTTATTCTACTATCCTTAAACCCGTCCTTATATTTATAGGAAGTGTATGCTTTCACATTCATTCGGGGAATATCCATATTATTCTATCATATGGCAAGTACATAAAATAGCTCTATCTACTCCGATCTATGGTCATCACCAATCACCAATTTGACAACCACCTTGGTCGAGTGGTTTGTACAGTCAACGCAAAGGTAACTGATGATTGGTCAAGTTTCAAAATATGAAATCAGTATGAAAATCAAAACTTTTTAAACGCATATCGAAATACCTTCGAGTGTCTACTAGTACCTGCAGGCTTTGACTGTAGTTATATAGAAAATACCGACTTACACTATCGAAACATAATTTTGAAATCTAGTAAACATCATCTACTTTTGCTGTTAACTGTACACCGGTTTTCATGGTGTCGCCATCTCTGAGGTCTCGGGTTCGATCCCCGGTCGGGTCAATTTAGAAATTATTGTTTTTCTAAATTGTCTCGGGTCTGGGTGTTTGCTATGTATAATAAGTATGTATTTAAGTATTTTAAGTATGTTTATCCGTTGTCTAGTAACCGTTTAACGAGTTTCATAACGAAGCTTCTCTTGGGCTAGATAATTGGTGTGAGTGTAGGAAAATTTATTAGTTTATTCATCGCTACAATTGATGGGTAATGGCTTAATCACCACGCTTGCCCAATGCGGGTTGGTGATCACAAACCCGGGCTATGCATCGAAGAATGAAACACACTATGCTTCGACCTGGGAATCAAACCCGGGACCTTCGGGTATCGGGCCTAGCGCCACTAGGCCACCGAGGCGTTGATGAAAATGTATTATTCAACTTTAATTTAATATAGTGGTTACTTGACCAGTAAGCCATTAGGTAATATTCCGGGTAGGAAGAAAGGAGAACTAGAGGTCGAGGGGGGGAGGCAAAGCCCCCGCCACAGAGAACGAAGCGATGGCTGATTCATATGTCATACTCGTGAACGGGAGCCGCCTGTGGAGGCTGGTCTGCTCTTGCATACTTATCTTATTGTTAGTATTAATTACTATAGTTTAACTTTGTTTTTCTTAAACAATTTTTGACTTTTATTAGAGTACTGCAGTGGTACTGTATGACATTGTTGAAATTGAAGCTTTTACCTGATGTAAATTTGATAACTTAGATTTGTTTATTTTTTAATTTTTTTAGATGTTGTGGTTGTCTTATATATTTTTTGTGTTTATTTGTAATGGAAAGTGTCCTGCTATGATGGGGCATTTTCCAATATTTTTTTTGACGCTGTAAGGGAGACAAGAGTTGGACACTTGCTGAGTTTGTTGCCGGTTCTTCTCAGTACAAGATCTCCCGCCCAGAGTAGACTTACGAACCGATGGCATAGCGGCATTCACAAGAGCTACTTGTAGCCTAAACTGAATATTTTATTTTTGATTTGAATCTGAACAGAAAGGTGAATTTGGTATGTTAAGTTAGATCAGTGACCAAACCAAAGATACTATGGAGTTTATATCGAGGATATCGCGGAGGTCAGTAACGCACTGCGCTTTTTCTTGAGATTGTGCACAGAATAACAATTACATTTTTAATCTGTTAAATCTGTAAGGTTTGTCATAATGCGACTGCATTCACATAATGAAACTAACTTAACTAAAAACCAGGGACAAATCCCGTAACCCATTAAGGGGTTTTTGAAGGGGTTTGTTTTCCAAACCAGGTGCTCATTAAAAACCGTTCAATTCGAAAGAATAACCCAAAGGATAACAATTGAACGGGTAACCCTTTGCCCTTTCAGAGGCTGAATGCAGCTTCAGTGCAGATATGATATTAATGCTCAGTACATAAGAGCTATTTCTGTTCGACTTTAGGTCGATCGCTGCAGCGGCGGGAAGTGCACTGCGTCTTTCCGATTTGCCGCGAACCCACTGGGCGGGTTTTACAGTGCTATGGTGCTTAATCTTACGAACATACGTTCCAAATTAACTTGGCAAGTGATAAGGGAGTGAGAGAGGTTATGCCCTTTGGTTACCCTTCTGAAAAGATTAGCAAGTTGAAGGGATTACCCATTGAAAGGGTTACCAAGTCTGTAGATAAGCCTTCATTTAATAAGTAATTACATAATTCAAAGTAACTATTGAGGAAATAGGGAACAAAATTAACGAAATATATCTCTAAAATTTTGTAAAGTACGCAAGTAAGTAAAAGTAGGCTTTAAAATCACTAAAAAAATGTATGTTTTAAACTAATGATTTTTTTTACATGATATTATGCTCATCAAAAAATGGGCACAGCATTTTGACATTTTTCATTGGTTTCGAATCTATGCTAAGGTAATAATAAAGTTAAAATTATAGTGTCCAATATACCGACATAGACCTATTAAGCGCTCAGTTTATTTTAAACTAGCGGCCACTCGCGGTTTCACCCGCGTGGTTCCCGTTCCCGTGGGAATATCGTGATTAAAAGTATCCTATATGTTTTAATCCAGGTTATAAACTATCTGTATGCCGAATTTCATCCAAATCCATCCATCCGTTGCAGCGTGAAGAATAAATAAATAAATGTTTCCCACACTCACACCAATTATCTAGCCCCAAGAAAGGCTTCCTTATGAAACTCGATAAATGGTTAACTAGATAACGGATAAACATACTTAATATACTTAAATACATACTTACTATACATAGGAAACACCCAGACCCAAACAAATTTAGAAAAACAGGTATTTCTAATTTGATCCGACCGGGGATCGAACCCGGGACCTCAGAGATGGCGACACCATGAAAACCGGTGTGCAAGCCACTCGACCAAAGAGGTCGTCAAAGAAGCAACAAATATACGAACTGTATGTATGAACACACAAACTTTCGCATTTACAATATTAGTAGTAGTAAAGTAGTAAACAGCCTATAGTTGTCCCACTGCTGGGCAAAGGCCTCCATCATTGAAATCAAGTCATCGCTACAATTGATGGGTAATGGCTTAATCACCACGCTTGCCAAGTGCGGGTTGGTGATCACAAACCCGGGATATGCATCGAAAAATCCGAAATACATTTTGCCGGAATTAATTCCAAATATTCCGGGTTCAATTCCAATGAATAATTACATTTTTCATTGGAATTGTACCCGGGACCTTCGGGTATCGGACCGAGCACTTTGCCACTCGGCCACCGAGGCGTTTATAATATTAGTGTGATGTTGGTATTGGTCAAAGTGCCGCTTGATTCATACGGCAGCTTGTAGCTGCCCAGTGACGTACAGTCGGCAGCAGATCAACCTACCCAAATCTGTCAAATTTCTCCAATGAATATTGATCCTTATAACCAAATAATAAAGTTCAAAATTGATTGTAGAAATTTGACAGTTTTGGGTAGGTTGATCTGCCGCCGTGTGTACCTGCGTGAGTTGCGCCCTCGTGAGCGTGACGCCGTCCCGCAGCGAGCGCAGCGCGGCGCTGCCGTCGGACACGTCGCTGGCGGGCACGCTCTCCGCCGCCGCCGCCAACGTGTCCGCCACCTACCACAAACGCACGCTTCTTATCATCAAAACCATCATCATCTCAGCTAAACTAAGTCCTCCGCTGGAGTCTGCCTCCCTAAGGATCTCCACAACGACCGGTCTAGTGCTGCTCGCATCCAGCGGCTTCCCGCAGACTTATAACCGAAAAAGCAATCAGTTGCTAACTGCACAATGGCATGGCTCCTATAATTTATAATAAGATACCTAAAAACTTGAAGGAACTAAATGCTAACTTATTTAAAATAAAACTTAAAAAAATATTGGTGGAGAAATGTTACTACAGTGTTGAGGAATTCCTAAATGACAAATTTATATAATATTTTTAATGTAATTTTAGTGTAGTTTTTAATGTATTTTAATATAATCAATTTTTTTTTTTTGTGTGAATGTAATTAGTTTTTGTTGTGCAACAGTGTGTTAATAAAATGTATTTCTTTCTTTCTTTTCTTTCTTTAGTAGTTTTAGTTCGTCAATCGCTCGCTCGTGGCGCTCGTGGCGCTCGTGGCGCAGCGTTCTACGTTCCGTAATACGAAATATGTGTTTTGGTAGCGATATAATGCAAATTTTTGCGATTGCGACTGTCACTTAGGCGACGCACCGCTAAACACTAATCTAATACGAAGCGTTTGCGCCCCGTACCATAAGTAAACCTGTTTTTTTCCCTTCACATTAACACTACAAATTATAATTAATGGAATCAGGCGTTATTTTGCGGAAATCCATAGTACAAAAAAATTATTATTAATTATTTAAATTACATTTTTTTGTACTACAAATTATTTAAAAAAAATTAACTAGCATATTGAAGTGTGTGTTAAGACTTTCATATGTTTTGTAATTGTTGGGAGAAATCAAGATCCCTGCCACGTAAATTTCCAATGCGTCTCGTTAAACGATTGGTAATAAGCCTGCCGCAACCTTCGCCAGATCGTCGGTCCACCCAAGCCCTTCTTTACCATTGGGCACTCTGGGCAAGTGCCCAGCTGCCCTGTGAGGCACAATTAGTGTAAGTTGAGTTACACTAATTCGGCTTAACAGGTCTTATTGAGATCCTCTGGTCCTGTTTTATAAGGGGCACTTTGAAAAAAACGCATTTTGTTCCTGAAATTTTTCAAGAATTAGGCCTGGCCATATTCGTGTAACTCTGAATTTTTAGGTTCATGTAACGCGATCTCCGTGTAACTAAGTTACCGCAGATAGGCATAACTATTGCGAGCGCTGGACGATCGCACCTATTTAGTGTATTTATAGATACACGGCTTACAGAAATGTGTCTGAAATAATAAAAGTGGTATTGTAATTAAATATTTTTATTTTTAATACCCATATTATTTTCTCTATTTCGTGTAACTTTAATTACAACTCATAGGTTTGTGTAGGTTGTCATTCTACTTGTCGCGCGGTTCACGTGTAACTTAGATACACGCTCTCGCGTAACACGATTTGTATGGAAATCAAAACAAGCTGAAATTTAAAATCGCTATTACTAATTAAGTTATTATAATATTGTAAAAAAATCACGACGGCCTTGTTTAGCTATATACACTCTATTTATTAGCTATTTTTATTATTTAAATTTAACATTTATTTAGGAATGAGAACGAAATTACAATTTTTACGTATAAACGCGTTTTTCTCACGATTCTAATTTGAAGCTGACTCCGTCGTCGCCGCTTGGTTTAGAGAGCTGTCCGCCATCCGCCTTAGATGATAGTTTAATTACTGCTATTAGCGAAAGAGTGTTACAGTTAATCAAAACCGAGTTGCCTTTGATGCTAACGATGGTACTTCAACAGGAACTTTCACCTATTCGCAAAGAGCTTCAAGAGTTCCGCTCATCACTTGACTTTTTTAATAATAAACATGAAGAGATGAAGAGCGAAATTGAAACATTGAAAAATGAAAATGAGTCTTATAAGAGAGTGTCATTAAGATTGGAAGCCAGTGTTAAAGAACTTTCTGAACGCTTAAATCATACTGAGCAGTTTTTGCGTGAAAATAATTTAGAACTTCATGGAGTACCCGAACACCGGAACGAAAACCTGGTTAACCTTTTGAAGCAATGCTCGTCTGTGGTTGGCTCCAAGGCCAAGCATGAAGATTTCGTCAGTTGTATAAGAGTTGCAAAGCTAAACAAGGAAAGCAAGCACCCTCGTACAATTATAGCCAAGTTCAGGAGCGTTGGATGTCGCGATGAATTTTATTCAGCTGTTTATAGATACAATAAAGCCAATCCAAGTGCTAAACTTAATACTGCACTGCTGGGACTGGCGGGTGACATGAGACCGGTCTATGTATCTGAGCACTTATCCCCAGCTAATAAATATTTGCATGCTGCGGCAAGGAAGAGAGTCAAAGAATTGAAGTATCAATTTATTTGGGTCCGCGGTGGCCGTATCTTTGTTAGGAAGAATTCAGATTCTCCACATATACACATAAAAAATGTCGATTGTTTAAATCTTATTTGTTAATGCTTAAGAGTTTTTTCTTGTAATACTGTGTTTGGATTATATTAGTTGTTTAAATGGCGATTTGCATGTATTACCAAAACATAAGAGGTATGAAAAGTAAAACTATTGACATATATAACTCTATTCTAAGTAATAAATACGATATCATATGTATTTGTGAAACATGGCTTGATGATGCTGTTCTGTCTTCGGAGTTGTTCGATGATCGATATTTAGTTGTTCGCAGAGATCGAGATGGCAAGTTTTTGAAAAGATTTAATAAACATCACGGTGGTGGTGTTTTGATAGCCATTTCTAAAAAACTTGATGTCACCGTCATGGTCGATTGGCAGTCTGATTACGTCGAAGACTTATGGGTAAAGATTATGATCAATAACAGCAGCATACTAAATTTGTGTACAGTGTATCTACCAGACTATTTACCTGTAAATGATTTCTTGGTTTTTACTAATAAATGTAGTAGTATTCTAACTTCACATCCGAACCAAACTACATGCATTATCGGTGATTTTAATTTGGGTGATTTGATTTGGTCTGATGAAACATAAACTCCTCTTAATGGTTATTGAGGAGCTCGATGGCGCAATGCTTAACGCGCCCGGTCTGCGATTGCTAAGGTTAAGTAACTTTCGCAAAGGCTGGTCATCGGATGGGTGACCAAAACTTTATCATCTCGAGCTCCTCCGTGCTTCGGAAGGCACGTAAAGCCGTTGGTCCCGGCTGCATTAGCAGTCGTTAACAACCACCAATCCGCACTGGGCCCGCGTGGTGGTTTATGGCCCGTTCTCCCTATCCATCTATAGGGAAGGCTCGTGCCCCAGCAGTGGGGACATAAAATGAGCTGATGATGATGATGATGATGAATGGTTATTGCGATAAATCAGACGCTCTTTGTGATCTATTTTTTGCGAATAATATTTTTCAGTTAAATAATATACTCAATCATAAGAACAGAATATTAGATTTAGCCATTACCAATTGCCCTGATACATTATCGTTACATGCTACAGTACCTATTAGTCGTTTCGATGCACACCATCCCCCGTTTGAGTTGGAATTTCACGGCCAAACTCCTTCCCTACGCCCCAACGGTCTTTTCGATAAACTATGCTTTCATAAAACTGACTTTGAAAGTTGCATCGCAAAACTTCACAAAGTCAATTGGTGTCATTATGCAAGCACGCTTGATTGTGATGATCTCGTTCAATTCTTCTATAATCAGTTGCACAAAATTATTAATGAACACACTCCTATAATTAAAGTCCGTAGTTCCAATTATCCGGCTTGGTTTTCCTTAGGCCTTAGAAAGGTTCTTAAGCTCAAGTTTAAATATCGTAACCGATATAAACGTTATAAAAATCCTAGAGACTTTGATGCCTTTTCAATGCTCAGATCACGTTCTAAGGTAATGTTAGAGAACTGTTTCAGAACTTACATCTCTAATATAGAAAAAGACTTAACCATAAATATAAAGTCATTCTGGCGATATACTAAAAGCAAAAGAGTGACCAATACCATTCCGAACCGAATGTATCTTCACGATCGTATAGCTACTACAGGAGCTGAAATTGTAAATCTGTTCGCTGAATTCTTCTCATCGGTATATGCCAAAAACGGAACTGCAACTTTTAATACTGAGCTACCCCCTCATAACTTCTCTTTAGGAAAGCTACAAATACAGAAGGATTCAGTATAGGCTGCTCTTAAAAACGTTGACTTATCAAAGGGCGCAGGACCGGATGGTATCCCACCTATATTGGTTCGTCTGTGCGCTTCAGCATTGGTTGATCCATTAAGTCTCATTTTTAACAAATCTCTTGCCTAGGGAGTTTTTCCATCTCTGTGGAAAATTGCTAAGATTACACCAATATATAAATCAGGAGACAAAAAGGATGTTAAAAACTACCGTCCTATTAGTATATTAAATTGGTTTGCAAGGGTATTTGAAAAGCTTCTTCATAAACATATTTATAACCACGTTAGACCCCTACTTAGCCATAAGCAGCATGGTTTTATTGAAGGTAGGTCAACTAAATCCAATCTACTAATCTATGTAACCTTTTTGTGTGACTCTTTCGACGGCAGTAAGCAGGTGGATACCGTATATATCGATTTTGCTAAAGCTTTCGATCGCGTTAGTCATTCGATACTGTTGGCTAAGGTATTTCACATGGGCATCCACGGTAGTCTGTTGCGCTGGCTTGATTCTTACCTCCTCAACCGTTCCCAATTGGTAGCATTAAGCGGTTATGACTCTGTGCCATTCATTCCAAGCTCTGGAGTCCCTCAGGGATCAATTTTGGGACCCCTTTTGTTTCTGATCTTTATTAATGATCTCATTAATAGCATTGAAAGTGACTGTCTTTGTTTCGCTGACGACATCAAAATTTTTAAATGTGTCACTAGTGTTGTGGACTCCAGGGCTTTACAGGAGAGCCTTGATAGAGTGTCTGAATGGTGCAATCTGAATGAGATGTCCCTTAATATTGATAAATGTCAGGTAATATCCTTTACTAAAAACAAAAACCCCATCCAGTTTGACTACAGTATATGTGGAAGTACTCTTGCCCGTGTTAATACAGTCCGTGATTTGGGTGTATATTTTGATTCGACTCTCACGTTTCGGCCACACTTTGATTACATTTGCAACAAAGCAAATCAAATGCTGGGCTTTGTGCTGCGGAATGCTAAACCGTTTAAGGATATAAAGTCTTGGATGATATTGTATGGGGCCTTGGTAAGAAGCTTACTTGAATACTGTTCTTCAATATGGTCACCCATTTATAGTGTTCATGTTGATAGGGTTGAAGCTATTCAACGTAGATTCGTAAGAACGTTGTGCACGAAATATGGTTTGCGTAAAAAAATACTAGACTATTCGGATCGGCTGAGTCGCTTCAATATGGATTCTCTGGAGAGACGTAGATGGATGAGTGACTTGTGCACACTTTATCGGATTGCCAATGGATCATGTGATAGTGCATTACTAGCGTTGTTGTCATTTAAGGTGCCAACTCGGTCTGTGCGTAACCCTCAGTTGTTTAGCATACCCTTGTCTAAAAACAATGTATCTAAAAATAATCCCCTGAATAGAATGTGTACTTACTTTAATGAAATTTGCACTCTCAGTGATATTTTCAATTGTAGTGATCTTTATTTCAAGAGATCACTCATAGACATGCCACATATAAAGTAATAGGTATACTTTTATTATTTTTTATTAGAATTGTAAGTATCTAACTTTTAATTTAATTTAAAATTTAATTTTAACACTTTTTAATTTTAATTCCAAAATTTTCTTATTTTCTCTTATTATTGTCAACCATTTTGGTAAATGTTGTGCTCAATTCTAATTGGGCACAGGCATGTACTTTTTTTTTTTTTTTGTTTAATGTTATTATTGTGAGTTTTCTGTCTGATGTCCGTTATTGTGCCTATGTATAAATAAATAAATAAATAAATAAATATGATGCAAAAAGTTACACGAAATGCGCCTCACAGGGCTGCCAGGGCCCCGCAATCGATGGGGCACCCTTGTTCCTGCCAGATCACCAACCGATAACCGATATTACAGATAAATATATTTGTTTTGCGAAACAAAAATTACTAACTTATTGAATTTTTTGGCTTTTTAGTTCAAATTAACCAGGGGCCTTACAATGGGAACATGCACACCGGTATTTTTTTCCGGTATCTTCGTTTGTCAAAGGTATCGATACTAATTTTTAACTGCACTGATGTAAACTTCATCACAATTTATTATACTCAAAGTTATGACTATTGCCTTTTTTGTGGTGACTGTGGGAGGAAAATAATAAAATTTTAAATATGAGTAATTAAAATAAAGGTGTCAAAATTTGGAATTACTATTTAAATTTGAAGCTTACATCTGTTTATTATATCTGTAAAGTATCTACGTTAATGTCTACTTAGCGAGTGGTTGCTTACATCGAGCAGGTCCTTGCAGAAGCCCTGTATGGCGAAGCTCTTGGCGTCTTCCACCTGCTTCACCATCCGCCGGCGCACGTTCTCGCCGTCGGCCAGTGCGCGCTTGTACTTGTCCTGCAAAACAATATTTATTGGTGTGTAACATCTTTCCTTTCGCTTTCTTGCAATTTGTGGGAGTGATTTCGTGAAATGGGACGGAAGTGTGTAACAGGAAGTCGGGGAAGCGCGCAAGCTCGCGCCATGTGATTTGACGAATGAGCGCGCGGTATTGCATTACTCTTAGTGTCAATTAAATAAAATATAATTTTCATTAAAAAGAATTATTCTTTGTTATGAAATAGTAGTTTATGCAACTGTCATAATGAAGGGTATTAAAACACGAGTGTGAGTTTATGAAACGAGCGCAGCGAGTTTCATAATAGTAACGAGTGTTTTAATACCCGTGTTATATGCAGTTGCATACACTACTTTATCTTCACTAATGCAATTAGTCAAACAACAAGAGTAAAAGCTGACAATAGTTTATTTATAATAATTGTTCAAATTTTGGATGGTACAATTTTGAAAGTTAATGTTAATTATTGATCCAGCAGCTTTAGCGGTCGCGGGGCAAGCAGTAGAGCTCGTAGACGGAGTTGGAATATTTATAATTACTTCATTCGTCTTGTTTTCTATACTGTTCAAGATCGTATTTGAGACTTGAATTTTATTCATTAAAGACTCATCAATGTAGCTTTCAGCCACAGTAGAAGACTTCCACCCCCCGTGTCGTTTCAGTGCGGTCAAATCACCACCGCTATCTATGAGAAAGGTCCCGGAAGCAATGCCCCGTGTACAACGCTGGGTTAGGCAGATTCAAAAAACTTGCGATAGTTTTTCCCAGAGCACCAAATTTATTAATACCAGTTCTTTGATCGACGCACTTCCCCGATCTATAGCTCAAGAAAAAGGCAGGGTTTCGACAGGGGGTGGGTCGAAGTTCCATGTATTTTTTACATACGGCATAGCAGTTGCCCGTCACAAGGAAAGAACGATCTATTTTCGTTTTTGTTTTCGAAACTTTCACCATGATTGTACTGTCGTCTATGTTAGAGACTTCATCGAACTGTCCATTTTTAACTTTTAATTTGTATTTTAAAAACAAAACACATTGCGAAACATTAAATTCACGCGTACGTATATTGTCACAGTGAACTTGCCGCCATTAAAATCTAACCAATGAGAGCGCAGCTGCGCGCGCAGGGCCAATCAGGAGCGAGCGCGCGCTGTTCTTTTTTTATTTAATTGGCTTTAATTGGCAAGATCTTACCAAAGAGTTTTGTGTATGTAAGTTTAGTAGTTTCGACGAAGTTTTCACGTATAACCCAACTGTTTTCAAAAGCCAGCCTAATATCAAAATTTTATACAACTTGTATGAGGATTTTGACATAAGGCTCGCCAGGTTAATTGGTCGCGTTTTATTGATGTTATAATAAGATTTTACGATATCGATGTGGATATTATACCATCATGTGAAATTGCTTAAATTGAGTGTTTTGTTGTCTGCGCTATAACAGTAGTAATTATAAGTCAAGTATTGGAAACATAAGTAGAATGTTACAACATTAGTGTAGATAAAATCATTTTAAATACTTAATACCTGACTCATTTTTTTCAGAATATAATGTTAAAATTGCTTATTACTAAGGTGAGATGTCAATTAATGTTACACATCATATGCAACTACTCTAAGGCTTGCTTGTTTTTTTTTTATTCATTGCAAAAACACAGCAAAAGGGGGACTTAATTGCCTGAGTCATTATCTACAATTCAATCAGTAAGGGTAAACAAAAGAGACTCAACTGAAAACATACATTGTATACAAAATATATAGACATGTAATATAAAATAGTTGGAGGAAGCCTATGCCGAAAGGCACGCTAAGTTGAGAGATATAGTCTATCTATACATATAATAAACACACAAACGCTACTCGTTCACTAACACCTTACACTCACCTTACTACACTAACACGCACGAATTTCTGGTATCCTATGTCTCAGCTAGTTTAGATTAAATTAGTCTTAAGTATTGTTTAGCTCGACTAGTTTATTTCTTGTCTTAGATTAACTCTGTATCCTTTCTGCGGGTGGGGCCTGATGACCTGTGCTATAGGTTTGTTATAAACCCATTTCAGGCACCAGTCCTTCACAATTTTAGGTTACTGTATTATAACTCCCTTTATAAATTTGTTATGTTTGTGAAGGACTAATAAAGAAATATTAATTTATTTATTTATTTAATAAAGCTAAAGAGGGCCGAAAGTCTGTACATGGAAGATACTCGAAATAAAGTTGGCTGGGGATACTTAGAATCGATAACAGATTCTTTCGCCCAGGTACAGGTCTGTACGTGGTGAAGAGCGTATGTGAACCAGTTCTTCGTAATTTTGATCTACGAACACGGTGTCTTGGGGCTATATAAGTGTATTTTAAGGATCAGGAGGGAAGAATCGTTAGAGAATTAATAAACATAGGCTAGCTGACCTCCACATCGGCAACCTGATCCTTCAATGTTGCCACTTCAGCGGTAAGAGACTCGATTTGCTTGTGACACTCTTCTAGGGTGGCAGGCAGCTTCTCCCCGGAATCTTTTTCCGCCGTCTTCTCTTCTGTACTGTAGCAACGGGTGGTACTTCTGCAAGTAAAAACAGGCATTCAAATAAATATTCTTTAGAAGTAAATTTTCACTTAAAGTAACACTAAGTATGCTATTTTGATATGTATCAGAAACTAGTATAAAAAAATAGATTTCACTAAAATAGGTATCATCATCATCATCTCAGCCAAAAGACGTCCACTGCTGGACAAAGGCCTCCCCCAAGGATATGAGGGGTATTTGCCGTAATCGCCACGCTTGGCAGGCGGGTTGGCGATCGCAGTAGGTTGAGGGTAACCTCAGAGAGATGCTGCTGCCCATCCTCTGGAATGGTCCCTTAGTCGGCTTTTACGACACCCACGGGAAGAGATGGGGTAGTGCAATTCTTTATCCCCGACACCACACAGGAAAATAGGTATAAAACTATGAAAAACATATCATGTAACTGTATGTAAAGAAATATATAAGTATTTCAGTGTTTCTCGAAAATAAAAACTTATGGAAATAGGGGAATATAATATACTAGCTGACCCGGCGGACTTCGTACCGTTTTGCCAGTTTCTATGACAACAAAACAAACAAATCATATTTCTATTTATTTATCATTAAGCAATTTTTTTTTTCTCCGTGTGGTGCCGGGGATAAAGAATTGCACCACCCCATCTCTTCCTGTGGGTGTCGTAAAAGCCGACTAAGGGACCATTCCAGAGGATGGGCAGCAGCATCTCTCTGAGGTTACCCTCAACATACTGCAATCACCAACCCGCCTGCCAAGCGTGGCGATTACGGCAAATACCCCTCATATCCTTGGGGGAGGCCTTTGTCCAGCAGTGGACGTCTTTGGCTGAGATGATGATGAATTTTTTTTTCTAGTATTAAATATAAGTAGCCTATGTTACTCAGTGCTAATGTAGCATTCTAATGGTAAAATATTTTTTTAAATTGGTCCAGTGGTTTTGAATTTATTAGTTACAAACAAAAATACAAAGCTTTCCTCTTTATAATATTAGTATAGATAGAAACACTGGTATTTAGAAATTGAAGTATTAAACTTAGTATGGAAAAATTCAAAATCCATTTGCAAAATGCTAGACAATAGTGTATTATTATTATTAATACAATTAATATATCAGTTTAGTTAATATATATATTTGGATTTTTAAAGTAGCAGCTCAATCAACAGTTCAGATATTTGTTGAAGTAATGATTTAAAAAAAATAAAAAAATAAACTTGATTAATTTTGAAAATTAAGGCTATGTGGTTTTAAATGTATGTCTTTATACAAAATTCAAATTCAAATTCAAAAATCATTTACACAGTTTAGGCTACAAGTAGCTCTTATGAATGTCGCTATGCCATCGGTTCGTAAGTCTACTCTGGGCGGGAGATCTTGTACTGAGAAGAACCAGCAAGAAACTCAGCAAGTGTCCAGCTCTTTTCTCCTTTACAGCGTCAAAAAAAAATATATTGGAAAATGCCCTATCATAGCAGGACACTTTCCATTACAAATAAACACAAAAAATATAGAAGACAACCACAACATGTAAAAAAACAAAAAAATAAACAAATCTAAGTTATCAAATTTACATCCGGTAAAAGTTTTAATTTCCACAATGTCATACAGTACCACTACAATCTGCATAGTTCTATTTGATACTAACATATAGCCTCTTCTAAATTCTTTATCACTTTTCTTAGTTTGTTAGAACTCTTCTTTCTACTTTTAAATCAAACCTTGTTAATAAAGTTCAGTAAGAAAATATCCTTATATTAATAAGGTTTCATTAAAAAAATCTACTACCAACTTATCTACAAATTATAGAATAAAACATTTTCCCCTGAAACATAATATGTATTCGCTCTTCTACTGGAGTGACTATGTAACAACATAGTACAGAGATATTGTTGTATAATATGTTCTTTGCAGCAAAAGGACTACAATTACCTCAATGATTGCATCATCTTTTTAAAAAGACATGTTTTTAATTTATATTGTAAAACGTAATAAAAGGAAACATTTTTATCTTTATTTAACAACAAATTTAAAAATAATTAAAGAGTTATATAATAAATAGTAAGTTTATCCAATAGTTTTACATGGCGGGTGGTGTTACAATTTCAAAGGGTTGAATGATCAGTTATTGGTAACAAAAATATTCAATGTTATAAATGTGGAAGAGTCTAAACAACGAAGAAACTATTACTTGTTTAGTTTTTGGTGTCATTTTGATAAAAAGTGTGAGTTAACCAACTTATTTAGGTAGGGACTACTTCTCAAACTTTAATTCTATTAATATTTAACTTATAATCAGAATATAAGAATGAGTAAAAATATATGCGTTGCATATAATTATGAAAATTAAATACAATAATTGTTTTAACTTATTTGAAAAATATATTTAAATTTGAATTTCTAGGTTATAAGTGAGAGTTAGTTGCGCAATGCTTACCCGTAAATGTTCCCTCGTAATGTGCGCATAGATGATTCGCTAACATATTTTGCGAGTCTTCCAATCGAATATAACTTCAAAGATGCCATTTTAGTCAAAAAAAATAAATTATTTTTTGGTTTTTTGAACAGGAATAGAGGTTATGTCAGATTATCGACTGTCATCTGTCATTCGTATAATCAATTCAATTTCTTGAAAAATGGCTTTCGCTACGATTTAGCCAGTGCAACCGCAGGGTCCTTGAGTTGACGTTTGATTGAATAAGGATGTAAAAAAATGATTGTGTTTTATAAAAATAAGTAATCGATATTGTTTTAACAAAAGTCTTTTATGTCCCTATTAATCTGTCTGTTATTTTATTTATAATATGAGAACTTTCTCAGAACAACCAACTCAAAGCAGAGTACAGTGTAAGGAACTAATAAAATAAAACCATTAAATAGGTTACTCTTATTATTAATAGATTAAGCAAAAGCAAAGCAACGTATGTACCATTATACATTGTCTATGGTATGTACATACCTTCATTCAACAGCTATAATAAATACCTAGTCCATCCTATCGGAAAGTTTTCCGGAAGTTTTGAAAATTGATGATTTTAAAGTTTTTTTTGGAAAATTCGAAAAGAGCACGTCAAAATCTGTAACATCACTAATTTTCAAAACTCCCGGAAAACTTTCCACCCCCTTTGTGAGCTGTGACTGTACTTATCATATCAATCAATCAGTGATTGAAACACATTATCATCATTTTAAAAAACATGTCAAAAGTTGGCTGTATGCGCAGGATTCTTTGGAGTTGAAAACTAAAAAACTAACTTGTTGTCATTGTCAGCTGTGTTCTGTCAAAAATTGGCAATTTGGCAAAAATTATACAGTCCCGTCCCGTCCGTCCGTCCGTCAAAATACGGAAAAATAAGGCAAAACTTTCCAATATGCCGAAACATCTAAGTACATCACCCAGTGTCAGCAGTCTACGTCTTTTCCACACGTCCCCGAGCCACACCCAATGTTAAATAAATAAACACTGCTCTGCTCTGCTGCAGTCAGTCAGTGTCCCGCCAACCATTGGAGAGTGCGCGCGTGTTTTGAAACCATCATGGCTTCGCTTGCGGTGTTCGATTTTGATCGTACTATTGTGGACGCTGATTCCGATGCCACTATAATAAATAAGTTGCGTGAGAGGAAACCTCCACCGGAATGGGAGAGTGACAACCACGACTGGACTCCATACATGAGCAACGTAAGTCATAGTATAAACCTTTTTTTAAATGCTTTTACTAAAACTTATTTCTTAAACTAAAATACCCGTGGTAAGTACAATGAATATACTCGAGATATAACGTAACTACACATAATTAGAAACAAAAATTACTTCACTTACACAAAATATTAGAAGAAAAAAAGACGCGCGTTCGTCTAGTCTTTACTTCTCCCCCGCGGTCGGAGGTTCGAACCTTGCAACTATTGTGCTCCATATCATTTATCTATTATTACTTTATTATATACATTACTTTACTATATTATACATATATAATAGGCATCTATCCGGAGAAGACTGTCTTCTAAATATACTGAACTAGAACCAATTCCTCATGCTGATTCCTCTAAACACCTTGGCATGCATATGCATAGGAGACTGACTTAGTGAAAAACCTTCATCACTACCTGGGTGACTTGGGTACTTCAAACTGTGTCTCGTCAAGGCAAAGGTGAATAGAGGTGTAAGCATGTAACACCTAAGGTCACACCCTGTTTACTATACTGACAGGTTGGTGATTAAATGCTTACCAAGTAAAGTATAAGTCTATATTATTGTACCTACTTATTTATTTTCTATTTTATTTTAATGTACTTTGCATGCTACTGTAGTTAATTGAATAGGATGAGCGTAAAAATGTTATAACATCTCCCCATGTATGTACCCTGTTCATATGCAAAATCAATAATTTCATTTCATTTCATTAGAAAGTAAACAGCCTTTAAATGTCCCACTCGTGGGCAAAGGCATCCATCATTATAGTCAAGCTTACCAAGTATCACTAAAAAATTGCCAGACAATAAAGTTACTAGTCATCCAGAGTTTATCAAGATCACTGTAGCTAGTTGTTCCCAAATATTATATACTAGCGGCCGCTCGCGGTTTCACCCGCGTGGTTCCCGTTCCCGTGGGAATATCTGAATAAAAAGTATCCTATGTTTTAATCCAGGTTATAAACTATCTTTATGCTGAATTTCATCCAAATCCATCCATCCGTTGCAGCGTGAAGAAGAAACAAATATACACACATACATACATACAAACTTTCGCATTTATAATGTTAGTGTAATTATAAATATTGTACTCTATAAGTTAACATAATTTGTGACAAGCAGCTCACTACTTACTGCTAACTTTTAGCATAAGTTTTAGCATGTAATAGCAATTTAATCTTAGATTAATAATTTAATTAAGTTTGTCTTTAGAGTGAAATTAAAATTTCTTGAGACAATAAATATTCTCTAAACCTAAATATTCTAATGCACCTTTAATTAAATCCCCTCTGTGTACTCTCTGGACTAGTGGTTAAACTGTCCATCTCAGACCCTGAGGTTCTAGGTTTGATTACCAGGGTAACACATTTTAAATTAAGTGTAAACTGTTTGTTTTTAAGTATGTCTGGCTAAGCTATTACAATGTACAGTCACACGCATTAACATATAAACAATGTAACTCTTAATACAATAGAATAAGAGTCAATACTAGTTAAAAGTGTACATTTTAATGCTTGTTACTGTACATAAAATAGAAAATGTAAATATTCTTTATTTGATACAATACATCGCACATATAAATTCAAAACACAGTACAGGAACATCACTTAACTGATTATCACACTGACTTCTTCAATATTATAAGACAATTTTATATTTCACATTTACAGTATACTATTACTTATTCTGTGCATTTACTAACATTACTGTTTATCTGGAGAGGCCCCAGGCCCCAGAAGCTCGTATTCGAGCCCGGCGAAATTCCGTCTAACCCCAAGAACTCGAATTCGAGCGCGCTCGCCACGCGAACGCGACATTAGAATTTAAAAATAGTATATTTAGAGTCTACTTTTGTATGAAGGAGTTTAGCTATAAACAAACTAGAATTGCTACACTCAAAACCCCAACAACTTTGTTATCTGTGCGTTTTCCATTAAATATATATTTTTTTAAATATCAAAAAACATCAATTTACTACCTACCTATTCAAATAGAATACTGAAACTGAATAAAATCTTGTAATTTTAGAATAATTATCTTTTGATAATTATACAATGTGATTATTATAAAATTATTACAATGACCATGATAGTTTTAAATCTTATAGGTATTACCTATAGGTATATTTTTGTTTGAATAACCATACCTACCTAGTACTCAGTTCACGGAAGCTATTACCGATGCTATCTATAATCTGCAATTGTTTGCACTAACCTGATAACACACTCGTTTGATCAGATAAGGGCCTATTAAGTTAGGATTGATAATATAGATGTGTACTGTTATAGGTAGGTATTTGCTATGCAACGACATAGCGGGTAAGCTCAAAAGCAATTTCAAACATAGTTAAATGAGATTACATACAAATTCAATCAATTATGTACCTACTAGATTCCCTATTTGTATTTGAGAGAGATTGCTGATTGCCTCAAACGGCATTTTCAGCGTCACCGGGCTTTTTGGGGGCGGCGAGGTACGTAAAGGGTACCTCAAGCCGTGTGAAACGAATCACCTTCGGAGGTTTTCTAGAGGGAACGGCATACGCTATACGCATTATCGGCAGTGCAGAGGTCACTAATGCTTTCGAGCCCCTGCAATTGCGTAGAGATATAGCGTCACTCAGCGTCTTCTACCGCTTATAGGTAGGTACCACGGCGAGTGCTCTGAAGAGCTTTTTGACCTCGTCCCACCTTCTCCCTTTCTCTATAGGAGTACGCGTGCTGCTCTCCGGAGTCACCGCTGTACTGTCTCGAACATTCCATCGCGCACAAAGAAATTTGGTGACTCGTTTTTCTGTCGCACTTCCAAAAGATGGAATAGTCTACCAGCGCATGTTTTCCCTCCTTCCTATGACATGGGGTCCTTCAAACGAGGCGTGAAGAGGCACCTTGTGGGCCGGCAGGGTGAGGGTGACTGATGCTGCGTTGTTTTCTCGCTGCACCAGTTGTCCTTACGTCTGGACTCCATTTCCACTTAACATCAGGTGGAGTGGAGTCATTTGCCGAGCTATGTATAAAAAAAAAAGAAATCAGCCGCATCACACACTTAAAAGTGCGCGTCCCCGTGCCCTACTAGATTCTCCGAAGGGTTCGGATCGGATCGGTGGGTTCCCGATGAGTCAGGCGTCCCTCCCTCGCACTCGGGTCGGGGGATGGAAACGCAAGGAGGGTTCGAAGGAACCACCGCGGCGGGCCGTGAATGACTCCATGAGTGCTCGGGGGCCCAGCGGTTGACGGGTGCCGTGTGGTTTAAGGGTTCCCGATGAGCGCTCGAAAAACTGTAGGCGGCTTCAGTGCCACGGAGCGCAATGACGTTTGTAGTGGCGATGATGCCAGTAAATATTAAGTAGGTACAAATATTTTGCGACCTTAAGGCGACGCATCGCTAAACAATAAATCTCATACGTTTTGATACGTTTGCGCCCCGTACCATAAGAAAAACTGTTTTTTAGTCCTTCAAATTAAAACTACAAATTATTTAAAAAAAATGAACTACAATTTTGAAGTGTGTGTTAAGACTAATCTACTAAGAAAATTTTGATGCTTAAATCGGTCTGGTTAGCCTGTAAAATGTGAATCTATGTTTTAAAAGAGGTTACTTTGATATTTTTTCTCTGTTATAAAAGTTGACAAATCGTGTTTCTGCAACTAACAAAATGAAGTCAGTTAAATGAAAAATCATGTCATCAAATATCACTTTCATATGTTTTGTAATTGTTGAGAAAAATCGAGATCCCCGCCACGTAAATTACCAATGCGTCGTCTTAATTTAATCTTTATGTTTAAGATTTAAGGTTCACAGTAAACTGAAGTTATTGATGCTATCCAATATTTTTTTAGATTCTAGGCAAACAGGACCACTTTTGAGATGCATTTTTTTTCCGGACTCTTTGTAGTGCATAATTGATCGAAGGGCTGTCTAATCTGCAGCGCTATTCTCTAAGCAAAATAGCGTCGAACTCGACGTTGAACTCGCTCATAACT
Source organism: Eudonia lacustrata (assembly GCA_947562085.1). Taxonomy (NCBI): domain Eukaryota; kingdom Metazoa; phylum Arthropoda; class Insecta; order Lepidoptera; family Crambidae; genus Eudonia; species Eudonia lacustrata. Next base: position 653,546 of record OX387335.1, read on the forward strand.
AGCAAACGAATTTCAACCTACTTGTTTTAGCAATAAGTCTAAGTCTACATTCGTTTGCAAGTTATGAGCGAGTTCAATGTCGAGGTCGACGCTGTTTTGCTTACGTTTCGTCGCGTATGGTCAATTTCGCAATCGGTCAAGTGACTGAAAAACCGTCAAAATCGCTTTCGGTCAAAATAGCGATTGGTCCATAACTCGAACTGTCAAAGTAGCAATTGGTCCTGTTCTTTAACACAGTATTAAGTAATTGCTTTTGCTTCGTTTTCGTCCAAATGGTTCTGCGGTAGCCAAGCGCGGCGTTGGCGCGGTACCAGCAGTGGTCGAGGTCGCACACCGTCGCCGTCTGTCGCCGCACGCTCTTGGCAATGACTTTGAAACAGTCAAGGCATGAGCTGTTGCGGTAAACTTCATACAAACACGCTCAAATTCAAATTCAAATTCAAAATCATTTATTCAGTTTAGGCTACAAATAGCTCTTATGAACGTCATTATGCCATCTCTAGCCACGAACACATAGACAACCTCTACGGACACGGAATCTCGCAAGTGGGGTTACCAAGCCTACTTTATAATATAGTATCCTACTATTTTAGGTGTAAAACAACAATTTTTTTACTCACCTTATGATGAGATTATTTTATTGGATCAAAGATAAGTCTTTGACCTAATGAAGCATCGACCATTCGTATTACGGCAGAGCGTACCTAAATATTATTTTGATTATTATACTCTTTATTTATTTTTTTCCTTAAAACTAGATTTTTACAATATTTTAATATAAAAACAATAAAACATTATAAAAACCTAATCCTAGAGTACCGCCAGCAGCGAGGCAGGGCCCAAGCCACCGGTGGTCAGGGCTGCAGAGTGAAGAACCTCCTGACAATACGGGCCGTGTCAAGGAGTACTGCCTTTTGCATCTGACCCTTGACCGCGAGCCTCTCTAGGTGTTGATCGAGGCTCTTGGCTAAAAGACCGTTTGCCGAAACGACTATCGTGATTATTATTATTATAATAACCAATCGCTTATGAATTGTAAGTGAGGTTCGCATGCTCGTTTCAATTTCAAATAAGGAAAGCCCTATGCTTTAAATAGTTTCTAGATTAGATTATTAGTCTTACAAAATATAACTGAACGATGGCCGTTGCGTCAATACTCATTGTTGTCAAGAAAGGGGAATCATTTTTTGGCGATATTGCTTCAAAGAAAATATTTCATGTTAAAGATCTTATCCCAATAAGCAAAAAATTATTAAACAGAGTAAGTCTATCATGAGCAGAGTTTGAGCTATTTCTTATTACAAAAAAATAAAAATCAGTATGTATGTTGCACTTGTAAGGTAACATAACCTGCCACTTTGTTCTTTTCTAACTATCTTGATTCCCTAAAAAACTGGGTGAAAATATACTGAAATTCCAATTCCACATTTTACACTTATACAGGTGTACGGAAAGCAAACAAAAGTCGATATCTCAAAAACTGCCCAATACTGGGAAATGTTGTGATAGTATCCTTTTTATGTCTTGACAAGTTCTTTCAAATAAAATAAAAGTTGAGGCGTGACAAGCAAACATTTTTATTCATACATTTTCGTATTTTATATGAGCAATTTTTCACAAATATTATATGGCAGTAATGAATTAATAAAAAAAAAAAAATCCACCCCTCCATACAAAATTACTCAAACCCCTGGCAAAGCTTCTCTAACCTGCTACGTTCCCCCATGTAAGTAAAGACCCGTCAGGTCTTTACATTACCAAATGAGAAACACCTTAATCGATTAATATTATATTGATACTTTTATAAGATTACGTGAATACAATCAATTAATAGATCTTGACATCGCCGCCGTTGATGCCCAAGTCGATCTTCATTGTTTTCACCGCGTGTCGTCTCATTTACGTTCAAAATCAGGGGCCCGACCGACCGCCTAACCGATCGCTTTGACTTCGTGTGTGGTTTACGACGTCATCTTGTCGTTTCGTGCCACCTATGAAAGCAATATCGAAAGCTATAGCCTTTAGCTTTTGATATTGCTTTCATAGGCGGTGCGATGTGGCAAGATGACGTCATAAACTATACGCGTAGTCAAAGCGATCGGTTAGGCGGTCGGGGGGCAGGACGCCACGGCTGCCAGTAGGTTCGCCCACCAAGCAGTCCCGATCACTACAGTACTTATTAGATTTGCATTGCAGAAGCAGTTTGGCTAGAGAGAGATTTTACTGCCTTGTGGTCTAGAGGTTAGATCAGGGTGCCTAGTGAGTTTTGTTTACTCGTATTCGATTACGTTTACGGAAACGAAAATTAGTATGGCATTGAAGCAGCGCCTCCTGGCGGCACACGAGAAGAGTTAAAATGTTTCCATACAAATTCTCGTTTTTGTTAAGGGTGCGCCGTCCGTAAGTGACAAGTGTCATATGTTTTATTTGAAATGTCGTCGTCCATATTTATTTGATGCCGCGCAGCCATACTAATTTTGTATGGGGAATTTAAGGTGCTTAATAAAAAATAATTATTTAAATAACCACTTGATGAATCGAAAATGTAGTCTAGCAATTTGTAGTTTATCCATTGATGATTGTTTAGACAAAATCAGAGGTACAATAATTTAGATAAACTGTAAGAAATCTAATAAACGCCGCCACTCGTTTTCATGATTTTTGCCCAACTTTAAATAATATTGTAGAAAAAACTATAGCGTGTTATGAATGTATGGTTCTGAAAAATGGTAAACACTTTCCCTATGATACTAAATATATATTTTGTTCATTTAATACGATAGTATTTTCAGTTATATATTAACTTAACCGTAACTGTATTTTTGGCATTTTTTGGTCGGCGCACCCTTAACGTGTTCGAATGGCGAATGAAACTTGGCACTCGGCAGTCTCAGACTTAGATCTTCAACTTCAGAGAGGACCTAATTAGTATGCTCCTGTGGTATTGTAGATAGACTAGACTATGATTATGCCAACCACCTTACTGCACTGGGCCCGCGTGGTGGTTTACGGCCCGTTCTCCCTATAGTGTATCCATCCATAGGGAAGGCTCGTGCCCCAGCAGTGGGGACATATAATAAGCAGATGGTGAACACATCTGAAAATACTAACCCCCTTACAAGTAAACAAAGAATAAGGTCCGAATAGTTATTCCGTGTTTCGTCTCTTTTACTCTAATCTGAAATTACTTTTACATGACAGGAACAAAACACGCAATAACTATTTGGGACCTTATTCTTTATTTATTTGTAAGGCACTTAAGAGCGTTTACGCCGCACACTAGCGCCGCCAATGAAATAAAAAACATATCTAGTAATTAGAGATAGAAAATCAAATTATGCTCAATAAACTATCTGAATGAAGTAATTTAGCATTTTTACGTCACCTAATGAACACCTGACATGTTATGGTTTAGTTAAATATGGCGTTATAGTTAAAAGTGGCCGTAACGTCTTATTTAACTAAACCATAACATGTGAGGTGTTCATTAAGTGACGTAAAAATGCTAAATTACTTCATTCAAATAGTTTGTTGAGCTAGTGTGCGGCGTAAACGCTCTTAAAAGCGTTTACGCCGCACACTAGCGCCGCCAATGAAAAAAATACATATCTAGTATTTAGATATACAAAATCAAATTATGCTCAACAAACTATTTGAATGAAGTAATTTAGCATTTTTACGTCACCTAATGAACATGTTTAGTTAAATACGGCGTTATAGTTATAAGTGCCCGTTTTTAGCTGTAACGTCTTATTTAACTAAACTATAACATGTCAGATGTTCATTGGGTGACGTAAAAATGCAAAATTAAGTACTTCATTCAAATAGTTTGTTGAGCATAATTTTTATTTTCTATCTCTAATTACTAGATTAGATATGTTTTTATTTCATTGGCGGCGCTAGTGTGCGGCGTAAACGCTCTTAAAGTAAGATAAAGGAATTATGTATGATCATCAAATAAATGGACGTCTTTTGGCTGAGATGATGATGATGATGATGATGATGATCAAATAAATATGTACTAACCACTTTTGATGCAAATAAACTATTCTATTTATTTACTGCCTTAAGATTGCTTAGGCTTGCTTAAACTTGCTTTTACCTATCTGATCCTAACCCCTAGTAGGGAATAGGGACACGCTTGGGTGATGCTATCCCCTCTAGAAACCCTTGACGGTATTTCGGTTTGCCCCAGCAAAAAGAAAATCGTTTTAAGCCAACAGCAAAATATCTCAAAAAACAAAATTTTTTTAAGACACAATTATCTGGTAGTGGCCGGCCATCATCATCGTCAGCCCACACACGCCCATTGCTGGATGTGGCGACAAGTCATACGTCTGCATAGTACTAGCTGCCAGCGACACTGAGGCTTAGACGAGCCTTGCGTTTCTATTTACGTGTGGCGTGTGCCCGCAAAATGTGTGTAGGTAAAATATAATAAATTAAGTTATACGCACCCGCAATTTATTTTTTACTGTGTTGTATGAAATAGCTAAATGATGTTGTCTCTTTTTAATATTGCGAAATTATTTAATATATAAGGAGGTATGATTTTGGAATAAAAGCATTACATTTTGAAAACTCTTTCATTTAACATTGCCACAGCAATCAGCCCTCACACTGTACATAGGCCTCTCCAAGTGCACGCCACCGAGCACGGTCCGCGGCTACTCTCATCCAGCTGGCACCAACTACTTAACTTATGCCTATTGAAGCACGGAGAGAAGTCACTTGCGGTCACCCATTCCAGTCGTTCACGCTTAAGGTAGCTTAACCTTTTTACCGCCAACGACTTCTATAGAAGTTCGAGATTTTCGTGCCGCCCAAGCCAGCACATCTATAGAAGTTCTTCTTTGTACCTACTTTATTAAAATACATTTATACGTTGGCGTACACCGGGACATCGCGTGCAGGATAGTTGGGCGGTGAAAAGGTTAACTGTTGCTATATTTGCATGGAGTATAAAGATAGATGCAACTTTAAAACCAAGAGCCGGCCTTGATCGAAATAGCTGCTGGTACAGTCATCAGCAAAAGTGGATGATCGAAATACCAATACCAGTGAAACTAATGATAAATTGCTATGTGTGTATAGTTTGCAATGTTTGACAATAAATATGCCTATATAAAAAGTTTGTGAATATTCGCTGATGTACAGTTATATTCTTTTAATTAAAATATCATCTATATCTATATTAATATTATAAAGCTGAAGAGTTTGTTTGTTTGAACGCGCTAATCTCAGGAACTACTGGTTCGAATTGAAAAATTATTTTTGTGTTGGATAGTCCATTTATCGAGGAAGGCTTTAGGCTATATAACATCACGCTGCGACCAATAGGAGCGAAGCATCAGTGAAAAATGTTGCAAAAACGGGAACAAGAGCCTAAAAAATTAAAAATGCTGCCGAAAGTCACTATTCCACGCGGACGAAGTCGCGAGCACAGCTAGTAATGTTATAAATGTATTCCCTCCCATACAGAGAGGATTGGCGTAACATGGAGAAGGCCTATGCTCAGCAGTGGGTAAATTGGAATTCTTTGCCGGCGCATGTGTTTCCCAGTTCCTATAGTCCCGGGTCTTTTAAGCGGGGCGTGAAACGGCATTTATGCAGGCCGTCATGAATGGGTGCGCTTGTTATCGTGCTTGTTCCACGGTGGGGAGCGCTCTCATTATTTTGGACTGCATCGGCTGCTTACCATCAGGCAGGATGTCACTATGACGTGCCAATATTTAAAAAAAAATACGGACTCAAATTCAAAAATCATTTATTCAGTTTAGGCTACAAGTAGCTCATATGAATGTTACTATGACACTGAAAATGATGATGATTATGATTAGTGTTGTTGTGAATAGATAATGTGTATTAAAAATATTTCTCCCAAGCCATTTAGTTGACCGGTAAAGAATGCCATTTGGCATCAAGTATACCTTTTGTGCTTGTTATATTGCGCAATGAAGATTACTTAAAGAAACTATGTTGAGCGGCGGACTTTGTACCGGTTTGACAGTTTCCATGACAACAAAAGCAAACAAAACGTTGACAGTTTCCATGACAACAAAACAAGCAAATCATTCGTCCGCTTAAGAACACCCGTATCCCATGATGGACCCCTATAGCAGCGTCACCTACCCGGTCCAATTGTAAATCTAATCCATTCTCGAATCCACTTGAACACACACAAAAAAATTCATCTAAATCGGTCCAGCCGTTTAGAAGGAGTTCAATTTCACACACACGCACAGCAAGCAGATTTATATACATAAAGATAAATTATTTTTAAAAATTGCATAACGGTACGTTTTGACCATCTACTTTAGTTATTGACTGTACTTGTGTTTACCACTTCCCGGTGTGAACTACGGACTGGTATATATATTATGTTGATACACGCGCGTCATAGTGGCTGGTATGACGTCAGTGTAGTTTCAGGTAGATAATTTATTCAATGCCAATTTGAAATATTAGAATCCGGTATCGTAAACCGAAATAGAATCCACCGAACTTTTAATGATTTATGTATTTTTATAATATACTCAAGCCTGCAAAGCTAACCGCCCGCTATGTAAACAAACATCCGCAGGATACCAGCGGCGGCGTCACATAGGCACAGAATAAATAATAGTACCTTCAGGTCTCGGCAGAAATAAAACAGCACAAACGATTGTACTATTTTATTTTATACTTACCTAATAATAAACATTATGACACGGGACAACGAAATAAAATTTTAGCAGCGCGACGGGCGGCGAGGGCGTTTCTGGCGAAGCTAGTGGCTGCTGACTGTAAAGTTCCGAAAATTCCGCAAATTTTTATCCGCAAGGACGCAGTTGCGCCCGGCCGTTTATCAACATCTTTGCAAACTGTCTTACAATAACAAAAACTTAATTTTAAATTAAAAGTAACAAGTGCGTGGCCTGCAGTGTTCAAACGAGCTTTGAACATTTAGCTAGCGATTTACGCTGGCCCACTTAAGAGCGTTTACGCCGCACTAGCGCCGCCAATGAAAAAAAAACATATCCAGAGATAGAAAATCAAATTATGCTCAACAAACTATTTGAATGAAGTAATTTAGCAGTTTTACGTCACCTAATGAACACCTCACATGTTATGGTTTAGTTAAATAAGACGTTACGGCCACTTTTAACTATAACGCCATATGTCACCTAATGGACATCTGACATGTTATGGTTTAGTTAAATAAGACGTTACAGCTAAAAACGGCCACTTTTAACTATAACGCCGTATTTAACTAAACATGTTCATTAGGTGACGTAAAAATGCTAAATTACTTCATTCAAATAGTTTGTTGAGCATAATTTGATTTTCTATCTCTAATTACTAGATATGTTTGTTTTTTCATTAGTGGCGCTAGTGTGCGGCGTAAACGCTCTTAAGACAAACTGCAAGAAAATGCACCACTGCAGCACAAAGTAGAGTTTGTGACTGCAGTTTACACAGACGGCACACTCGTTAGTAGTTGTCATTGTGTGTAGAATAAAATTAGTATTTCAGAAGCTGCATTTTGTAAATAAACTCTCTTTGTACTCGGACGACATCGTTGTATAATTGCTGCTACCTGGTAACTAGATATATTCCTTTCACTGTGGCCAAGACACCTTTAGCTATCAGTTCTGATCAGTCTTGTGAGCCTGCTTGACTGGCAGTGAGAAAATCCTACTCCGAACCCTGTTTCCTCACCACCTTCTGTCTGTTGCCTTAGGTCTCGTGGTGCACACATCCCGTACTTATTTGTATATTTATTAATTACACATTTATGCTGTAGGTTAGGGCTAAGTCCTAAGTCCCTAAAGCCCAGAGTCACTAGGGACACAGAAATTGTAGGACGGGAAACCGTATAAGGAAGTTTCTCAGCCTCCTATAACTTAATTTTTTTTTTTGCTTTATTAAAAAAAACCATCTGCGTAAATACAATACTTTAATACAATACATAGTACTTAAACGATAATAGGTAAAGCAAATTACAGGTTTCCCTTAACATAATTAATTGCCTAAGGCGTAAAAAAATGTTGATACATTCTAATATATAATATTAAAAAAAAATGAGATATACAATATATACACTATACATATATAATATATACACTAAATCCGTACATATACACACACACACACACAATGTATATATGTATGTATGTACTTCCATGTATATTATATTTTCCTTTCATGTGTAGCCTGCCGGTGCTTTAACAAGAGACCACACTGAACACACAGTATTCAGAGTATTTTTTGACACCGACGACGACCGTTACATTAGTCGGCAGCTGCACATAGAGGCTGTGTCGTTACGGCCAGACGGGTTCTTCTCCTTTCTTCTTATAAACTTAACAAAGTCTGTACCAAAGCAAATTAATAAATATTATAATTTATTTTTTCATGCATGCAAATAAATTCATATAAAAAAATTAAAATACTTAAATACATACTCATTATACACAGTTAACACCCAGACCCGAGACAATTTAGAAAAACAAATTTCTAAATTAACCCGACCGGGTATCGAACCCAGAACCTCAGAGATAGCGACACCATGAAAACCGGTGTACAACTCGACCAAGGAGGTCGTCAAACTGAGGTGAACTTCAGACTCGCCAGCTGATAATCAACACCTTTTGTTTTCCATCTGCATCAGGTGTTCGAGCACGCGTACTCCGCGGGCCTCCACCCTGACGACATCCTGGACAGCATCGCGTCCATGCAGCCGACGGCCGGCATGCCGCAGCTCCTGAGCACCCTGGCCGAGAGTGGCTGGGACATACTCCTCCTTACTGACGCGAACAGCGTCTTTGTGAAGCACTGGCTGAAGACGCACGGGTATGAGGTGAGTACATTAAATCAAATCAAATGAATAATAATGAATAATGAAATAATGAATAATGAAATAATTTATTGCCTCAAGATATTACAATTTAAAAAAAAAACACATAAAAAAGTAACACCAGGTCAGGAGGCAAAAGGGAATGGCTCAGCTTTCACTGAAATTTTCACAGTGCTGGTTTTCAGCCGTTCCCCCTTTCCCTGAGATGAAGAGCGGGAAATATTGTACAGTAACGCTATTCTCTAACTAAGCAAAACAGCGTCGAACTCGACGATGAACTCACTCATAACTTGCAAACGAATTTCAACCTACTTTTAAGTAGCAATAAAGTCTACATTCGTTTGCAAGTTATAGGCGAGTTCAATGTCGAGTTCGATGCTGTTTTGCTTAGAGAATAGCGCGGCAGGAGGAGAACATTATTTAAAGTGTGTGTGTGGTGTGTAAGTATGTATAGGGTGTGTGTGTGTGTGTATGTGTGTATGTATGTGGTGAGGGTGTGTGTGTGTATGCGGTATGTGTGTGTGAAAAATCAAATCATTTATTCTTTCGTTATCACAGGTAATAATACAGGGTTACGCTTTACTTAGATAGTGCCTCCATGATACACCTTACGGCATACGAAATACATTATAATAACTACATTAGAAAAACATTAAATAATTAAATTAAATTATAACATTAAAAAAAGCGCATTATTTCCAATTAAAATAAATCTAAAAATCTGAATAAATGTCCATATTAATACATTTAAAAAAATAAAAATAATAATAATAGTAATGGTTATAAATAATATTAAACTAATTTGCTGTTTAAATAATTCAAAATTATACCAACTATACCAAGTGTTGAAATGAAACAACTTTTACGGATCTACTCGCGTTTATTTTACACATTACTTATTTAATGTTTATCCTGACGTTTCGAACCCTTTGCAGGGTCCGTGGTCACAGGGAGACTGAGGTGTTGGTCGTCTCATAATTAGTTGGTAGCTTGTATACCCTCATTTATATTTAATCAGGTGCGTTCCATTTTACGCAGAAAGAGCTTACAGTATGTTTTGGTCCGAAAGTAGTCCGGTAGTAGTAGGCGAGTAGATCCGTAAAAGTTGTTTCATTTCAATGTGTAGTGTTCGCGTAAACTTTAGAAAACAATATGCAACCAAGTGTTACCGTAACACCCCTGTGTGGTGCCGGGGATAAAGAATTGCACCAACCCATCTCTTCCCGTGGGTGTCGTAAAAGCCGACTAAGGGAGCATTCCAGAGGATGGGCAGCAGCATCTCTCTGAGGTTAGCTCTCAACTTACTGCGATCGCCAACCCGCCTGCCAAGCGTGGCGATTATGGCAAATACCCCTCATACCCTTGGGGGAGGCCTTTGTCCAGCAGTGGACGTCTTTTGGCTGAGGTGATGATGATGATGATGAACCAAGTGTTATTACTTTTCAATTGTTGGGATGACTTTATTTATTGCGGGAGGAAGGATACTTGCAAGGGTTCTTCCGACTGTGACCGAGGTAGCTCAGCGGCCGTTAGCATTGGAACGGTAATCCAAGGGTCGTGGATTCTGTTCCCAATGGAGCTTCTTGAGACTAGTTAATTTTTTCTATAGTAAAATTGTATCTTGTAAGTTTAGATATTAGATGACTATGACCTTGGAGTAGCCTATTGTTCAGGGAACGTGCGTAGGTATTTAAAACCGAATGGATCTAATGCGAATAAACAAACATCACCACTGCTTTTGTCTCTAAGGAATTCCCTTACGCGTAACAATGAATATTTGCATTGCCCTAGAGGTAAGTTTACAAACTATATAACCCATATACTACTCCGATGTCTTCACCGAGTCCCAAAGGCCAAGAGCTACGAGTTTAAAGCTTATCTTCCATTCTGATCCGAACGCCTCAGAGAATCTGGTAGGTACGCGCTTGCGTGATGCTATCCACTCTAGAAACTGTCTGAGGATATACACTTTTAAACTTTGGCGTTCCATAGTTAAACAAAGGAGATGTTCCATTTTTGTGTGGAGGCTGGGCCCCCTAATTCTTACAGTGATGAAATTATATTTTATGAAAAGAGCAAAAAATAATTAATTTTTCCATGTATTAATATATTTTTAAACATACCCAAACATTGTATTATTTAATAAAAAAAGGTCAGATAATAAAAATTCATAAAATAGCAACCCTAAACTTTTTCTACCTTGGCAACTTCGCTTTTCTAATGTAAATGTATGTATTTAAAAATATAACTTATTTTTTAAATTAGTAATGCAATGGTTCTCCTATCCATTACAGCCAGCAACAGCTTGGTTTCATTTTCAGGAAATTGCATTGAAATTCAAATTTACAAATTCAAATTCAAATTCAAAAATCATTTATTCAGTTTAGGCTACAAGTAGCTCTTATGAATGTCGCTATGCCATCGGTTCGTAAGTCTACTCTGGGCGGGAGATCTTGCACTGAGAAGAACCGGCAACAAACTCAGCAAGTGTCCAGCTCTTTTCTCCCTTACAGCGTCAAAAAAAATAAAAATTGGAAAATGCCCTATCATAGCAGGACACTTTCCATTACAAATAAACACAAAAAATATAGAAGACAACTACAACATGTAAAAAAACAAAACAAATAAACAAATCTAATATATCAAATTTACATCTGGTATAAGTTAAATTTCCACAATGTCATACAGTACCACTACAGTACTCTAATAAAAGTCAAAAATTGTTTAAGAAAAACAAAGTCAAACTATAGTAATTAATACTAACAATGAGATAAGTATGCAAGAGCAGACCAGCCTCCACAGGCGGCACCCTTAAAACCGAAACCGAAACCTTAAAATACCTTTTAGAATGTATAAATAAGTTTAGCAATATATAATAAACACTTAAAACTTTCATTAGAACCCAAAAATAATAAGAAAAGCAGATTTCAAGTTTTTAAATATTTTTTAAATTATGTTGGGGGTTTTTATATTTTTTTCATTTTTGGAAACATCATCTCAGAAGGCAGATCTATCAGAAAAGCATCACTTCAAAACTGTAATAAATTAAGGGCCCAAAAACGAACATCTCCTTTAAAACGGGGATTAACGCAAACTAATTAGTAAAAAAGTATCATACCTTCTTTATACCCGACGTTTTGACCGAGTAACAACGGCCGTGGTCACGGGCTGACCTGACATATCTGATATCTGAGGATGTTCGATCACTACGGCTTAAAGGAATTTCATCGCAGCTTCATAATAGGCCAGTTTTTTAAGGGTGCGTCGACAAAAAAATGCCAAAAATGCAGTTACGGTTAAGTAGATATAATTGAAAATACTATCGTATTAAATGAACAAAATATATATTTAGTATCATAGGGAACGTGTTTACAATTTGTCAGAACCATAAATAAATTATAATTATTATTTCATCATAAATTCATAACACGCTATAGTTTTTTCTACAATATCATTTGAAGTTGGGCAAAAATTTCTTATAGTTTATCTAAATTATTGTACCTCTGATTTTGTCTAAACAATCATCAATGGATAAACTACAAATTGCTAGACTAGATTTTCGATTCATCAAGTGGTTATTTAAATAATTATTTTTTATTAAGCACCTTAAATTCCTTATACAAAATTAGTATGGCCGCGCGGCATCAAATAAATATGGACGACGACATTTCAAATAAAACATATGACACTTGTCACTTATGGACGGCGCACCCTTAAATTAAAACACAAAAGAAAACGTACAACCAAAGGCTGCATCTGCTTAGTTTGTAACACCCTAGTCTTGACACAGTTACCAATTAACCGCCTCTGTGGTCTAGTGGCTAAGACCACCGGTTTAGACCCAGTGGTCCCAGGTTCGATTCCCAGCGGGGGTACGTGTTTGTGTACTCGGTTTGGTTGGTGGTAGGGCTTGTTTGTCCGCCTGGCTAGCTACCACCATCTTATCGAAATATGTCGCCATAACATCAACGTTTGTAGCATTGTTGTGTTCCGGCAGCTAGAGATATGATAGCCAGTGCCTCACTAGTTGAGGACCCCGGGTGAAGTGCGCTTCCATCATTGGCCTTATCATCACTTAACATCAGGTGAGATCAAGGCACTCTGTGCTTATCCGTTAATATATATAAAAAAAACCACTATAGGTATGGTATCGGTAAGTAACGTTATTTCTATAAAGTTAAATTGGTAGCGGTAATGTAGGTAACGCAGTTATTTAATTTACCGGTTAGAATGCCGCCCAGGTATAACGATGCCTTGATTAACGTTACCTTTTTTAACGGTTTCTCGTTTGACACAGGTATCGTTATTCGTTACCAATTTTTAACGGTCCTTAAAGCCCTGTGTAAAACCTTTAATTTAGAAATTATGTAATATCTGCTCTTTTATACCGAAAGAGCAGATATTAGGTCCTTACCTATGAAATTGACGTTTTTTTCTCACTTATTAAAAGGTCTAAAAGTTCTAAAAGTCATTACCGGTTGTTAATATTATTATACACCTTTAATTAGGACTATGTTACTTAGGCTTCGGTAATAACAATGATTATTAATTTTGTGTCTTTATCGCCCAATTTATTTTAATTGACTGCTTTTTATGTTCGCGGAATTGTCTTTTTGTTTCATTGTAGCTTTGAAGGGACTTGATTTTTTTTTCTTTTCAATGTCTGCTATATTTAGCTAGTGAAACAAATGCACTACTCTACAATTTTTATAGTGTTATATAAATAGATGCTAAGAAAATTAAAAAAAACGTTAGTATGAAAAATAAAATTTTATAAAAATCATCATACAAAACGTCAATTTCATAGGTAAGGACCTAATATTACATAATTTCTTCATGTCTTTATGTTTGTGAGTTTGTTTGCTTGAAAGGGATTATCTCTGGAACTACTGGTCCAGTTCCATCATATTTTATTTTGATAAAATAAATTCTTTACAGCCTTACAAATAAAAATATTTAAGTAATTAGTTAGCGTTAATCAATGGATAACTAATTAGTTAGCCAAAATTGTTACAAATAAAAGTTATTTAGCGCTAAGCAATTGCTTAAAGCGGCCTAACTAACTGTCAAATTTAAACACTCCGAGACCCTGTTTAACTCGTTAAACAGCAAGATGGCGACGTCGCAACAGCTGTTTTAGTGACATGATAGACAATGACAAAACGCCCGCCAACACTGACGTTCTAAGAAATTATTAACTAGCGACCCGCCCCGGCTTCGCACGTGTGCAATGCTGCTACACGAACCGCTATGTCCCTGCATTTTAAATCTGTAAATCTTCGAAAATATTCATTTAAATTACATGCTGTAAAGGGTCATATTGATCTATATTAAATGCACAATGTATTTAAGGTACTTAATTGGATAAGGATTAATGCTGTATTGCTTAAAATCGCTTCGTAAATAAGCCATTATTTCTCGTAAAAAATAAAGGACAAAAAATGATTATTACGGGTTATCCCTAAGAGATAGACATATACCATCGCGGACTTTTTTGTAGACCTTTTTAAGATGTACAAAACTGTAGTACATTATTTTGATCTATCTCGTAGTGTTCAGCCAGCGTGTGTGCAATGTAAGCGCAAAAAAATGTGAAACCTCTAAAATCATCAGTGTTTCTCTACTATATTACTTACGTATTTATACATATAAACCTTCCTCTTGAATCACTCTATCTATTAAAAAACCGCATCAAAATCCGTTGCGTAGTTTTAAAGATCTAAGCATACATACATACATACATACATAGGGACAGCGGGAAGCGACATTGTTTTATACTATGATATTGAGAGAATTAAGGGATCTAAAATATCTTAGAAAATTTCGGAGGGAAAAAACTTACAGTGACCGTTTAAATCTACCGATATACCTTCTGTGTAAAACTACCGGGAATTGTTCAATAAAACCAAAAAAGTAATTTATTCGTCAAAATTTATTTTGTCGCCTTTAAAGTAGGCCCCTTCACTTGCAAGCTACGCCAGCGCTTGACCCAGTCCTCCATACATTTTTTGTAAGCTGATTGAGGTATGGTCTTCAACTCTTTCAGCGAATTTTCTTTTATAGATTCAATCGAATCGAAATGTCTTCCTCGAAGTGGTAATTATCACCTCGGGAACAGGAAAATGCCAGACGGAGCTATATCAGGAGAGTACAGCGCTTGGTCGATGACATTCGTCGAGTTTTTGGCTAAAAACTCTTGCACAATGATGGCTTTGTGCGATGGTGCATTATCATGGTGTAAAATCCATTAATTGTCGTTCCATAAATCTGGCCGTTTTCGGCGGATATTCTCTATCAAACGCCTCATGACACCTAAATAATATTCTGTATTCACCGTTTGTCCCTCTAGAAGAAATTCGTAGTGCACTACACCGCGGCAATCGAAGAAAACTATCAGCATAACTTAACTTTGATTTTCGAGCGGCTTCGACGCGGTTTTATGGGTTTCGATTCGTTTTCGAGGCGCCATTCTGAAGATTGTTGACTTGTTTGCATATCGTATTCATAAACCCATGTCTCGTCGCCAGTTATTATGCGGTTCGTGAAGGTGGAATACCAGTTAAAATGCCAGTAACAGTAAATCAGTAAAATCACGAATACAATAGGTTTAAACATAATATGTCAAAAGTCATTATATACTTTTATGTGCGAAAAAGCAAAGACTTCTACACAATTATGCCAAACTTTCAAGTTAAAATAACGTTATTTCTTAAGTAAAACTCAATAACGATGTTTAGTTAACCAAATGATTAAAGTGTTTTATTTGTGAGCGCTGCTAATCAGATGCTTAAAATTTAAGCAAATGATTACTTAAGTAATTGCTTAGATGATGATTAAAAATGTTTTATTTGTAAGACTGTTAGTGTTTAAAATGAAATGAAATGAAAAATATTTATTCGGAGCATCTATGACAACTTGACATACTTAATGGACATTTTAAATTTATAATTATGCAACCGAAATGGTCTCCACTCAGCTTATGCCATGACATTGACGGGCCAAGGCGCTGATAATCTGTGGAACCAGTAAGAGAGGGAGGGAGGCGCAGCTCCAGACATGAATTTCAAAATTTTACACAGTGACAGATGTATACAATATTAACCATAACATACAGCCAACATACACACAACATACATACCATAACCTACACATAAACATGAGGCTACTTAAACAATAATATATAAAAGAATAAATCATAAAATAATTAAGTAATTACAATATCAACACAACACGACCACTTAAGCGCTGGAAACCTGTAACTCCAACAGATACTCTTTTAACCTTACTTGGCATGTGCTAGCAGTTTTACAGTTTCGAATTGGCGGCGGCAGATTGTTCCAGCACTTTGAGGCAGCATAGCGAAAGCTGCCACGAAAGGCGGCCGTTTTGTGTCGTGGGCATAGGAGGCGTGGTGCGATTCTCATGTGTCGTTGGGTAAACTCTAACTTATTGAATAAGTATGCGGGCTGCTTGCTACTCATAACTCCAAAAAGAAGCAAAGCAAAATGTAACTTTCGTCGAGCAGCCATGTTAAGCAAGTTGTAACGGTTCAGAAATGGGGATATATAAGAATGTTTAGGGACAGGAAAACAGTATCGAGCACAGGCGTTCTGAATACGCTGAATTACTTTTTTCGTACGGGCCAAAAGACATTCACCAAAAACTGTATCTCTGTTTCTATTTTTTATTTGGGAATCAATTGAATTTTGTACGGAAAAATACGAAATCCGCGTAAACTAAGTCGCGGGACAAGTGCTAGTATAATAAATACATAAATGAAGCGCATATGCCTTGAAATGCTTCTTTAATTAGCACCCTCCGTACACTAACGAATCAGTCATTGTCTGTACGCTGTATTCACGTGATAGGAACACTCGTGACGTAATGATTCGTGCTATCAGGGTTGTGACGTGACATATGCAGCGTGTTTCAGCGCAGATCCGGGTTCGAATCCTAACGAACTTAGCTATACTACTTATTAGCAAACAGGTAACGTTAGTGACTTTGTTTGTTTGTAAGTCGGGGCTAATCTCTGGAGCTACTGGTCCAATTCCAAAAGTTCTTTCACCGCAACTGCAAGCTTCGCGCCACGGCTGCACGCCGCAGTGTCGCCACGCATGAAATCAATTTCATAGAGATTCATAGAAACCAGTAGTGTCGCTTGCGGTCTGCGGTTGCTGTTTGCGGTCTGCTTACTTAAATCTACTTACGGTCCGAACTTTTATTCTCACCAACCTGCTTTTATTTAAAAGATGTACCTACTTAGCTTTACAGCATAACCGGACTTTAAAAGGCGGCGAGAAACTTAAAAGGAAACATCCTCTGAGGGTATGCAGAGGGGATAGCACCACAGGTTCAGGTTTCTAGAATGGATAGCACCACAGATTCAGGTTTCTAGAGGGGATAGCACCACAGATTCAGGTTTTTAGAGGGGATAGCACCACAGGTTCAGGTTTCTAGAATGGATAGCACCTCAGATTCAGGTTTCTAGAGGGGATAGCACCTTAGGTTCAGGTTTCTAGAGGGGATAGCACCACAGGTTTAGGTTTCTAGAGGGGATAGCATCACGCAAGGCGTGTCCCCGTCCTCTACTAGATTCTCCGAGACGCTCGGATCGGAGCGACATCGAGATATAAGTTTTTTAAAGTCAAAGTCAAATATAAATAAACTTTATTTATAATTTAAGTGCTTTTGAACAGTCCAAAATTTTTTTTACCTACTACCCGTTCAGGACGTCAATTTTTTATATCTAAGTACTTATAAAATAGAATTAGTGTAAAAACACACTATGCCGAAGGTACGCGACCGAAGTTCCGCGGTTTTACGTTCCGACGTATTCGGCTGATATGACACACCATAAGTGCCGAACTTACGCCCCGCCCCCAGATCTTCGTAGGCAATCGAAACGAACTTCGGTCGCGTATAATGTGTGCTCTATAGAATAAGTTGCCGCTGAACTTACGCCCGACCGAAGTTAGGCTGTACGCTATAAAGCAACGTAATTTCGGTATTGTGTCGTCAGTAATTCAAATAGCATTGCAGGCGTAATCATGCCGAACTTCAGTCGCGTAATTTCGGCATAGTATGTTCCTACACTTAGTATTAAATATTGAATTTTTACTAGATACAATTTTACTATAGAAATAATCAACCAGCCCCAGGAAACTCGAGTGAGAAGCGGACCCATGACAAAAGACCTTACGTCACTGTGAGGCGGGTTGATTTTTTCTAGTAAATTTTTAGCTTGTAACTATAAATTGCATTGTGCATTCAAAATCTATATACAATGTTATTTTGAGTTTATACGAAATCTGAAAACTGTTTGTTCAGAATCAGTAATAGAATCGATTTCAATATTTTTTATACCATGTTACATTTTGACCAAATAATATTTACAAAATCTCAAATAAATTAGCCACTAAAAACATACAACGGAGCAGCACAAAAGCTTGTAACTTCGTGAGTTTTCAAGATATTATTTAAATTTTTTTTGTACTGATTCTTTAAATGAAAATATTTGACCCATGTTTCGGTTTTCGTATAAACTAAAAATAAGGTTGTATATAAAAATCAATTGCTGTTCGTTTGTCTCGCTAAAACTCGAGAGTGGCTGGACCGATTTGGCTAATTTTGATTTTTCAGGGAAGGTTTAACGGTGAGAAACATAAATAATAAGTAACGGAATATACTAAAAACGACAATTTAATTTTCCAATACAAAATGATTTGTTTGTTTTGTTGCCATGGAAACTAAAGTCCGCCGGTCAGCTAGTTTCAAATAAAAAACCTAAATATTGTTTTTTTTGTTTCCAGGACATCGTAACATCAGTGATAACGAACAAGGCCTTCTGGGAGCACGGCCGTCTGTTCATAGAGCCGTGCATGCGCCAGACGGCGTGCGGCCGCTGCCCGTCAAACCTGTGCAAGTCCATTGCGCTCGCACAGTTCTGTGCTAACCGCCCCCCGTACGCACAGGTCGTGTATAGCGGCGACGGGAGGAACGACTTTTGTCCGTCCGTCAATTTGCCACCGCATGTGAGTAATAGTTGATTTAAAGTAACTTGCACAGTTCTGTGCTAAATGTCCACCGTGCTACAGGGTCTTGTATACAACAAATACTTGTTGCTGCGACGCCACAAATCTACCGCCATATGTGAGTTATAGTTGATTTAGGATAACTTGCACTGTGGACGGACCGGCGCATAGGTGTGCACACGGGCGTCGAGGTGAACCCTGCAGTTCAATTCCCTAGTGGACAGGCCCCGCGGTCTTCGCTGTATCAGACTTTGGTCCCCCAGAAGTTAGTGGGTCCCTCCGCCAAAGTCAAAGTCAATCTCAAATATTTTTATTGAAATGAAACAACTTTTACGGACCTACTCGCGTTTATTTTACACATTACTTATTTAATGTTTATCCTGACGTTTCGAACCCTTTGCAGGGTCCGTGGTCACAGGGAGACTGAAGTGTTGGTCATCTCATAATTAGTGTAGAGTAGATCCGTAAAAGTTGTTTCATTTCAATGTGTAGTGTTCGCGTAAACTTTAGAAATCAAATAATTTTATTCAAATAAACTTAAGAAAAGTGCTTTTAAATAGTCCAAACATTTTTTTACCTACTACCTAGACCTAGAATGGGCGCAAGAAACTCCACAGCTTTAATTTAACCTTTTCACCGCCCAACTATTCTGCAAGCGATGTCCCGCTGTACGCCAACGTATAAATGTATTTTAATAAAGTAGATACAAAGAAGAACTTCTATAGAAGTGCTGGCGTGGACGGCACGAAAATCTCGAACTTCTATAGAAGTTGTTGGCGGTAAAAAGGTTAATATAAGTAACGACATTTACAAAATTATATGCCGTTACCAAGTTATGCTATTATGGTTGAACATTAACTGAAGAAGTTTTTGGATAGTCTGATCTGCAGACTACTGACTACCTGTACTTGAGTTTCCAAAATAAGAGTTGCTTACATCGATGATATTAATAAATTTAAAATCGCTATTAAAGAAAAGCTTTATAAAAAAGCTTATTATAAAGTGTCTGATTACATTGAAGACAAAACAGCATGGGTTTAAAATGCTCCAATCTATTTCTAATCCAATATATTGTTAAGGTTTTTTAAACTTGTATAACTTGGTAACGTAACGGCATATAATTTTGTAAATGTCGTTACATAATGAATTAAAGCTGTGGAGTTTCTTGCGCCCATTCTTCTCCACAGCTAAAAATAGACGTCCTGAATGGGTAGTAGGTAAAAAAATTATGGACGATTCAAAAGCACTTTTCTAAAGTTTATTTGAATAAAGAATATTTGACTTTGACTTTGATGATGTCATCATCTTAAGCCAACCCAGAACCACTTACCCCTGCACTGCAAAACTCAGTATAAAAATATTATTCCGTCTTAATTTCAGGCGACAGTGTTCCCGCGACGCGGCTACCCCCTCGACGAGCTCATCAAGAAGACCCTGGCTTCCTCCAACCCTCAGATCAAAGCCAATGTAGTACCCTGGGACCACTGTTCCACCATCGTCCAAGAACTGTTCCCAGGAAACTCCGCACGCAGCCAACACATCGCTTAGTTTAATTGTGAATAGTTAGTTAATTTAGAATAATTTCAACCGGTTGCAAGTGCTTGGTAATAACTATATAATCCTGAATATGGCAGATAGTGTGTATTCATCATCTTCTCAGCCAAAAGACGTCCACTGCAGGACAAATGGCTCCCCCAAGGATCTCCACACCGACCGGTTTTGTGCTGCATCCAGCAACTTATAGAACAGATACGGTGTAGAGAACCCTGGAAAATTATGAACATACCCATAAAACCACCATATGTCTGAGATATTGGAGTTGTTTTTACAAAGGAAAACTGCAAAGTGATAGCTCTAAGTCCGCAGATACATTGTTCTTGGTCAAAAAATAAAACGGAAGTCGAAGCATGTCGAAGCTAAACAAAAAAATTATTTAATAAAATACATTATACATTATGTAAATATGATTTTGCATAGTTTTCTAAAGTTTACGCGAACACTAGGTACACATTAAGATAAAACAACTTTCACCAATCTACTTCATTTTAAACATTGAATTATATTATTTTGACGTGACGTTTCAAACCCGATTAAATTGAAACAAGAGTATGCAAGTTACTTATTTATTATACAGGGTGTCCTAGAACGTCAAGCCGAAACGGGGCGATAGATGGTAACCATCATGAAAAAAAACAGAAAAAATCCATCCCATGAAGTTTTTTAAAATTATTATTTCCTTAATTTTTTATTCACATATTAATTTAACTTTTAAATATTTTCTAAAAACAAAACAGACAAAACATTCAAAAATATAAGATGACGACCATAGCAACAGATATGTATGTAGGTTGTCATTCAGTTGAACAAGGAGCATATTATATACGCCAGCAAATTCAATAAAATGTTAGTTATTGATACAGGACGATCGCCTTATGAAATCATTTCGCGTTTCTACATGTGACGTCACAAAGCTTTTGGACCCCCCTGCACCTTGTCACACAATGTCACATTCTGATGATACGCTCCCCCCCCCCCCCCTTCTTTAAAAGTGTGACGTAATTTATAGATGGCCCATAATGTGTTTTATTTATAATTTTACAATGCCAGTGTAATGAACAACTTCTTCAGTATTAAAATTAAATATATTTAAAATGTTTATATATTTTTTAACGCAAATTTTGTTGCGAACAAATTACAAAAACACAAATGTTGAAAAAATTTTCACGAGCAGGATTTGAACCCGCACCCTTCTGATATACCGGGTCAGGTGCTCTCCCAATTGAGCTATCGTGGTTCTAACCAGCCCGCCGAAATTATTCAACACTATTTAATTTTTACTTTGAAAGCCGAAGGCGCCCATTCAATGTCAACAACTACCGTCATTGTCACCGTTCAATTGAGATAGCACCTGACCCGGTATGTCAGAAGGATGCGGGTTCAAATCCTGCTCGTGGAATTTTTTTTAACATTTGTGTTTTTCTTTTTTTAAATATATTTATTAAAAAATTGCTACTTATATATTTTTATCTTTAAAATCTTGGGTATATCTATTGCTAGTGTGATAATTAACTTCCTCAGAATTAAAATCAAATATACTTATTAATAAATTGTGCTATATATTTTTATCTTTAAAATCTTGGGTAAGTATATCTTATATTTACTTTCGTCAATTAAAAATATAAATGTATGTCATTTTAAGTAGGTAGAATAATGAATATAAATCTGTTATTTTTTAAATTATTTATAAGCTCTAGTCTCAATGTTCCTGTTTATTTGAGATCTGACTTAATTAAATAACTACCTCGTTATGTTAAAGATTTTTATTTCAGTACCAATTTTCTTTCCCCATATATTTCATAAGTAATACTGATGCTGACATTTAAAAGTTTAAATTTTTATTTCTTTTAATATAAGTTGTTTACAATTGAGATTTATTTTACAAAAAAAAATCTATGTTTAAAATTGGCAATAAAATTGCTGTCGGCTGTCATTCTAAATTAGGAATAGAAATATGATGAAAAAATGTCAACTACTAGTATAAGGGATGTAATGAGAACACCGTATTGATCCAGAGCAGACGGAAAGCTGGTGGTCGCGAACGCGTTTAGGAAACAACTAGCTACTTGATGGCGGAGGCGCGGCGTTAGTTCGCACCGCCTGTCACACTATATACACACACACACACACACTATATATATACACATATTATTTTTCTACCTGTTATTAAAATAATAAAGTTACTACCGCCAGCTTCCCGTGTTGCATTTATTTATCTAAAGTTGTGCACATACATACAAAGATACAAGTGACATAATTAAAATTATAGCAATATTTACTTATATCTAATTAATGTTAAGTTGTGTGTGTGTGCGTCGCCTACAACTAGAAAAATTCAACGAGTCTTCCTGGGGCCTCGGTAGCTCAGCGGGTAGAGCATTGGACCGATTGTCAAAACCCATGACAAGTTCGGATTCCACTCGATCTTCCTGAAGCTGATTGATTTTTTCTTGTAAAATTTTTATCTTGTAACTATACAGGGTGTATTTTATCTTGAACTATACAGAATGTTTTTTTCTAGTAAATTTTTTATCTTGTAACTATAAAGGATGTTTTTTTTCTAGTAAATTTTTTATCTTGTAACTATACAGGATGTATTTTATCTTGAACTATACAGAATGTTTTTTTTTCTAGTAAATTTTTTATCTTGTAACTATACAGGCTGTATTTTTATCTTGAACTATACAGGGTGTTCGGTAATATGTGTATATTCCCGAAACGTACCCATGTTAACATGTCTTTATAAATACTATGCCAATGTTAGAAAATTAAAAAAATTATGAAAAATTTTTCGACTTTCCATACCAACTCGACCAGCTGATGGGTAATTTTTTATAGTCGAAATTTTTTTTTACAATACTGACGTTGGCATAGTATTTATATAGACATGTTAACACTACGTTTCGGGAATATACACATATTATTAAACATCCTGTGTTTAACTTATCTAAATCTTTATTTGATTTAGTTAACGAAACCCACCCCCCGACGTTAGGGAGTTGGTCCAATAGTAAGAGTTGTCGCGGGAGTCGAGACGGTTTGGATGGTGATAAAAAGTGACCCTGTATACTTAAAAAACAGTACCTATAAGCTTGGAATAGTATAGTACGGGTCAATCCACACCGAAGGGGCAGCCATCGGCAGTTACACTGTCAAACCATTTTAAGCTTTATTACTATGACATAACGCATAATATCGCTTGAAAGAATTGCGTGCCATCATTTTTATTGGCCGCTTGTCGGCTCGTGGCGTCGCGCGTCCTATCCGACTTTTTCAAGCGATCTTATCTTATCTTAGTGGGGCCTGCCGAGGTTTCCACCTCCCAGTAACACTTCGACCCATTGGCATCTTTTGTGCAACCCCATCCTTTCACTCTTCCTCCTCTGTAAAGATAGATGCCATAAGTCTGGCAACGTCCTTAAGAGCGAAGAGCCTGAAGTCCTCCGGTTTCGGATAGGCCGACCCCAGGAGTCCCATTCTTTTCCTAGCCAGAGAGTCGCAGTCACACAGTAGGTGCTGCATTGACTCGGTTTGCTCTCCACATGCCCTACACAAACTGTTTGTTGAAAGGTGCATTCTGTGGAGCATTTGTTTTGTGGCATAATGCCCTGTCAAGGCACCGATGGTTAGTCGGGCCTGCCTTCTGCTGCCTCCGCATATGAACTTACTCCGTCCTAAGGCGTTTTCGCCTAGGAAGGATTTGGAGTGTTTCATACCCGGCTGCTCTTTCCATTCGATGCCGTGCCTGTTTTTAATGTAATCTTTTAAGGCCTTGTTGATGGTACTTTGTGCAAGTGCCACGAACGGCTCAGGACCAATAAGCTGAGTCTCTGAGCCCTCTCTGGCAAGTGCATCCGCCATCTCGTTGCCGTGGATTCCCATATGGCCTGGGACCCAGATCAATCGCACCTTGTTATGCCCACCCAGCTTGTTTAGAGCTTTTGTGGTTTCCAGAACAAGGCCAGAGTCGATTCGAGGCGATATGAGTGACTTGAGCGCGGCTTGGCTGTCACTCAGGATGAATATATTGCGCTTTTTAATAGCTAACTCTATATTCTGCTTTGCGCATAGGAGAATTGCAAAAGTTTCTGCTTGGTAAACAGTAGCAAATTTTCCCATGCTTTGACTATACTTGAAGTCGTTATTATAGACGCCTGCCCATGTGCCCGACTTCATTTTTGATCCGTCGGTGTACCAGATTAGGCTGTCTTTTTCCGGAGACGGTGGCCCTCGTTTCCATACGTCCCTGGTTGGAACATAAACTTTAAATTTCTTTTCGAACACGAATATGGGGGATATTTTATCGCAACCCATTTCCATGATCCTATCAGGAATGTCACTTGGTTCCCATTTTGTGTGTCTGGTCAGAGGTTTAGATGCGTCCCATAGTCCGGCCACCTTTAGTCTATGTAACGCTTTCTTTGCCTCTGTCTCTATTACAATGTGCAGGGGTGGAAGGTCTGTGAGGACCTCCAGCGCTGCCGTTGGAGTGGTTCTAAAGGCGCCAGTGATTGCTAGACAAGCTGTTCTCTGAAGTTTGCTAAGAGCATTCTTACAGATCTTCAGCTGGTTCTGGGCCACCAGACGATGCTGCCATATGTGAGGATCGGTCTCACCATCGTCATGTAGATCCACCTAATGATTTTGGGGTTGAGTCCCCAAGTCTTGCCATATGTAGACCGACACATGCCAAAGACTCTGTAAGCCTTGGCTACGGTTGTGTCCACATGCTGTTTCCAAGTAAGTTGCCTATCCAGCGTTAAGCCTAGATATTTCACTTCTTTGGACCAAGAGAGCCGGGTGCCATAGTGTTAGGTTACCCAGTCCCGTAGTGTTTCTCATTCTTGTAAAGGGGATGGCTGTTGTTTTCCCCGGGTTTACAGAAAGGTGATGGGCATTGCACCATTCCTCCAGGAGACCCAGGGCACGTTGCATTAACCCCGATACCGTAGAGGGAAATTTCCCACTGACTGAGATGACCAGATCATCAGCATAACCCACCGTATAGAATGGTCCTTTATTCAGCCTTACTACAATTGAGTCAACCACAAGGCTCCACAGAAGAGGCGAGAGAACCCCTCCTTGTGGGCATCCTCTAGTTGTTCGCGCAATTAGACTGTCACCTAGCAGTTCAGAGTTAATAATTCTACCCTTTAACATGCATTCAATCCAATTGCAGATCGGTTGTGGCACACCATGGTTCTTGGCTGCAACCTTGATGGATTCAAAGGTAGTGCGATCAAATGCACCTTCGATATCTACGAAAGTGCAGACGCAAATCTCCTTGTTCTCCAGCGCAGATTCCGCTCGACTCACCACATGATGAAGAGCAGTTTCGGTTGACTTCCCCGCCTGATATGCACACTGGAGTCCATGGAGTGGGAATCTTTTCAGAGGTCCCGCTCTGATATATTTGTCTACCATCTTCTCCAGGGTCTTCAGGAGAAAGGATTGTAGACTTATGGGCCTAAAAGCTTTGGGTTCTTCGTAATCTGGTTTTCCCGTTTTGGGTATAAAGATTACCTTAACACGCCTCCATGTTCTGGGAATATGTCCAAAAGCTATGCATGCTTTATACAGCCTGCAGAGATGGGGTCCCAGGATGGAGGCGCCCTGTTGTAGTAGAATGGGATAAATGTTGTCAGGTCCTGGCGCCTTAAAAGGTTGAAAACTCCCAAGAGCCCATCTAACCTTACATTCATCCACTACCCTTTTCGCTGTTATCCAGTCATATTTGGAAGTTCGCCTCTGCTGTTCCTTCCAGCTGATCGGATCATGATCGTCCTGGATGACTTCTGATCCAGGGAAATGAGTGTCAAACATGGCCTTCAATGTCTTATTCCGTCTCTGTAAGCACTCCATCTTCCTTCCTTAACGTGGTTAATGGAATCGCCTTTGTTGTAGAGATAGCCTTGGTTAGTCTCATGGCAATGTTTCCTCCAGGCAGATCTCTTTGCCTTACGTACCGCACTACTGTACCGCGTTAAGGCCTCCTTGTAGTCGCTGAAGTCGTTCCTCGCTTTCGCTTCGTTGAACGCCTGTCGTGTAGCTCTTCTAATACGAGCCAGTTCCGGGTTCCACCATGGTACCCTCCTTGTCACTGATTTCGTCTCTGGACAGTTATTTTGCCAGGCCGTCACCAGTGCTTCTGTGATTCTGTCAGCTTCAAACTCTATGTCCAAGGCTGAGTTTAATTTACAGCTGGGACCATCCAGTTCAATTCTGAGGTCCTTTTTGAAGTCCTCCCAGTTAGTGTTCCTGGGGTTCTTCCTACGCACAGTTTCTATGGTTTCACCTAGTCTGTACCTAAAGCATATGTAGTTATGATCGGAAAGGGAGACCTCATCCGACACATGCCAGTTTGTGATGTTCCTTACCGCTCTATTGTTAGCAATGGTTACGTCGATCACCTGTGCCCTGCGGGCGTTGAAAAAAGTAGGCTTGCTACCTTTGTTAAGTAATTATCCAATAGACATATAGAACAAGCGATACTATGCATTATCCAATAGAGATAAAGCTTAAAATGGTTTGACAGTAAACTGCCGGACTGGCATCCATTTTGTTTTGTCTCTTTTACTCTTAAGTTGAAATGTAATTTACATGACGGGAACAAAACAAGTATGCCTAGGTATACTCCAAGTGCTGTGTATTAAGAGGAACACACGCCTGCACTTCAGGCTACTACAAACTGTCAAATTACCTCAATAGACTATGAACTTTATGTCAATAGAATATGGTTGAACTTTTATTGAAGAAATTTGAGTTTTGAATAGACCAATGTATAGTCGACCATGAAATTGCTTTATCACTTTTGACAAAAACTTCCATTACAATAAAATTTCGTTAAGGCTCATTGTCAATAATGACAACGTATCTGTCACTTGGTCTTACAAAAATAGAACTTGTTTTGTTACATGCAAACACTTCTAATGTGGTAAAGCAAATTCATTGTTGACTATACTGTAGGATTAGCCAAAGTAACATTAAGAAAACGATAAGAATAAAATGTATGGGATTGACATAAGCCGCGCTAAATCACGTGGTCAATCTTCAATCCCATACAATTTATTCTTTTGGAACTTCGCTATCGTTTTCTTAATGTTACTTTGGCTACCGCCACAGGCGTCTGTACAAATAAAACTCGATGACTCGTTGGCGCGTAGGTAAAGCGCTCGGACTAGATAGCTGAATTTAAGCAAATTTCGCAAAGACCGGTCATTGGATGGGTGACCAAAAATTTATAATCTCAAACTCCTTTGCGCTTCGAGAAGCACGTAAAGCCGTTGGTCCCGGCTGCATTAGCAGTCGTTAACAACCACCAATCCGCACTGGACCCGCGTGGTGGTTTATAGGGCTTATTCGTCTTAGGACAGATTCTGGTTTAGACAGATTCTGGTTACGACAGATTCTTGTTATGGCAGAAGTAACATTGCCAACAAAAGTAAAAACCACACATTTTATGTATTCCTATATTTAAAAAAAAACAATATCAAACTAAAAACCCACAACAACACTGACTGGTTGACACTGAAAGTCTTAGCCACTTATTTTTTTTAGGGTTGCCAAACGTTGAAGACATTCTAGTACACTGATTTCGTTAGACTCAATAAGAATCTGTCGTAACCAGAATCTGTCTAAACCAGAATCTGTCCTGAAACGAATAAGCCGTTTATAGCCCGTTCTCTCCATTCTCGCTGTGGTCTTTCCATGCATAGGGAAGGCTCGTGCCCCAGCAGTGGGGACCCAACAAAGAGCTGGTAATAAAAATGAGATGACAAATAAAACAAACCACTATATAATAATACTTTTATAATATTTAGGTAGAAAATATTATGCACTTTTTATAATCTATACTTTATATAATATAACAACACCGTGCGGGCGTCCAAACTTAACTATAATGTTTATTCGATACAATATTTACAAATAACAATAACTTCTAAATGTGATCGACCATACAAAAAATATGACATTTCAAAATATGACTGACTTAAAGATTTTTCAAACCAATATTAAGGCGACGCATCGCTAAACAATAAATCTCATACGTTTTGATACGAGCGTTTGCGCCCCGTACCATAAAAAAAACTGGTTTTTTTTTCCTTCAAATTAAAACTACAAATTATTAAAAAAAAATGAACTACAATTTTGAAGTGTGTGTTAAAACTAATCTACTAAGAAAATGTTGATGCTTAAATCGGTCTGGTTAGCCTGTAAAATGTGAATCTATGTTTTAAAAGAGGTTACTTTGATATTTTTTTCTCTGTTATAAAAGTTGAAAAATCGTGTCTATGCAACTAACAAAATGAAGTCAATCAATTAAATGAAAAATCACGTCATCACTTCATCACGTCATCACTTTCATATGTTTTGTAATTGTTGAGAAAAATCAAGATCCCCGCCACGTAAATTACCAATGCGTCGTCTTAAGCGATACCATCTACAAAGTACAATATATTGCAGCTAAATAGTGGAATTTCCCTGTCAGTTGTACGGCTAGGCGCTTCATGGAACGACTAAAATCTGCTAGTTAACATTTTAGATTCGTTATAATTTAATTTCTGTCAACGATTGACCAACAACTGAACTATTCGGTAATAAACGAACGGCCTAGTCATTCCATAAAATGGCTGATCTCCATATAGTTGCGATACACATATAAACAAATACAAGGCATTCGGTTTCAATTCGGCAGTCAATCATATTTTGAAACACCACCAACTTTGTACTATAATTAAATTAATGAGAACAATTATGTTCGCCCAACACTGGACATTGGCCCAACGGATCGTCGGCAAATAATACATGGCGTAGGTTAAAGTGTGTTCAGAAATAGTAAGGCAGTAAGTATCTCAGTGTCTAGTGTGAATTTTGTTTATTATCCGTATTCATTGGAATACGTTTACGAAAACAACAATTTGTATGGCAATTTTGACGTGACAACGTCTTATAATTCGATGGAGCCGGCTGCACGCACGAAAAAACATGACGTATGCGGCGTTACCTAGCTCTGAGGCGTTCCATTTAAGGCTTGAAGTGCAAGCGAGAGCGCGGAACGAGCGACAAAGAGGCACAATCGGCCTCCGCGTTCGGCAGCGTTCGACATCTGTCTCTCTCCTACTTGAATGAGCGATGCGTCCGCGTGGACAGCTGCTATACAATAATACATTTACATGCTTTCGTCAAGTATGAAGTGCAGTGAAAAGCGAATGTGGTGTCAATTGTTTATTTATAGCAACGATAATTGCGTCGATAAAGGTAATGATTCTTTCGATATTAAATATATGTTCAGTGATATATTGTCGAATATTCGTGCTTTCATCATTAAAATAAATAGCATCGGTCCGCTAGTGCAGCGATTGTAGGTTATGCTATAATTGACAAAACTATAACAATAAGTTAACAGAACTATTTCACGATGAGTAAAAAATCAATTGCTTTACTATTCGATCGAAATAATTATCGAGGGTAGCTATGATTTCAAAAAATTAAAACATAAATGTTAAATCTTCCACATATCCTAACAACGTGTCTGAAATGACAAATAAAATTAAAATTTTCTTTTGAAAAATGAAACCATTCCACCAGTATTTTCTTATGACGTTGTCACGTTCAACTATCGTCAGTAAACCGACTTTTTTTTAACTCCTCTCGTATGCCGCCAGGAGGCGCTGCTTCAATGCCATACTAATTCTTGTTTTCGTTAACGTGATTGAATAGCGAATGAACCTCACACTAGGCATCCTGTATATAACTTCTCAGTGCAAGTTGGAGCCGTGCGTAGACTTACGAGCCGATGGCATAGTGATAATTCATATTGGGGTGAGGGTGACTGATCCTGCGTTGTTTTCACGCTGCATCATCATCGATGGGTAGTGTAAGTCATTACCCATCAATTGTAGCAATGACTTGATTTCAATGATGGAGGCCTTTGCCCAACAGTGGGACTTTTATAGGCCGCTTACTTTCTTAAATTACTTTTAAACTTTGCCTTCGATTTTGAACTATTCTCAATACCTAATAAAAATGTCTTTTTTAGTTCTAAGAAGTTATAGGCGATTCGCCGTCTCAATACTAAAACACTGCCCAACTATTTCAAGCCTGGCCAAAAACGTAGAAACAAAAAAGAGAAAAACCACAAAATACATGAAACTTATAAACCCCTTGACAAAAAATTATATAATCTATATAATAGATACCTTAAAATCGAAAATGAAACGTACAATAAAAAAGATAAATGGTTATTGATAGAATACTAAAAAGTACCAACAGAGTTGCCAGCATTACTGTCCACATAACTACGGTAGGCCTTTTTTACAATGATTTCCGATATCAATTTCTCTTATATGGCAACACTTTATCTTACCACTTTTAGCAGCTTTCGACATCGACACACGGTACATCTGTCGCTCTCACACATTAGCAGTGATCGGAAGTAGACTACATTTAACTGAAATTCACGACAGGGCACAACGTGGAGATGATAATACCAGGGTTCGAAATTGTCAAGATAATTACAAATAAAAATATATTTTTTTAATTTTTACGTCCTGTTTGTAATAAGTACTTAACTAATAAAAAAAATGCATAATAATTCTGGCGATTACAACAAAATAAAAACTATATTTTGTGTTTCGAAAGTATTTTATGTCCTTGACAGTTTATGCAGTAACTACAGAGATCTCTAAATCATGAGCAAGAGCAAATTTTTGTTATAAATAAATAATTGATAATTATCCAGCTGTTATTATCATGATAGTTATCCATTCGAGCTCTGCCCCCCGACCGCCTAAGCGATCGCTTTGACTACGCGTATAGTTTATAACGCCATCTTGAAACTTCGCACCGCCTATGAAAGCAATATCAAAAGCTAAAGGCTATATAGCTTACGATATTGCTCTCATAGGCGGCACGAAACGACAAGATGACGTCATAAACCACACACGAAGTCAAAGCGATCGGTTAGGCGGTCGGGCCCCTGGTTAAAACTATCTACCATACACTACCGAGTTTTATAATAATTCTAATTTTACGATTGAAAGCGTTTCATTCAGAAGTCGCAAAGACGATAAAATTACCAAATAAATTCGGTGGTATCAACAGCTCTGTGTTATGTCCCGTCGTAAAAGTTTAGGTAGCTATAGTCTAAGGTGCTATAGTCATTTTATATTATACCGATCACAGCTCATTAGAAATTAAATTAAGTCACAATAGTTATATCGGATTATGTATTTAGTAAGTAGTTGATGCTAGTAATAATATAGAAATATGATTTGGTCGATTTTATAAGTTATGGTGACGTCTTAGCATAGACTATACAGCGTTAGGATTAGGACATAGACTAGCATTACTCTAGGGCCCTCTTGTATCACTTTTAAACACAATTTATTATTCATTTTGTTTAAAATTTAGCCTTCAGATACTTTTACGCAGTTTCTAAAACATCGCTTGTCTATGCCTTGCCAGAGAATATATTAAGGTGATTTTGCCTTTCATATAGCAATAACTCCACAAGTGGATTCCAAACAATTAATTTTATTTAAAGCTTTCCCCTTATCCAAACGTAGTTTTTATTAATTAAACTAATCAATAGATGCATGGATAATGAGAGAAATATTTGATGAAACAAAGATGTTAATTATATTGATGGGAATGAAACGCTACTAGTGCAATTACGTAATTATAATAAATTTTGTAAACATTAATTGTATAGTCGACAATGAAATAGCTTTACCATCTTAGAAGTGAATTTTGTTTGCATTTAATAAAACAACAAGTTCTATTTTTGTTTAAAAGACCAAGTGACAGATACGTTGTCATCATTGACAATGAGCCTTAGCGAAATTTTATTGTAATGGAAGTTTTTGACAAAAGTGATAAAGCAATTTCATGGTCGACTATACGTAAATTCGGTTGAAGAAAAATAATTACAAAAAGTGTTTTCATATTTTGTTCGAAAATTTTTCAAAATACCATTAAAATACCTGGTCAGGTGCACTACCGACCCTGTCTGCAAATTTATCAACATTATACAATGCAAAATATTTTATTTTCCAATATTTTTGAAATGACATAAAAAATCTCATAACTACGAAGTGTCCTAGTAGCGCCATCTACAAAACGCTTTGCGTTTTACATCCTATTAAAAAAAATTAAAGTAATATCTAATGCTTTGAACTTTTATCAACAAATCGTCGTTAATTCAATTCGGATCTGAAGTTGTGATATTTTCTTCATTTACAACAACCAAAGGAAATGACCAAATCAATTGATCTGTTTTTACATAATATTTTCAAGCGATCTCTGTACATTAAAACAAAATACTTAACAAGCAGTGGCGCCAGTGTACGACGGCAACATCAATCGACATTATTTTCCTTTAACCGATTCTCAGAAAAATAGAAAAAAAAAATAATTTCTCTAATAATTTTTTGGTTCATAAATGTTGTTGTGACGAATTTAGGCCGTATTTAAAACATAACACGTTCAAAAACAGAAATAAACCTTTTAGGTTCCCGCTAGCCGTGATTAGGACGTCAAACTCATATGGTCAAAATGACATTGATTGACATTCGCTTTTGTTAAATTTGAAATGTCACATAATATTTTAAAATGCTTTGAATCACAAAACAAAGCTAAATTATGAAAAATTAATGTTTGTAATTGGTTATTTATTTTATTTCATTGAGTTATTTTACCTGTACAAAAACTTAACCCAGTGTACAGTCGGCAGCACATCAACCTACCCAAATATGTCAAATTTCTCCAATGAATATTGATCCTTATAACCAAAACATAAAGTTCAAAATTGATTGTAGAAATTTGACAGTTTTGGGTAGGTTGATCTGCCGCCGTGTGTACACACAAACTTGAAACGTCTCCTTTACTGTTTTTTTTTTTGATGTCCACTTTTTGATGGGCACATTGGGGCCACTACGATACAACTATTTTATTCAGTAGATCAGTATTAAGTATTTCATTTCAATGCACAGTGTTCTCATACTTTACAAAACAATACAATCTCTGTACACAGTGTATTTACAATTCATTACCTATTTTGAACCTCATCGAATGATTTTACGCTCTAATGTCATGAACATAGAGATCGGAAAATTTCAAATTGTACTATCAACAAAATTTCCTGGATATCCACCATTAGAGTGATTTTTCAGTGGCTATACCCGCCCCTTTTGTTTTTGACAAATTTTCTGGATACCCACCATTAGGAAGGAAAGAAATGAATTTATATTTAAGCTTTAACCTATTCACCGTCCAACTATCCTGCACGCGATGTCCTGCTGTACACCAACGTATAAATGTATTTTAATAAAGTAGGTACAAAGAATTTAGAAGTGCTGGCGTGGGCGGCACGAAAATCTCGAACTTCTATAGAAGTTGTTGGCGGTAAAAAGGTTAACAATGAACTAAAACAAATGGCTTTCACAAATAAAAGGTCGGAACACTATTGCTCATTCTATGGTCAGACTTCTTGGCGGGAAAGTGAAGCGTCATGTCTGCGGTTTTGCTTTATTTTCCAAAATTTGTGTTATGTCGAATATTAATGTGAAATAATGGTGGGTTATTAACCGTTAAAGTGTTCGTGAGTGTGCATAAGTGTTGGCAAATGAAACAAAACAGTGCAACGTCACTTTTCAAATTCTCTCAAGAAGCTCGTGTGAGGACTTAGTAAAGCCCCACATCTTTACTGAGATACTCGAGGGGTTGGGGGGTATATCATTTCTCACTTCCCATTTCTAATATCATTCATCATCATCATTTATGGAAATATTGTTTATTTATGTATTACTTGTAAGAAAAATTACTTTGACACTGGCTAAATGTGCTAATCGCACGAAGCCATCAATAAAAAAAAATAAAAAAAATCTATGGTCATCTTTATGGTAGGCGGAGTTAACTACGATCGCCACGTTAAGGCAATAATGTTTGAAACTGGATATCTTTAAAATTTGTCGATCGTACATGTCTGTACATCATACCGCCCGCAGATCAGACTAAGCACCATAATCTGTCAAATTCCCTCAATAGACTCTGAACTTTAGTTATATGGCATATGGTTGAACATTTCTTGAAGACATTTGACAATTTCGGATAGGTCGATGTGGAAATTTCATATTTTATTGCAAGTTTTTGATGTGTAACATCTTTCCTGTCGCTTCCTTGCAATTTGTGGGAGTGATTTCGTGAAATGGGACGTGTAACATCTTTCCTCCGGGACGGAAGTGTGTAACAGGAAATCGGGAAAGCGCGCGCCATTTGATTTGACAAATGAGCGAGCGGTATTGCATTAGTGTTAATTAAATAAAATACAATTTTCATTAAAAAGAATTATTCTTTGTTATGAAAAATCATTACAAATAATACCTGACCCATTTTTTTCAGAATATAATGTTAAAGTTGCTTACTACTAAAGTGAGATGTAAAATGTTACACATCATATGCGTAACGACTACTTTAAAGCTCGCTCGTTTTTTTTTTAATAATTTGTGTTTATATGCAATAAAAAAGCATTTTTCAATACTATGCGCGTAATTGATGCTATAAACAAAATTGGGAAAACAACTGCCCTATCTAAATTATAATAAATTGAGTAACACTACGCGCTGTCATAAAGATTTTCCAAGTCTTCTTTTAGACAGTATGACAAAATTATTTTAATAACAATCAAATTCACATATTTTTTCTAAATATAACGGTCGAATTTCGACCAATGAGCGACTTGGACTAGTGGTCCATAGAAACAACTCTACCCTTTCCGATATCTATGGTCATGAACTAAAGACACATCAGCACGGTTTGACAGTTAACCAAAACAATATTTAAGCATATTATCACGTTACATTCATCCGTAACATTCCCTTGTATGAATTATTGCAAGTTTTTGAAGCAACCACATTTTTCCACACACCACACTATCCAGTCAGAACTGTATGCAGTAATTTAACATTTCTTCATTTGCATATTGTAGCACGCGGTTTGCATATGTAAGTGACGCCATAGCATATCATTAAAGAGTTCTCTTCCCTTGCCTCTTTCTTCTTCCGAAGCGGGAATACTCTGCAACGATCGCGTTGGTTGATAGATCTTGACGACTCTCCTATGGGAGTTTTAATTAGTTTGGTCTTCCATATTTTTCTTGTCTCTTTTTTCTTCTCGATATAACTGCAACTGGTATTTGTAGAGGTTAAAGTGGTAATGTATACACATCACATTAACATTTTCTTCTTATTTTTTCTTCCAACTTCCTTCTTTCACGCTTCTTCAACACCAATAGCGAAGAGTTCGAGGTGGTAACGGTATTAATAGTGTATTTATTTACATGTTTATCAAATCTCTTCTTCCACTTATTTACATGTTAATAGTATCTTCTTCTTTCTTTCTTCCTCTCTCTTTCTTCCTTCTGCTCTTCTCTCTTCCTTCTTCCACTTATTTACATGTTAATAGTATCTTCTTCTTCTTTCTTTCTTCCTTCTTCCACGCTTCTTCAACACCAATCATAAAGCGTTTGAGGTGGTAAGTAACGGTATTTTTCACTAGCACGGTATTATTTCATAATTACATATTAATAAAGTCTCTTATTTTTTCTTTTTTCGTTCTTCTTCCATTTTCCACGCCTTTTCAACACCAATAGTGAAGCGTTTGAGGTGGTACGTAACGGTATTTTGCACTAGTACTGTCCAAAGACTCGTCGTTGTTTTGTTATCGGTATTATTTCATTTACATGTGAATAAAGTATCTTCTTTCTTGTTCCACTTCCAGCACTACTGTTATCCAAACTGCCGTCGCATTTCTAACGTCTTTCATCTTTCATTTCAAGCACTATAATGTCCACAGATTCCTGTCAAGGTGGTAACGGTGGTCTAGTTAATTTACATGTTAGTAAAGTCTCTTTCTTTTAAATCTTCTTCTTCCCTCTTCCTTCTTCCACTTCAATCACTATCATTATCCTAACTCCCGTCGCATTGCCAACGGTATTACATCTTATTTACATGTTAATAAAGTCTCTTCTTCTTCCCTCTTCCACTTCAATCACTACCATTATCCAAACTCCCGTCGCATTGCCAACGGTATTACATCTTATTTACATGTTAATAAAGTCTCTTCTTCTTCCCTCTTCCTTCTTCCACTTCAATCACTACCATTATCCAAACTCCCGTCGCATTGCCAACGGTATTACATTTTATTTACATGTTAATAAAGTCTCTTCTTCTTCCCTCTTCCTTCTTCCACTTCAATCACTACCATTATCCAAACTCCCGTCGTATTGCCAACGGTATTACATCGTATATACATGTCAATAAAGTCTCTTCTTCCTTACCACTCTCCTCCTCCGCCGGCCTCAGCAGTGATGGTGCTCGTAGAGATCGGGCTCTAGCCGGCGGACGCGCACTCGCTGCCGGTAGTGGTACTCCTTGAGGTAAGCGCGTAATCGAGACGGAAGGGGGAGTTTTTCCACACCTGCAGGGAGAAAAACAAGTATTAAATACTATAAATATGTATAGAGAAATTGGTAAAAAAATTACGTCGTCTAACAACAAGAAACTGTATGGAATCGTATGGACAAACTTTGTATCGATATTGTAACAAGCTACTATCGTTTGAGGTAAGCGCGTAATCAAGACGGAAGGGGGTATTATTCTACACCTGTAGAAAAATAAGTATTAAAAAAATCCAGCTTGCTCCGCGCCGTCAGAGGAGACACATCGTTTTATCCGCGCTCCGTATATTTTTATTCAGAACTGTAGTTAAAAGTTGTTAGTTCTTGTTATGTGATATATCGTGTTGAACCTTATTGCCTGGACACAACATTGTAAAACTATCAAGTCTGGAAGTTGCCTGCATAGTGAGTTATTAACAAATATTTAACGCCGCACAAATACCTATTGTTCGCTCGCTGTCTGTCAGTGCCGTGCGTCGGTCATTGACCTTGATCCGTGTGACTCGCTAGCCGTGTAAAATACCGGCCTACGCCTGTTATAATAGCTGCGCTGCCCGCATTTTGCCTGCTCCTTCATTTAAATTACGCTGCTGCCATTCCATATTAATTGTTACTATATAAAGATTATTATTTAGTAATGGCTTCTTGTGGTGGATGTAACATGATAATACAAGGGAAAAATTATTTAACCTGCCCGAGTTGCAAACAGAAGTACGACTTGCAATGCGCAGGAATATCATCCAGCAGGTTTAATGCAATGACGCAAGATAATAGGCGTACTTGGAAATGTACGGAATGCCTTTCTAAACAGCCAAAATCTGACAATACAAACACTCCCTTGCGCTCCATTCAAAATCCGCCTCAGACCGACTCAGAGGACCCTGTGGTACTGGAGACGGAGTGTTCTAATAATAATATCACTAAACGTAAAACGACGAAGAAAACCACGGGATGTGACAAGCTTGAGCCATCTGATATAAAAAAACTTATTAAGGAAACATTTACCGAACTTTTTTCTGAGGATCTCACCAGCATTAAGAAACAATTAACAGAGTTCCAAACGTCTTTAAATTATTTTAATAACATTTTTGAAGATTTGAAAGAAGAAAATAATGACTTAAAAAAAGCCCAGAGCATTATTACCACCGATCTGAAAATCCTTAAGGATGAGAATGTGAACTTAAAGCGTGACTTAAAGTCTTACGAATTGCGCGTTAAGAAGATTGAAGAGGATAGCTCACGACAGCAACAATGGACTCGCTTGCAGAATGTCGAAATTGTTGGAGTACCAGAGAGTAAAGACGAGATCACCATAGATGTCGTAAAAAAGGTTATGAACTGCATAGGTGTCAGCGTTGAATCAGAAGACCTCGAGTTTGCTCACCGAGTTCAGCCGCGTCGTGCTACCAGTGCAAAGAAAGGACGTGCCATAGTACTCCGACTTAGGGACCGTGCCCTTAGAGACAAAATAATCGCTGCTGCTCGTAAGCGACGAAATATGTCGGCCAATGAGATGGGTTTCGGAGGGGAAAATGGATATATTTATATAAATGAACATCTGACAGTAGAAAATAAAGCTTTACTTGTTGCATGTAAATCGAAGGCGAAAGAATTAATATATAAATATGTGTGGACAAAAAACTGCCGAATATTTATGCGCAGGAACGATACTTCCCCACCGATACCTATTTCTTCTGTCTCAGATCTACAAAGGATTGCTTAAGATGCTGGTTGTCAAACCATAATAATTGTTGTTGTCGAAAGTTAATTTTATTTTTCTTAAAATTACTTACTTTATTCCAATATAACGCACACATACAAAAAGTTTATGTACCCTTATTGTTTAAATATGTTATAGACTATATATATTTATGTTATTGTATCTATTTATTACTTTATTTGTATTTTATTACCTATTATCAGTGTTTTTTCTACCCGTGCGGATACGGACATCAATGTTGTATTTTGTTCTTCGAGCCAATGTTATTTATTTGCCTTATTTTTGTAGCAAGTCATTTTTATGAGCCTTTCATTATAAATATAAATGTTTCATTTTACCAGTACCATTACTTTTTCATCATGATTTCATGACTACCTTAAAACAGAAGAAACTTGATATTATCTATCAGAATGTAAGAGGGTTACGGACAAAAACACATACTTTCCATAAAAACATGCTTTTATCTGACTGTGACATAGCGTTGGTCACTGAGACGTGGTTGTGTGAAGGAATTCTGGATAGTGAACTGTGTGACAATAGGTATAACATATTTCGCCGCGACCGTGGGACCCTGGGAGGTGGAGTGATGGCACTTTGTGCTTCGCACCTTCAAGTCCGTGTTCGATTAGAATGGCAAAGCCCTGGCTTGGAATGCCTTTGGTTAACGATATCGGGTCAGTCAATCAGTTCCCATAACGATCTGCACTTAGCAGTTGTATATATACCTCCAAATAGTAACACTGCCCTTCGACTTAGACAGCTTATGGATATCTTGAGCCTTGTTTCTTCCGCTAACCCAAATGACCTGATCCTACTTGCGGGTGATTTTAATTTGCCTTGTATCGATTGGAGTTTTGATGAGCCACGCATTATGAAGCAGGGATCTTTAGAGTTACAAGATTGTTCAACTGAATTTTTACATGTAACCTCATATATCGGAATTAATCAATTTAATACGGTAAAAAATCATCATGACGGTACGCTTGATCTAATTTTTTCAAACTTTTCCCTTGAACTTAAACGTTCTGATTTTCCATTAGTCGATGAAGATAAATATCATCCATCTTTAGTAATGCATACTACAGATATTTTTAACTCTTCTATAAAGCCTAAGTCACGCGTTCAATATAACTTCAAAAAAGCTAATTTCGATGAAATTAGTGATAACTTACTAAACCAGGACTGGTCCTTTATAACAGAAATTGTGGAATTGGAATCAGTTATAACGACATTCTACAATATCTTAAATTCGGTCATTGATAAATACGTCCCGAAAATACACATATCTAATTCGCGTTCTTATCCTGTATGGTACAGTAGAGCTCTGATCAATCTAATTAAGGAAAAGGCAAGACTTCATAGCAATTGGAAGCGTTATGGGAATCCACTAGATTACCAAGAGTTCTCTCAACTAAGAAGTAGAATGAAAGTAATGCAAGACTCTTGTTATAATGACTATTTAAAAAAATCTCAAAAAGAAATTAAATCCAATCCGAAGGCTTTTTGGTCCTACTGTAAATCGCAAAGAAATAACAAATCTAATTATCCAAATTCAATGTCATATGATGACAAAACTTTCAATAATGAGCTTGAAATCTGCAATGCATTTAACGATTTCTTTCGGAAAAACTTTAAGGAACCAGCATTTCATTACCCTGTTACCTCTAATACTAGCGATGTGTTATCTGATAAATTGATACATAAAATAGAAATTACTTCCACCTACATTTATAAATTATTGAAAAAACTTGATATAACAAAAGGAGCGGGTAGTGATGGCATTCCGTCGTCTTTCTTCTGTTTTTGTGCCAAACCCTTAGCTGTACCAATTGCAATAATTTTTAATAGATGTCTTAGCTCTGGTTACTTTCCTATCATATGGAAGACCGCCCATATTGTTCCGATTCATAAAAAAGGCAGCCAATCTCAAGTGCATAACTACCGACCTATATCAATCCTAAATGTCCTTAGCAAATTATTGGAACGCGTCGTGCATAATCATTTGTACCCAATAGTTTCCACCTTGATACCACCAGAGCAACACGGTTTCTTTAAGGCACGATCCACAAATACAAATTTGGCCATATTTACGGATGATGTTTTGAATGGAATGGATGGTGCTTCTCAAGTAGACGTGATCTACACGGATTTTGAAAAAGCCTTTGACCGCGTAGATCATGTCTTACTTCTCAGAAAGCTATGGGAACTTGGCATAAGGGGAAGTCTATATAGGTGGTTTGAATCTTATTTACGTAACAGGAGTCAGGCGGTAGTAATGGCAGGCTATTGTTCTAACTACATAACGGTTCTATCGGGTGTTCCACAGGGATCAATACTTGGACCCTTGCTATATGCTTCTTATTTATACGACATCTCAAAATGTTTTGAGTTTGCAAAATTTTTAATGTATGCCGATGATACAAAAATTTATATGAAAATTAATAATATACAGGACTGCTATAATTTACAAGAAGACTTAAATAGATTAAACACTTATTACACTATAAATAGAATAAATATCAATGTAAATAAATGTTCATACATGTCTTTCACTCGTAAAAGGAAACCTGTTAAGTTTAATTATAGTATTAATAGTTCATCACTTGCAGAAACAAAACAAGTTAGAGATTTAGGTATTCTACTGGATTCAAAACTAACTTTTATAGAACATATTGAAAATATTACTGCCAAAGCATTTAGAAACCTAGGATTCATTTTGCGAGTGACTAGACATTTTTCTGATAAACACTGTCTAAAAGTACTTTATTATACATATGTCAGGAGTGTTCTAGAATACTGTAGTAGTATCTGGAACCCACGGTATCTCATACATACCCAAAATATAGAAAAAATACAGATCAAGTTTCTTAAACATTTGTGCTATCGCGATCATCGTGAATGTTCCGAGTACAGGGATTCCTGTAGTTACTACCGCCTCTTAACGCTTGAGAATAGACGTTGCCTTATCGACATGTTATTTCTGTATAAAATATGCAACGGTGATATAGACAGCGCCGACCTTGTTACTAAGGCATTGAATTTATGTGCTCCATCTACCCGAACTAGGCATACAAAACTTTTTAGCTGCATGTTTGCACGGAGTAATTACGCTCAAAATTCAGTAATAAATCGTCTTCAGAAAACATATAATGAAAAGTTTTCTTCAACAGACTTATTCTGTTCTTCATTGAGCTCTTTTAAAAATGACATTGGCAATTTACTTTCAACTTCTATGTAAAATAATGATTAGTAGTATATGTTAGTTATATTATGTTGTGTATTTAATCATTTTATTATATATATATATATATATATATATATAATAAATCAGTTATTTATTTATTTATTTATATGTTTTTTGTATTTGTGTATATTCATATTTATGTATTGCATACTTGTGAGCTTAATAACCCATCAGGTTGGAAATTGTGTCTCCTCTTATTTACAGATTTTATAAATATATAGAAAATTCGTTATTGGCTGTATGTTTAAATATATAAGTTTGTTAATTTAGATTAAGAGCTGTGAATTTTGAAATATATTAAAAATAAAAATAAAAATAAAATAAAATAAAAATAAAATAAAATAGTTTATTTCATTAACATTAGATACAAAATATATGCAATGGCCAGAACCAACCCAGGAAACTTGTAACCAAGCTTGTAGTGGGAGGTTCTGCTCTTCCCAACATACAATAACTAGGTTAAAGATACAGAGAGTAAGTACAGTTGTAAATAAACTATTTTACTTATGGCTAATTAATTACAATGAAAACTGTGTGTGCGTACATATGCGTGTGTGAGGGTGTGTGCGTGAGGGTGTGTGCGTGAGAGTGATGGTGTGTGGTTTTGTGTGAGTGAGGATGTGTGTGTTGGTATAGTATTATGTAAGTAAGTAAAATAATTATTTATAAACACATATAACAAACCCAGTGATTATGGGACGATAGCTGCACATAAAAAAATCGGTTACGGTCTCATTTTGAAGAGCTCCAGGATGCAGCCGTTTAGGAGAAGTTCAGTGACATACATACGCATTCAAGCATTATATATATGTCGGAGACGTGGCGCTAGCATCGCTTAGAAACGACAAGTATAGTCTATACTTAGTGTGGTCTGCGCAGACTGTGCTCTATGGTGCGCGAAACGTCAACGTCAGTTGGCGCGACAACGGACTGGACACATTCGAACGGGAGCGGTCGGAGAGTGCGCACGCGCAGAACTCACTTCGTTTCTAAAATCCATTTGCATCGGGCAACTGTTTCTAAATATTGTAATTGTGATATTAAAATAACATTAAAGTGACTGTAAGGAATACGACTGCGTCTTTATTTTGAAGATCCAAGATGAACTGTGTTATCGACGAATCCGAGTTTGCTCGACCGTCCTACCACAAACCAGCCTCGCCGCCGACATATTAAAATTATTTTAAAAATTAAAATAGGTACACAGACAGGGTCTTCGCTCAGGTCTTCAGGAAGATCCAGGTTCGATTTCTGGATGGGTCGGGTTAATTTTTTCATTGTATTCTATAAATATTTAATTCAGCCTTAGTACATCAATTATTAATCAATCATCCATCATCAATTATCCTCCGTGCTTCGGAAGGCACGTAAAGCCGTTGGTCCCGGCTGCATTAGCAGTCGTAAACAACCACCGCACCGCACTGGACTGGATTACGGCAAATACCCCACATATCCTTGGGGGAGGCCTTTGTCCAGCAGTGGACGTCTTTTGGCTGAGATGATGATGAGATGATGATGATGATGATGATATATGTATCGGTTCCTGACCGTCGTAGGTGGTGTGCGACACGATGACCGCTCGCGCCAGCTGCTGCAGCGCGAAGGGTTCGGACCGCGGCAGCGGCGCCGTCAGCATCGGCTCGAAGAACATCACGCACGCGGGGTCCTGCGGGAACAACCACGTTTCTAGTATTACGGCTCATTGGGGATAAGCTCCACAAAGTAAATAATTCATTTACAGGCCTGTGTGTACGTTTTTACAATAAAGTTCCAAGTGAAGGGATTTTTACAAAAACAACATAACTTTTCAGCAATATATTTTACAGGAAATAATTTTTTTTTTCTCCATTCCAAGTTTTTCGTTTTATTACTTTAAAATCTTGATCATTTATTTATTCATGATAGTGTATTGGATCGATAACGTAACATTTTCCACTATTTATACCTACGATTATGCAGAAAAATGATAAAATGTAGTATGCACTAGTGTTGTTGTTGTAGGTGTATGTAGTTTTTGTAAAAAATCCCTTCAAGTACTATCCAAAAACTTGATATTAATAAATTTAAAACCGCCATTAAAGAAAAGCTTTATAAAAAAGCTTATTATAAAGTGTCTGATTACATTGAAGACAAAACAGCATGGGTTTAAAATGCTCCAATCACTCCAACAGGTATTTCTAATTTAAAATATTGTTTAGGTTTTTTAAAATTGTATAACTTGGTAATTTTTACGCATATTTTTTTTTTTTAATTATGCATAAAAATACAATAAATCAATAAAACAAACATTACCATGTATTTGACACACACGCATAAATACTCTTTTCAAAAATTTCATAAATGGAAGAGGAGCGGCCGAATTCTGTCAATGCTAATCTAAACTCACATTCTATCTTTTTTTTAAATTTTTAATTGCTTAGGATACAATCCGTGAAGCCTTAATAAAATTACGGTCGAATTTCTACCACTGGACGACCACTAGTACTTATTAAGGGTGCGCCGTTCATAAGTGTCAAGTGTCATATTTTTTATTTGAAATGTCGTCGTCCATATTTATTTGATGCCGCGCGGCCATACTAATTTTGTATGGGGAATTTAAGGAGCTTAATAAAAAATAATTATTTAAATAACCACTTGATGAATCGAAAATGTAGTCTAGCAAATGTAGTTTATCCATTGATGATTGTTTAGACAAAATCAGAGGTACAATAATTTAGATAAACTATAAGAAATCTACTAAACGCCGCCACTCGTTTTCATGATTTTTGCCCAACTTTAAATGATAT
Source organism: Eudonia lacustrata (assembly GCA_947562085.1). NCBI lineage: Eukaryota > Metazoa > Arthropoda > Insecta > Lepidoptera > Crambidae > Eudonia > Eudonia lacustrata. Next base: position 698,182 of record OX387335.1, read on the forward strand.
TGTAGAAAAAACTATAGCGTGTTATGAATTTATGGTTCTGACAAATTGTAAACACGTTCCCTATGATACTAAATATATATTTTGTTCATTTAATACGATAGTATTTTCAATTAATTAATTAATTTTTCAAATTCTACTTAACCGTAACTGCATTTTTGGCATTTTTTGGTCGGCGCACCCTTAACATATGTGCCGTCAGCACAATATTCATAGCACGTAATGTTCGTGATATTTAATAGAGATAATTAATAACGTGATTTAATATAGAGACATGTTATGTAAATTAAGCAAAACACATTAGTTCCCGTTTCGTGACTTTCTACAATCAACTAATCTCCCCCGCCAATTTCTTTGTTTATAGATTAATATATATACTTGTATTTTTACATATTAAAACTAGTCAGAAATTATACTCCGATACATTAACCAGTGTGTTATTATTTATCTACGGAGCCCGCAACAACATACAATGCTTTTCTAATGTAGGTAATATTAGCAAATTTTAGTGTTAAAATAATTAATTAAATTTTAATAAACACTTGCTGAGTTTGTTGCCGGTTCTTCTCAGTACAAGATCTCCCGCCCAGAGTAGACTTACGAACCGATGGCATAGCGGCATTCACAAGAGCTACTTGTAGCCTAAACTGAATAAATGATTTTAAAATTTTATCGTTTCTAAATCTTATCTTATCTTATCTGCACTCACCTTATAATGCTCTATGAGTCCGGTAACTGTGGAGGCGGCGAACACGGCCGGGTCGTGGGAGTCGAAGCTGAACCGATGCTGGTAGTGTTCGATCCTCGCGTGCAGCGAACGGCCGTACTTGCGGAAGGAGACAGAGAATAGGTGCTCCTCTTGTGCGGAATCGCGGAGGAGGAACGTGCCTGGAGGGAGGGAGATAACCATATATTAGGTTCTTATCTATGAAATTGCCGCTTTTTTTCTCACTTATTAATAGGTGTATTACTTCTAAATTTCAATACCGGTTGTTAATATTATTAAACACCTTTAATTAGGACTATGTTACTTAGGCTTCGGTAATAACAATGATTATTAATTTTGTGTTTTTATCGCCCAAATTTTATTTTTACATTGACTTTTTTGTTTGTTCGCGGAATTGTCCTTTTGTTTCATTGTAGCTTTGAAGGGACTTGATTTTTTTTCTTTTTAATGTCTGCTATAATTAGCTAGTGAAACAAACACATTACTCTATAATTTTTATAGTGTTAACATAAATAGATGCTAAGAAAATTAAAATTTTATAAAATATCTTCATACAAATCTCCAATTTCATAGGTAAGGACCTATTATTATCATTATAGTAGACACGCCTGCACGTCTAACTACCACAGACTGTTAAAAATTCTTTTAAAGACTTTGAACTCATTTATTTATTTACTAGCGGCCGCTCGCGGTTTCACCCGCGTGGTTCCCGTTCCCGTGGGAATATCGGGATGAAAAGTATCCTATGTGTTAATCCAGGTTATAAACTATCTGTATGCCGACATTTCATGCAAAGCCATTCAGTAGTTTTTACGTGAAAGAGTAACAAACATCCATCCATACTTACAAACTTTCGCGTTTATAATATTAGTAGGATTTAATATAGGTATACAAGACAGGTTACAATCATTGTTACATCTATACTAATATATAAAGCTGAAGAGTTTGTTTGTTTGTTTGTTTGAACGCGCTAATCTCAGGAACTACTGGTTCGAATTGAATAATTCTTTTTGTGTTGGATAGTCCATTTATCGAGGAAGGCTTTAGGCTATATAACATCACGCTGCGACCAATAGGAGCGAAGCATCAGTGAAAAATGTTGCAAAAACGGGAAGAGCCTAAAAAATTAAAAATGCTGCCGAAAGTCACTATTCCACGCGGACGAAGTCGCGAGCACAGCTAGTGATCTAATAAAATATTAAGTTTTTTTTTTGTTGGCCGGTACTTTTGAAAGTAGCCCAGTGGGTGATTCCCTTTGAGAAAGTCTTAAAAAAGTAAAAGCTTACCAACTCCAAATTTATAGACCTTCAGTTAAGGAAAGTAATTGTCAATAGTTAGCAAAATGACTTGCTCCACAATTATAGTGATTTGCTATAGCGGCTCATGTACCAGTCCAGTCACCCTGTATAATGATTGATAGTTTTCAACGCCTCAGTGGTGAGGTGACAAAGTGCTCGGACCAATACCCGAAGGTCCCGAGTTCAATTCCCAGGTCGGGCAAATAAATGCTCAACCTTATGCCTTATGACATAGAATAAATTATTAGACAAAGTTAAACGTATCCTTGACTAAGTTACCCCAGTATCGTCTTTGATTGACCACCCTTATTGTATGATTTTACTAAATTTGTTAAGAGCGTTTACGCCGCACACTAGCGCCGCCAATGAGAAACTAACATATCTAGTAACTAGCTGTGCTCGCGACTTCGTCCGCGTGGAATAGTGACTTTCGGCAGCATTTTTAATTTTTTAGGCTCTTGTTCCCGTTTTTGCAACATTTTTCACTGATGCTTCGCTCCTATTGGTCGCAGCGTGATGTTATACAGCCTAAAGCCTTCCTCGATAAATGGACTATCCAACACAAAAAGAATTATTCAATTCGAACCAGTAGTTCCTGAGATTAGCGCGTTCAAACAAACAAACAAACAAACTCTTCAGCTTTATATATTAGTATAGATAACATAATGAACATTTTTATTATGACACCAAAGTTGTAAGTCCAGTCTTTGAATTATTATTCAACCGCTAATGAATAGAATAATATAGGTTAATAAAATATAATAATATTTTCGATTGGCCCGCACTTTCAGAATTAGCCCAAAAATGTATGGACGGTGAATGATGTCCTTTTGACCTTGAAACTGTCGTATTTATTTTCTTCAACGTCCTGACGTTCTTTTTTTAGGTAGCACATACACATTTGTGATCAAATTACGTCGCAACTTTGCTCAATCAAGGATTATAAAAATATATTACTCTAGGAAAAAAGAGAAATCCTATCTCCTAAACTACAATAGTTAGCGAATGCCCTCCTCCATATGTGATTTTGCTGTGGCGCGTTATGTACCAGTCGCCCTGTATATACATTTTTTCCGTACGTATGTATATCACTGAACTCCTAAACGGCTCGACCGATTTTGATGAAACTTTTTGTGAGTGTTTAAGTGGGTCCCTAGATAATTTACATGAAATAAGTTTAAAATAGTATAAATTTGATCGCGCGCTCACCCTCCGGCTTGTTGTCGAGCAGGCGCTCGGCCTCGTAGCGATCCATCTTGCCCCAGTAGAACGAGCACGCCGTGATCTGGCGCAGGTCCGGCACCAGGCAGTGGATATAGTCCACCTAACAACGACATAATACTCACGTTTAGATTAAATGAAAAGAAATTAAAGTATCCTTTATTGTGCACCATATTATAATAGTAGTTTATGCAACTGTCATATAATGAAGGGTATTAAAACAAGAGTGTGAGTTTATGAAACGAGCGCAGCGAGTTTCATAATAGTAACGAGTGTTTTAATACCCGTGTTATATGCAGTTGCATACACTACTTTATCTTCACTAATGCAATTAGTCAAACAACAAGAGTAAAAGCTGACAATAGTTTATTTATAATAATTGTTCAAATTTTGGATGGTACAATTTTGAAAGTTAATGTTAATTATTGATCCAGCAGCTGTAGCGGTCGCGGGGCAAGCAGTAGAGCTCGTAGACGGAGTTGGAATATTTATAATTACTTCATTCGTCTTGTTTTCTATACTGTTCAAGATCGTATTTGAGACTTGAATTTTATTCATTAAAGACTCATCAATGTAGCTTTCAGCCACAGTAGAAGACTTCCACCCCCCGTGTCGTTTCAGTGCGGTCAAATCACCACCGCTATCTATGAGAAGGGTCGCCGAGGTGCGCCGGAAGCAATGCCCCGTGTACAACGCTGGGTTAGGCAGATTCAAAAAACTTGCGATAGTATTTCCCAGAGCACCAAATTTATTAATACCAGTTCTTTGATCGACGCACTTCCCCGACCTATAGCTCAAGAAAAAGGCAGGGTTTCGACAGGGGGTGGGTCGAAGTTCCATGTATTTTTTACATACGGCATAGCAGTTGCCCGTCACAACGAAAGAACGATCTATTTTCGTTTTTGTTTTCGAAACTTTCACCATGATTGTACTGAAGTCTATGTTAGAGACTTCATCGAACTGTCCATTTTTAACTTTTAATTTGTATTTTAAAAACAAAACACATTGCGAAACATTAAATTCACGCGTACGTGTATTGTCACAGTGAACTTGCCGCCATTAAAATCTAACCAATGAGAGCGCAGCTGCGCGCGCAGGGCCAATCAGGAGCGAGCGCGCGCTGTTCTTTTTTTATTTAATTGGCACAAGATCTTACCAAAGAGTTTTGTGTATGTAAGTTTAGTAGTTTCGACGAAGTTTTCACGTATAACCCAACTGTTTTCAAAAGCCAGCCTAATATCAAAATTTTATACAACTTGTATGAGGATTTTGACATAAGGCTCGCCAGGTTAATTGGTCGCGTTTTATTAATGTTATAATGAGATTTTACGATATCGATGTGGATATTATACCATCATGTGAAATTGCTTAAATTGAGTATTTTGTTGTCTGCGCTATAACAGTAGTAATTATAAGTCAAGTATTGGAAACATAAGTAGAATGTTACAACATTAGTGTAGATAAAAGACATATTAAAGTGACTCCAATGTGTATAAATAAACTCTTAGCGGTTGTATGTATGTAAGAGATATTTAATAATAATAATAAGGCAGTACTCCTTGACACGGCACGTATTGTCAGGAGGTTCCTCACTCTGCAGCCCTGACCACCGGTGGCTTGGATCTATCCCCGCTGCCGGTGGCAACCTAGGTTAAGTTTTTTATAATATTTTATATTGTAAATATGTTTTTATATAAAATATAGTAAAAAAAAATTCTTAAGATATATATATTTAAAAAAGAGAATAATAATAATGCTTTTATTCAAAGTCAACAAATGGACCAATTACAACTGATAAATTACAAATTATTAAAAATTAAATAATATTTAACATTATTTTTAAATTAAAGTATGAATATAAATAACAATAATAAAAATATAAATATTTACTGTCATCGGAGAAAATGTAAAATCAACCCGACGGTGTTGTGTATCTTAAACTGTTACTACCTAAGGCTGACGTAAGCGCTGAATTTTGTCACTGCTTTATAATGCTTTTTGAGTGCTAATAGCGGCACAGCGCGCCATCTATCCAAAGGTCGCTGCAACCGTTGGCTATGCAGATTCATCTTTGCAGATGAAATACCACAAATTTGATGACATAACACTATAGTAAATTTTTACTTTTTATTTTCAAGTGCTAATTGCTGCACTGAAGCTAAATTAAATATATATATATAGCTATTAGCACTTAAAAAGCATTATAAAGCAGTGACAAAATTCAGCGCTTACGTCAGCATTCCCGGTAGCATAACGACGTGTGTTTTGCTAAAACCCAAAGTACTTACCGTATGTCTTTCATCTAATAATAATTCTTTAATAAAACTACGTATATTAAACTATTAACTGTGAAATACAATAAATAAATATGAACATAAACTTTAACTCGTACAATGTAAACAAACAACTAAGTGACAGATGCGTTTTGACAGCTATTCCGTTCGGGAACCGAACGTCTACGTTCGTTCAGCAATATCTTTACCAAAGTTGCTGTGATCAATTCTAATTATAGGGTTTCTCAAATTACATAATTAAATAAATTATTTGCGAGGAAAGTACATACAATTACACTGTTGTCTTCATGTTTTAATTACAAATGCATTTACTTGAAATGTATTTGTGGTTGAGTGAAACCTTAGACTGTTTGTTCCACTCGTGTCTATGTTTCTTTTGTAAATCGTCAGCTCTATGGAACATTTAATTTTTATGGTAGGGAGCTTCGAGAACTTACTGGTCTTTAGTTTGAAAAACTTATAAAAGAGGGTTATAAAGGGGTTAAAGGCCTCTTTTGATCACCACCGCATCAACTTGTAAGGTTTAGATAATAAGTCAGTCACAATGTAGTCATTGTAAATATACAACATCACATAGAGACGCAGTCGTTATTTACCATCGCTATGGAACCCCCCCCATCATCACAACAGTCACATACCTCGACATACGGAACATTATACATACTTTAATGCTTGTGCCCCAGCAGTGGGGATATAAAATGAGCTGATGATGATGATGATGATGATGATGATGATGATGATGATGATGATGATGATGATGATACATACTTTGCCTAAAATCTCTTGATAATGGGGTATTTGACTACAATTAAAATATAGATCAAACAGTTGTTAACATAACAGTAAACATGTTTTAAACTAATTTAGCCAGCACATAATTTTAAAATAAGTATGATTGTTATAAAAGATCATTATTAAAATAATATTTTTTGTTTATGATTGACTATGTGATCGAAAACGCACTGGATGACGCTGAATCTGGAGTGACGTCACCAGCTTGTTTACAGTAAATGTCAATCAAAGTTTTGTACGTTTCATTTGACAGCTAAAAGTTTGCTTACAAGCAGGTGACGTCACGACATCACGTGACCTGCATGCATGGCGTCTTCAGCGTTTTGGCGGCTTTTTTATTAATTTGAATTTTAATGGCGGTTTTCATAAAAAATAAAGAAATTCACAACGAATTAATCAAATTGCAAATATATTATGCTATAATGAACCATTAGACATATTTTTCTAAAACCTGTCAAATACCCTATTATACATACGGGTGTATACTACAATGTACATACTTGCGTGTGTACTCTGGCAGGCGGGGCGCGAGGAACGCCGGGCGCTCGCAGTAGTAAAGCTCGGAGCTCACCGCCGCACACCACCTAAGGGAAACATTAAATAAATATTAGTTTATTTTAAATTTTTACTTTTTATTTTCAAGCTAAATTAAATATTTATAAAAATTACAAAATACAGTGAAAAAAAAATTAAACGCCTACCCGACCCAGCCAGGAATCGAACCTGGGTCTTTTGCAATCCGGGCAGCTGCACTGACCGCTATGCTACCGGGAAGGCTTCCCGGTCGGGTAGGCGTTTAATTTTTTTCACTGTATTTTGTAAATTTTATAAATATTTAGTTTATTTTATAAAATACACGTTTACAAAGAGAATCACCCAGGCACCATACATTATTATACCAGGCTTAACGTAAAATTAGTTTATCTCAGGTTTTTGTACATTTTGTGCTTTTTTGACGACCTCCTTGGTCGAGTACTTTGCACACCGGTTTTCATGGTGTCGCCATTTCTGAGGTCCCGGGTTCGATCCCCGGTCGGGTCAATTTAGAAATTATTGTTTGCCTAAATTGTCTCGGGTCTGGGTGTTTTCTATGTGTAATAAGTATGTATCTAAGTATTTTAAGTATGTTCATCCGTTGTCTAGTAGCCATTTAACGAGTTTCATAACGAAGCTTCTCTTGGGCTAGATAATTGGTGTGAGTGTAGGAAAGTTTATTTATTTTAATTTTAAATGCTAATTTGACAGGCACCAATTAAAATAAACAGTAAGTATTTAAAATATTGTGGTGTATGAAAATTATAACAGCATTTTTCTCCATTTCTTTACATATAAAATGTACATGAAACTCGGAATTAATTTTAAGATTAATTCGAAAAGTAAAGAGATTTTTTTTTAATTCCACATATAGTTTTATTTTGTACACCATAATATGAAAGATACAAAACTTATAGACAGACCATCTGACAAATATGTAGAATTGTTTCTAACTAAACACGTTATAGATGCCTATCCTATCTTATCTTATCTGACCTGGAAGTGCGGCTGCAGCCTGATGGATCCGTCGTTGGGTTGCGCGAGCTCGTTCCGCAAACTCTCCGGCGGCGAATCACCCTCCGCACTGAGAACAAAACATACTGTATATTATACAGGTGGGTCACAAAATTCCATTTTAGTATTTTTACAAAAACGTAGGTATAGGTTTTTTTGGTAATTACAATTTATTTTATTTCAAGGCTTACAAACTAAAAGATTTTCACCAGCTGGTGGTTATTAACGACTGCTAATGCAGCCGGGACCAACGGCTTTACGTGCCTTCCGAAGCACGGAGGAGCGAGATGGTACAATTTTGGTCACCCATCCGATGACCGGATTTGTTAGATGCATTCTCCGATATTTTTATTTTCTTATATAAAAATTTCCGATCGTCATTTTTCACTGTAGACAATTTTCCGAACGCCTTATTTCCCATAGACATATTTTCCGATATGTTTATTTTCTTGTATAATTATTTCCGAACGCCTTCTTTCCCTGTAATTTTTTTTAACATACGCAAAATTTCGTAGTCATTAATTTTACTTGGGGCAAAACTTCTTATTCGCTTGTGACCCTGTTTGCAATTCTGTATGGATTTTTTATGGTTTGTTTTCTCGATAAGAAATGATTAAGGCTATAATACGAAATTTTACCAATCAGTGACCAACCCCCAACCAACCTGTAAAAAAAAGTTAATAAAAATCAACGACGTTATTTTTTAAGCATAGGTATATCAAAATCCAATTCAGAATTAAACCTAATACCTATATAAAATTGATAAAAAATAGAAGCAGTTCACGCATATCTCACCTATATCACACTTAACTTAAATTATACTTATTGTGAACATAAAAAGCGAATAAGAAGTTTTGCCCCTAGTAAAATTAACGACTACGAAATTTTGCGTATGTTAAAAAAAATTACAGGGAAAAAAGGCGTTCGGAAATAATTATACAAGAAAATAAACATATCGGAAAATATGTCTATGGGAAATAAGGCGTTCGGAAAATTGTCTACAGTGAAAAATGACGATCGGAAATTTTTATACAAGAAAATAAAAATATCGGAAAATGCATCTAACAAATCGATGATCGGCCTTTGCGAAAGTTGCTTAACCTTAGCACTCGCAGATCGGGCGCTTCAACCACTGCGCCAACGAGCTCCTCAATAGATCATAGTGATGTAATATGTAACTCACGGGCGGGGCGCGACGGACAGCACATAGACTTCGGCGGTGGAATCGCCGTGCTCCCTGCTAGAGTCACCGTCTGAAATGTCACAAAAAAAATAACATCAAGTATAAAATATTTATAAAATAGTGAAAAAATGAAATACCTATTACCAGACCCAGCCGGAACCCACCCAGACCCAGCAGGAAGACCCAGGTTCGATTCCTGGCTGGGTAGGCATTAAATTTTTTTCATTGTATTTCATAAATATTTTATTCAGCTTCAGTGCAGCAATTAGCACTTAAAAATAAAAAATAAAATTTATCTTAATATATATTTTTTTTGTTTTTTTTTCAATTAAAACATAAAATTTATTTTAATATTTTTTTTTTTGTTTTTTTGTGGCCTATGTCCAGCAGTGGACTAGTATAGGCTGATGATGATGATAAGTTTGTCTTGATGTGTTTGAGTGACCCGAACCCTTCGGAGTATCTAGTAAGGAAGGCACGGCATCACGCACTAGTCCGTGATGCCGTTCCCTCTAGAACACCTTTAGGCTGGTTTTACAGTCACGCTGACCGTCGGCGCTAACAGATCAATATGTATGTAATTAAAGGAAACGTTACTGAGTCACGCTGATGGCTCAGCGCTAACATGCGCTTGAAGTTCATACATTACGACTGTCAGCTCAGCGTGCGGTCAGCGCGACCCTAAAACCAGCTTTGACGGTGCTTCGTTTCACACGGCTTAAGAAACCCTTTAAGCTTCTCGCCGTCCCCCAAAAAATCCCGGTGACGCTGAAAATGTCGCATAAAACAACCAGAAAACTGTCTCCCAAAAAAAAAGTTTGTATGGGATGGTTTAGATTTACAATTAGACCCGGTAGGTGGCGCTGCAATAGGGTTCTATTACTTCCTAGTCTGTCTGCCCACTGACCTGTGTTTATGACGATGGCGTCCAGCTCCCGGCGCAGGTCCCGCGCACCCAATGTGAGCACCGCTGCCAATCTATACAAACACATTATTATATGAGTACAATTATGTTCATACACAGGATCTAACCCGATCCGATCCGAACCCTTCGGAGACTCTGGCAGGGCACGGGGACGCGCACTTTTAAGTGTGCGATGCCGTACCCCTCTAGAAATCCTCCGAAGGTGATTCGTTTCAACACGGCTTGAGGTACCCTTTACGTACCTCGCCGCCCCTAAAACAAGCCCGGTGAAGCTGAAAATGCCACTCGGCAATCAGCAGTCTCTCTCCAAAAAAAAAAAAAAGAAAAAAAAACAGGATCTAACAAAATCAATAAGCGAACGTTTAAGGGCGGTATCTATACATCATTCTGAATACAATGACAAAAAATGGGCTGCAGTTTTATAGTGATTTTTCAAAGTTATGTTTTCTAACAAACTAAATCAATTAAAATAATGCACATCATGAAACATGCTGTATCTTTACTAATACGCACGCAAGCGCCAATAAAAAGATAGTGTACAGATACACGCACACAATTGAAAAACCATTGTATGACATTCATACACACACGGCTATCTTTGTGTGCGTGTAGACAGCTGTACGAGTTTGTAAAGGATTTATTTTTTGGTGAATTATGATAATGTTTTGTTGAGTATCTCGGTAACGAGCCTGTAGTTTTGGACCAAATTTGGTGAGCATGCTCAGTGTGATGTATAGATACTCCCCTTAAACATTCGCTTATTGTTATTGTTAAATGTTTTGTTTTTATTAAGTAGCAGTCGTTAAAACCCACCAACCCGCATTGGGCCAGCGTGGTGGGTTATGGCCCTATCTCCCCGCGTGCTGTTGTGCATGTGGGAGGCCTGTGCCCAGCAGTGGGACGTTTATAGGCTGATGATGATGATGACTATGTTTTTATTAATATTTTTTATTATATGTTCAAGACAGAACAAAAGGAAACTAGAAAATTTGTTTTTTTTTTTACTAAATAGAAATATTCAAGTCAATTCAATTCAATTATTTATTGCATTCCACAATGTAAACAATAGATGGTGAACATAAATAGGAGATCATCATGGACCCTGGCGGGCACGCAATAGGGTTTAGAAGAGAGGAGGCGCTATAATTATAGCAAGTTTTTACTTTCAAGAAAAGAAAAATAAAATAAAATTACAAATATAACATAAAAATAATAAAAGTAATTTTAGGTGAGAGATTTGAAATGTATTTTTTATTTAATAGTGTCATTGAAGTATTCATGTAAGCTGTAATAGCATTTATTTATTAGAAATTTTTTCAATTGGTTTATAAACAAAGAATATTTATTTTCGTTAATTAATGAAGATGGTAATTTATTATATATTTTAATTGATGAATGCAGTGTACTATTAGATGTCAGTTTTAGTCTGGAACTGGGTAATATTAATTTATTTTTGTACCGTAATGGATATTTAGACGGAAATAGGTAAGTGGAGGCGCACACTGATGAATGCCGTTGTGTGATAGCTCCGTCGTAGACACTGTATTAATTTGTACTAGTATTAACGTGAAGCAAAAACTTTGTACCCCTTTTTTACGAAAATTGCACGGACGGAGGAGTATGAAATTTCGCACACATATAGTTTACATAAAAATAGATTAAATCAATAAAACAAACATTACACACACACTACCATGTATTTGAGACACACGCATATATACTCTTTTCAAAAATTTCAAAAATTGAAGAGGAGCGTTCGAAATCTGTCAATGCCAATCCAAACTCACATTCTATCTTTTTTAATTTTTCATTGCTTAGGATACAATCCGTGCAGCCTTAATAAAATTACGGTCGAATTTTGACCACTTGGCGACCACTAGTATTAATTATCATCATTATTATTATTAATTATAATTATCATATCATATCAAAGTGAGTGTTTCTACGTCTATCTGAGTGTATGTCCGTACGTTGATCTGTGTATATCCGTACCTGTCGGAGGGGCAGTCGCTGACGCGGCGGTAAGCGGTGCAAACGCAGGCGGCGCGCCGCCGCCGCCGACACGCGCACTCGCGACCACTCCATCTACAAACAAATACAAAACAGAGTCAGTGCCTAGTGTGACTTATGTTTACTATCCGAATTCATTCGATTACGTTAAGGCCTGTTTTCACTTTGATTAGTGCGAGTGCAGGTAATTAGTAATTGCGAGTGTTTAGTGCAGGTGTGTAGTGCAAGAAGTGTCCAATTTTGTCTAGTGGCTGTGTTTAGTAAATTCAGTTGTTAGCGTCCAACGCCAAACGCTAAACACTAAACACTGCTGTCCAAACGTGTGTAGTGCAGGCAGGCTGCGAGTGAGGGGAAAGGGAGAAATAGAAATAGAAATATTTATTGTGCAGGAAACACGGTACATTAAAGATGATAAATAATAATTTGATCCACATGTTTCGCTGAATATTCAGCATGCAAAAATCCATTGACAATTATATAAAATTAATTAAGAAATCGATAAATTACATTTAATCCAATTCAATAAAAAATAAAAAAAATATATTAAAACACATTCGAATTAAATACATAAAATAATAATTAATTACTATGTCAACAAGAATAATGTGAATTAATAATTTTCCAATAGCAATACATATCAATAAATACCTACCTAGGAGGGCGCGCGGGACGTGGCTACTCGCAGTCCACTCGCAAATAATTAGAACCCGCGTCTAATCACTTACTACGCAGGTTACTAATCACTCGCACTAATCAATCGCTGTCCACACGAGTTTACTCCTAATCACTAAGCACCTGTACTCATCACCTGCAGTAATCACTAATCAAAGTGAAAACAGGCCTTTAACGATAACGAAACTTAGTATGGCATTGAAGCAGCGAGCGCCTCCTGGCGGCATACGAGAAGAGTTAATTAACATTTTGCCATACAAATTCTCGTATTCGTTGACGTGAATGGCGAATGAAACTCACAATAGGCACCCAGAGATGGGTACGCTATCAAAAAACTTCTTGGCGGGAAAATTGAAGAGTCAAATCTGCGGTTTTGTTTTATTTTCAAAAATTTATAGAAATATAGAAATAACAAAACGAAACAGTGCAACGTCACTTATCAAATACTCTTAAGGCGACGCACCGCTAAACAATAAATCTCATACGTTTTGATACGAGCGTTTGCGCCCCGTACCATAAGAAAAACTGTTTTTTTTTTCCTTCAAATTAAAACTACAAATAATTTGAAAAAAATGAACTACAATTTTGAAGTGTGTGTTAAGTAACTAATCTACTAAGAAAATTTAGATGCTTAAATCGGTCTGGTTTGCCTGTAAAATGCGAATCTATGTTTTAAAAGAGTACTTTGATATTTTTTTTTCTTTTATAAAAGTTAACAAATCGTGTTTCTGCAACTAACAAAATGAAGTCAATTAAATGAAAAATCATGTCATCAAATATCACTTTCATATGTTTTGTAATTGTTGGGAAAAATCAAGATCCCGCCACGTAAATTTCCAATGCGTCGCCTTAAGAGCGTTTACGCCGACGCTAGCGCCGCCATTGAAAAAAAAAACATAATTCTAGTAAATCTGACATGTTATGATTTAGTTAAATACGGCGTTATAGTTATAATTGGCCGTTTTTAGCTGTAACGTCTTATTTAACTAAACCATAACATGTCAGATGTTCATTAGGTGACGTAAAAATGCTTAATTACTTCATTCAAATAGTTTGTTGAGCATAATTTGATTTTCTATCTCTAATTACTAGATATGTTTTTTTTTTCATTGGCGGCGGTAGTGTGCGGCGTAAACGCTCTTAAGAAGTCCACGTGAGACCTTACTAAGCCGAACATCTTTACTAATACTCAAGGGGGATTATCATTTATTACTAATCATTTATATTATTATTAATTAATCCTTTATTGTACAAATAAATTACATTTAAACACACGTTACACAGGAGCTTATCTCTAGAAGAGATCTCTTCCAGCCAACCCTAGCTGTGGTGCAATAAACAAATATGCGGGACTAATAAAATATAAATAATTGAAAATAAAATATTATATTATAAATATATACATACATACATATTAAAATAAAAAAAACTAATTATGTTACTACAACGGTATGTAACTGATTAGCCGTTAGACAGATAATGCTCTTTGAGCTTGTGTTTGAAAGATCCTACCGATGAACTCATTCATTATCATCTATTACAAAAGAATAATTATTATTCAAATAACTTGTAAAATATTACTTCGACTGGCTTCAAATGTGCTAACCGCACGAAGCTATTAATTAAACAAGGAAAACAGGTAGGTATTGGTGGTGGTAGGTAGGTATAACTCGTAAGGCCACATAGGGAAGCGATATTTGAACCGGTGACTATTTCTCACGATATGATATCAATTTTATTACGATTGTTTGTTTCACTCTTATTCAAGATTCAAAGTAACTAACTGGTAACTTATTTATTTATTTTAAACTTTTGCAGCAAAATATTACATGGCGGACTTAATGCCTGAGGCATTTTCTACTAGTGAACCATAGGGTGCAGAAATGACATGGGAGGTGCAAATTTTGAGAGAACAAAAGTAGAAAACAGTGTAATAAAAAGATTCAAACTTATAATACATAAATAAGTATTCTATAAATTAAATAACATAAAATATAATGTAAATATACCTACATAAATAAATAATTTAAAAATCAGTCGATACTGAGATGATTCTGCCAAAGTTTCATTAAGAAAAAGCATGCGGACTTTCTTTTTAAAGACACCGCGACTTGTAACCATCCTGATTTCGAGAGGCAGCGCGTTCCACATGAGAATGAACTTATTATTATTACAGAAAATTCTCGAACGAAAACAAATTGTATATAATGCTAATCACTTTTAATTTCGAGATCACTGGTGATATTCAAAAATCGCCACATAGATTGCCTGAAGAAGTGATGTCAGCACAAAGCATAAATCAATTTTAAAACAGGCTGGAATAATAATTCTAAAAATGTTACGACTCGATCAACCCGAGCCAAGCTCCTAGACAGAGGGGTGAATCTTCCATACATTGAATAATTGCAAAATTTTTATATACGGCAGCGCCATCTTCCGTAAGAGGAACCTCAAGTTACTGACTGGTTATTCATAATAATGTCACTAGATGGCGGTAGTATAGATAGTACATTTTAAATTAATAAGTTATGTTTAGTTATTTTCTAGTAACTTTATTATAACCACAACTTTCGTCATATTCACAAAGAGCTCACTAGTCGAGCAGCTGCGACGACGCATAGTGCTATAGTAGTGATAGAGAGATCCTAGGTTCTATCCTTCGGAAATTTAATAACTTTTTGATTTTTATGTTCATTTATAAGTTTTTAATATGTTTATCAATCTTACAATTAATATTATACACATAAAAAAAGATGACTAGTTTTTTGTAAATATTAGATATATTTTGGGAAGAAGCGTAAACGGGCACGCAAACGTCTACTACCGCCATCTATTGT
The DNA here is from genome assembly GCA_947562085.1 of Eudonia lacustrata. NCBI lineage: Eukaryota > Metazoa > Arthropoda > Insecta > Lepidoptera > Crambidae > Eudonia > Eudonia lacustrata. The sequence continues at coordinate 713,686 of OX387335.1, forward strand.
ACAGGGAACCTAGTTTCCCATCTTTTTTTCTATGAGAGGCACATCTATACCTAATATTATACATAGTCTATGGTCCTAGACTTTCCACACACCTCATTTTACCGCCTCGGTGGTCTAGTAGTTAAGGCCACCGGTCTCAGACCCAGAAGTCCCGGGTACGACTCCCAGCAGGGGTACATGTTTGTGTACTCGGTTTGGTTGATAATAGGGCTTATTTGTTCGCCTGGCTAGCTACCACCATCTTAGTGTCGCCATAACATCTATGTTGTAGCATTGTTGTCCGGCAGCTAGAGATAAGATAGCCAGTGCCTAGGTAGAAAAATCTTCAATATCTCGGCCATGTGATGCTTTTCAGATATGTTAATTATTTTCCAAGATTCTATAAACGGTACCCTGTATACATATACACAAGAATTGCTCGTTCTTCGTCTAGCTGCCGGAACACAAAAATGCTACAAACATTGATAAAATGTTTATATAATTTTTAACGCAAATTTTGTTGCGAACAAAAGCAGGCTTTGAACCCTTGGAAATTTTTTCAACATTTGTGTTTTTGTAATTTGTTCGCAACAAAATTTGCGTTAAAAATTATATAAACATTTTATAAATACTTGCCTACTTCTTAACTGATCTTTAGTATTTGCAAAAATATTATGATCAGATGTTAATGACGGTAGTTGTTGACAATGAATGGGCGCCTTTGGCTTTCAAAGTAAAAAGTGTTGAATAATTTCGGCGGGCTGGTTAGAACCACGATAGCTCAATTGGGAGAGCACCTGACCCGGTATGTCAGAAGGGTGCAGGTTCAAATCCTGCTCGTGGAATTTTTTTCAACATTTGTGTTTTTTTTTTACAAACATTGATGATAAAGCGACATATTCCGATAAAACGGTGGTAGCTAGCCAGGCGGGCAAACAAGCCCTACAACCAACCAAACCGAGTACGAATCGAACCCGGCACCTCTGGGCCTAAACCGGTGGTCTTAATCACTAGACCACAGATGCGGTTAAAACTTCCACCATTAGCTTTATCATCACCTAAGCAGGTGAGATGAAAGCCAATTGCAATCCTCTTTGCTAACCTGTCAGTGACAGCGCTCACGTAGCGATGAACGCTGCTCGGCGACTCAGCGTACCGGCGTCGCTCCCACGCACCGCAACCACAAGTGCATTCGCCGCCTGCCAAACAAACCGTACATAAAAATATAGAAAAAAGGAAAACTGACTTAAGGCGATGCACCCCTTTTGACTCATAAGGACCACTTCCTAAAACGTCCACTTTCCATAAAGTCCACTTCCCCAAAACGTCCACTTTCCATAAAGTCCACTTCCCAAAACGCCAACTTTCCATAACGTTCACTTTCCATAACGTCCACTTCCTAAAGCTTTCAAAGTTTATAGAACCACTGTGTGCGAGTAGCACCGCTAAACAATAAATCTCATACGGAGCGTTTGCGCCCCGTACCATAAGAAAAACTGTTTTTTTTTCGTTCAAATTAAAACTACAAATTATTTAAAAAAATTAACTACAATATTGAAGTGTGTTAAGACTAATCTACTAAGAAAGTTTAGATGCATAAATCGGTCTGGTTAGCCTGTAAAATGCAAATCTATGTTTTAAAAGAGGTTACTTTGATATTTTTTTCTCTGTTATAAAAGTTGACAAATCGTGTTTCTGCAACTAGCAAAATGAAGTCAATTAAATGAAAAATCATGTCATCAAATATCACTTTCATATGTTTTGTAATTGTTGGGAAAAATCAAGATCCCCTCCACGTAAATTTCCAATGCGTCGCCTTAATGTCCCGCTGGAACCGCTCAATGAAGGGAGTTCAAAGCTGATGTGGTCAGATTGTTATCCCCGTTTCACTACGACACAACTGAATCCCTAATGTGAAGGACTTGACAAAAGTCAGTTTCTTGCGTACACCGCAGTATACTTACACTAACACTACTCAAGCAATTACTCAACAGCAAGGAGTCTGCTCTTGCATACTTATCTTATTGTTAGTATTAATTACTATAATTTGACTTTATTTTTATTAAACAATTTTTGACTTTTATTAGAGTACTGTAGTGGTACTGTATGACATTGTGGAAATTGAAACTTTTACCGGATGTAAATTTGATAACTTAGATTTGTTTATTTTTTTGTTTTTTTACATGTTGTGGTTGTCTTCTATATTTTTAGTGTTTATATTTAATGGAAAGTGTCCTGCTATGATAGGGCATTTTCCAATATATATTTTTGACACTGTAAGGGAGAAAAGAGCTGGACACTTGCTGAGTTTCTTGCCGGTTCTTCTCAGTACAAGATCTCCCGCCCAGAGTAGACTTAAGAACCGATGGCATAGCGACATTCACAAGAGCTACTTGTAGCCTAAACTGAATAAATGATTTTTGAATTGAATTTGAATTTGAATTTAAAACACACATAACAATTTCACACTCTCTGCCAAAAAAGAAATACTTAACTAATTACGGTTTCCCAAGGGTCAGGCCTAGCCTAGTTTGGGAACCCCTGGTAACTAGGAGATAATAATTTTGATTTGTGTTTTTATAATATTTTATTTTATTTTTTGTACCATTTTTTTCAATAAACTTATTCTTATGTAAGAAAAGTAAATATTTATAAAATCATATAAAATACAGTGAAAAAATTAAACGCCCACCCGACCCAGCCAGGAATCGAACCTGGGTCTTCCGCAATCCGGGCGGCTTCACTGACCGCTATGCTACCGGCAAGGCTGACGTAAGCGCTGAATTTTGTCACTGTTTTTTAATTTTTTGAGTGCTAATAGCGGCACAGTGCGCCATCTATCCAACGGTCTTTGCAACTGATGGGTATGCAGATTCATCTTTGTAATTAAAAAGCAGTGCAGCAATAAGTTTTATCTAAACTCTATCAAGACAATAAAACCAAGATAGCAATGTGTGTCACCAATGCCATTAATAAATCATCAGTGCGCCAGTTAACCGACAGATAGATTGTGATAACATTTATTTCAACGACTGATATCAACCTATCATTTAACCTAATTAATGTATTGATAAGACAGCTGTGGATTTGACTCCTTTGTATCCTAACGAAGAACTCGATGGCGCAGTGATTAACCCACATGACCCGGTAAACCCGAGTCGAGGTCCGGGCACGTATGAATCTAACAGAAAACATGTATCTTTACATAGTAGAGAACAAAGTCACTCTGCTGTCTGTACACTTAGATCTTAATAATTGTTTTCATTAAGAATCACTGTCCACGGCGCGTCATTTCACGAATGCATGACGATTGGGAACTCCGACATTGCCGCTCTGTGGACAGTTTGTTTTTATGCAAGCAAGATGCAAGCAAATTTTTTTTTTTTTGACGAAAAATTATTAACATTGAGGCCTGTCTACGTAAGCTGCACGTAGGCTGCATGTCATACGCACGCTTTCGTCATATTTCGTCGTTTGCTTGCATAAAAACAAACTGTCCACACAGCGGCAATGTCGGAGTTCCCAATCGTCATGCATTCGTCAAATGACGTGCAGTGGACAGTGACCCTAACGCAACGGATTTAATGCAGTTTTCTTCAACAGATATGGTGATTCAAGAGGAAAGGTTTGTATGTACAATACATGCATATTATTGGACCCGGTAGGTGGCGCGGGTATCGGGTTCTATAGAATACGGGCGTTCTCTTAAGCGGACAAAGTCGCGAGCGCGCCGGCAGTAAAGAATAAAATAATAAATATAATAAATAAATAATAAATCTAATCCACTCTGTTTGATCTGTGTGTCCTTTGGCATAGACCTCCTTCAACCCTTTCTATCTTTCCGAAGTTAGCGTTCGCGTTCAATGGTATTCTCAACGCATTTTCGCAGTTAAGCCAACTGGCTATGTATTACTCACTTTTCCTAGAAGTCTGCTGACCCATGGTGTTATTTACTCGCACGATGACAGGTTCGCCCAGCGAACTACCATCTGAAAACCGATAAACAGTTATTCAGTTATCATTACCAGCCCATGTCCCATTGGCAATTGAAAATTTGTTTAATAACTTTCGAAGGGGAACCAGCTATTGTATCTCTTATCTATTGGAACATAATAGTAATATTGTATGATTTGGTAATGCAACGGTTTTTTTTGTAAATGTTGTTATTTCTATTAAAGCTGTGGAGTTTCTTGTGCCCATTCTTCTCCACAGCTAAAATAAGTCATCCTGAATGGGTAGTAGGTAAAAATGTATGGACGATTTAAAAGCACTTTTCGTATGTTTATTTGAATAAAAAATGTTGACGTTGACTTTAGACTATATGCCTTCATCATTAAAATCAAGTCATCACTGCAATTGATGGGTAATAGCTTAATCACCATGCTTGCCAAATGCGTGTTGGTGATCAGAAACCCGCATTATCATCATCAAAACTGATCAAAAATGCATCGAAAAATCCGAAACACGCTTTGACCGACCTGGGAATTGAACCTGAGACCTTCAGGTAACGGGCCAAACGCTTGGCCACTCCGCCACCAAGGCGTTAACATAATAAAGTTACTATTAATGTGATAAACTCAGATATGATTGTAGTAGCTAGCCAGGCAGTCTTAAAACAAGCTTTATTACCGGCAAAATTGTTGACTCTACACAGTACAAAAGTATATATAAGTCCCCACTGCTGGAGCACGAGACTCCCTATGGATGGATAGAGAGAACTGGCAATAAAGTATCAACCACTACACAGACAGCGCGTTAACCACTGCGCTAACGAGCTCCCCATACAGCATGTATTACAGTTTAATAACAATTGCATTTCATTAAACTGAGTCTCCATTCTACAGCAAGCATTAACTAATTGGAGCAACCACATTAATTGAGTCAATTGTGCCACACACACATCACTGGAATGATTCAGGGTACTGTAGGCATGTTTTAAGTATTGCCAATTACTTAATAAATAATTTTTTTATTGAGTAATTGTTATTTTTCAGTATTCTATCCTATCCTCAGTAAAATCTAATAAAATATTAATTACAAAGAAACTATAGATACTAAACCGAGTTCATGTTATGACTTAACGTAAAAACATAACTCTCTTTCTGACGCAATCTGGTAATTATTAAATTATATTTTAAAGACTTTTGTCTAATAAGTGTTTAGCACCAGAATTATTCACATGATAATATAGAATGGTAGGCTCTAAACAGAACACTAGCATGAATAAATACTTTAATTACATTTACATGTGTAGGTCTATGTCCAGCAGTGGGACTAATGACTAATCTAGGCTGAGGATAATGAAACTTTAAAAGCTTATTACCTTGAGTGAGTACTGATGTCTAATTTCAACATGCCATCATTTTTCTAATATAAACAAATGAGTTAAAGCTAAACAAAGGCGTGGAGTATGATAAAAAGATGAGGATACTGAAGTCCAGATCTCCAATGAAAATTCTTCATTAGCTTTGTAGGTACCTACTCCAACTTCGCAAATAAACAACTTGAATACCTACTTGCAGTTTTAACTTTGACAATCGCTTTAGTCTCTTAATGATGAGTCACATTCACATATATTTTTAATGGAAAATGTGTGGTCAGAGTTGTGCTCATTCAGTTAGAATAAAACAAATATTAAAATATTGTCGAAAATCGGGACAGGTTCCAACAAGTTCAATAACCTTAACACAATCGACCTTTTTATCAAAGTCAACAGTAATTTTGCATTGCTAACAGAATGATCTCATGAAATTCAATACAGAGTACCCACACGTAAATAGAATTAGCCCTGACTCCGAAACTTGTAAATAAATAAAAACAAATCTCGTGCAATTGTCATCCGCCATCTTGCGAAGACCACTTTAGTCTCTCTCAAAAATTTACCTGTCATGTCTTTCTTTCCCCAGCTGACAAAAAGTAAGTTTAAATGAATACTTACGTCTATTTAAAAACTATGCAGTTAATTCGTATGTAAAAGTCGATATCAATGTAACTAAGACTGTCGTTCACGAATAAATCAAATTTGATCTTCACACATCACCTTCTCGAAGTTTTTTGGAACTTATCAAGGCTTCATTTAAACAAACACTTTAATGTACTTTATAAATTCATTTTGATGAAAAAAAAATATTATTTACAAATTTACAAAAATAATTTACAGTTTTTTATTATATTAGCACGCAGTCAAAATACGCAGTTCCGTGTTATTTCTGTCTGACTGACATTATTCTTTTTAATATATTTTCATTTGAAACTTTCCGTTCCTATACCTATCTATCTATCTCTTATCTGTTATCTTTTATGAAAATGTTAAGAAAGAATACATTATCAAATATGTATTTCTATTTTGTAATATAAGTTAGATATTAGTCTGTTTAATTAATAAATATATAAAAAAAATTTGTTTGTTTTATTTACTGATAGAACCTTAGAACAGACTGTAATTATATAAATTTTACATAAATAAAAGAAATCTAAACTGCTTATAATGAAACGTAGAATTAGTTTATGGTTTTTGCTTTTTATAGAAGCAACAAAGCAAATGCATTTTTAATAACTAGATATAGATTTTTTTACTCTGATGTAATGTGATATTTTATAACACGATCCGTTATTCGTTTTTATTGCTGATGCCTACCTACTGTTTCATTCGTACCGATGCTGTAATATCTAGTTCCCCATTCTTCTATTTCTTGCTATATCAAGAGTAGAACCGCATGAACACCAACACCATAGACAATTTTTTTTTGTTCTTTCTAAACTTAGACGCCATCTTGATCGTCGCGTTTCTTCCGAAAATTTTTACGAATTTTTACGTGTTACCTCGCTATTCTGGTGTTTTATGAGCTAATTTCATTATGTCGAAACGTAGGATTGAGGTGATGGATCCTTTTATCAAGAAAAAGAGGTTAGTACAATATTATATTTTATGGAACATGTTGCGGGTAGCCATGCGTTATTTTCTCAGTTTGTTTGTATCGAATTCTATACAAAAAGATAACGCGGGCTTACCGTAGTGTTTTTAGCTCCATTTACCAACCGGAAATAGGCACCAACTCAAAAAAAGTGAGTTGTGTAGGTACCTATTATTTTGAGTTAGCCGGTAATTTTTGTTGTCGCCTCTTTGTACTAAATCGAAGTTGCTTTGTAATTAATATTATTTTTAAGCTTCTAGTCTTTTCTTTGTATCGGTGGAAATTAAAATACTTCGGTCAGAGTTCTAATAACGGAGCACACAGGCGAGGTTTTTGGTTTTTGTTATTTTTTCTTATTGTAAACAGCTACCTACAAAAATCTTGTCTTTCTCCATGCATGCGTACTATTAAGTATGTTTTTGTATTTATTTATAACGCAATGATATTGTCCTTTGTCCAGCAGTGGACGTCTTTTGGCTGAGACGACGACGATATTGTCAAAGGAAAGTTAACAAAGCTTTCCCAAAATTATATTGATTTTTTGGTCAGAGTGTTTTTTAATTAAACATCATCATTGTCATCATCATCGGCATAAACACGTCCACTGCTGGACATAGCTAATATTGACTTGCTAACATTATTCTCCTTTGTACTATTTCTCTCTAAGTGACTGATTTTATATCAAGCAATAATACTGTAGCATTTATACTGAAAATCTAGTCTTTTGTAACTACATCTGTTAAACTTTAAAAAAAAAAAGGTTTAAGGTCAGAACTAAGTTAATAATTATTGCTTTTTTTATAATAAATAAATAATTATTCTTAGCATGTTAACTGCCACAGAGATGGAACAGTTTGTCGGGTGAGATGGAACATGTGTTCGGTTACATACATGGCATGATTGTGGTGTTAACCCGTTTAGCTTGACCAGGCGTTTGTGTGTTCTAAATTAACCCCTAAAGGAATTGTGTTAGGGTACATCTATAAAATACTTTTACTAGGTTAATGCAGACATGATAGTACCTATAAAGTTTGATGTTAATTAAAAAATAATACGTAACTTTGCAGAGAGGAGAAAGCAGCAGCCGCGGCAAAGTCCGGCAACAGCGGTGAAACCTCAGACTCGTTTGCCACACTCGGGACCAGCATGCCTCCCACCGCAACAAGCACCCCGGGCATCAACCCGTACACTAGTAAGTGTTTAAAATCAACATGTTAATTTAAATATTGTTAGCTTTAGGTATATTTTTAAACAAATTTTGTTACAAACAAAATACAATCTGATAAAAGTGCTGAAAAAAGATCAGGTGCGTTACCTTGGTGTCACTGGGTGCGGGTTCGAATCCTGTTAGTGAAATTTTTTTTTAAATACCTATTGCAAACTTTTTAATGTTATTGTAATTCATATGGTGTTATCTCCTATTTGGTGATGGCATTTCACCTTGAAAGAAAATTATAATAGTAGGTAAAATCTTTTCAGCCATGGACAAGACAGATTTTTACTAAACAATAGACAGTTTTATAAATAATGCAGAGGAACTGCACCATACAGCCTCAAAGTGAATTGTAATTAGTTGTTTGTTTTGTTTCTAATTTCTTTTTTGTTTCCAATTTTTTAGTTTTATTTTTATTTTAATGTAATTTTGCATGCTTTCATTTCATTTAATTAAAAATAAATTTATTTTCTTCTCTCAGGCCTGCCCCACTCGCAGCGCTACCACGAGCTCCTACGCCGCCGTCTAGGGCTCCCTGTATGGGAGTACAAGAACGACTTTACCCGCCTCCTAAGCACCCATCAGTGCGTAGTACTGGTAGGAGAGACGGGATCTGGCAAGACCACTCAGATACCGCAGTGGTCAGTGGAGTTTGCAGCGGTGACAGCTGGCAAGTCCAAAGGAGTTGCTTGTACGCAGCCGAGGAGGGTGGCTGCGATGTCTGTGGCGCAACGCGTGGCCGAGGAGATGGATGTGGCTTTAGGTGAGTGAGATTTTTAGAAGGTCCATTCCGCAATAGAAGCTTCTGAGCAATTTAGTACCTTAACATAGCAACTAAAAAATTTAAGCTAAGTAGTAACTAAGAAATTAAAAAGCATTAAGCATTACTCAACTTATAGTAAAGCTTTAAAGTATTTCCATTTTCCTACAACATAAGGTTCTAAACAAAGTGAGAAGAAGCAACTAGCAGGTTCTCGCATATGACACTACTTCTGTTCAACATCAAGTAGAGCAGAGTAATGTGCCAACGTATCTATAAGAAAATAAAAAAATACTTATTTTCGTTAAGGGTGGGCCGACCAAAATAAGCCAAAAGTGTAGTCATGGTTAAGTTGATATATGATGAAAAAACTATTATATTACTTACCTAAACAAAATATATATTTAGTATCAAAGGGAATGTGTTTACAATTTGTCCGACCCATAAATACAAAGCCATTTCAAATAAATATATGACACTTGTCACTTACTGACGGCGGCGCACTCTTAATGTAATCGAATCGCAAATAAAACTCTTACTAGGCTAGGCACACTATTTTGCTATAGCTAAAAATATGTTGTGATTTCAACTATCGTTGTTCACAGGCCAGCAAGTAGGCTACAGCATCCGTTTCGAAGACTGCTCCGGCCCCCAGACTGTACTCAAATACATGACAGACGGTATGTTACTCAGAGAAGCCATGTCAGATCCGATGCTCGAGCAATACAGAGTCATACTCCTTGACGAAGCCCACGAGAGAACTCTAGCCACAGACATACTCATGGGTGTCCTGAAAGAGGTCATAAAACAACGTACAGACCTCAAACTAGTCATCATGTCAGCCACATTAGACGCTGGCAAGTTTCAACAGTATTTTGATAACGCACCACTTATGAACGTACCAGGCAGAACTCATCCCGTAGAAATATTCTATACACCAAAGCCTGAAAGAGACTATTTAGAAGCGGCTATCAGAACAGTGGTTCAAATACATATATGTGAAGAGATTGCCGGTGATATATTGCTGTTTTTGACGGGGCAAGAAGAGATAGAAGATGCGTGTAAAAGGATAAAGAGGGAGATAGACAATTTGGGCCCGGACGCTGGCGAGCTGAAGTGTATACCGTTGTATTCTACGCTGCCTCCTAATTTACAACAGAGGTGAGTTTAATGTGATTACTTTTAATACATCTTTCAGAATATGAGTTCTTTTCATACAAGTAGACATTCAATCATTCACCCTTTGATTGGACCATTGTTATTATTCATTTATTTAATTATTTATTTATTTCATTTTACATGCTAGTTTACAGATTTTGCGTCCAAAACACCGACATGTCATACATCAAATAAAATTGTCAAATCTTAAGAACTAGAGTCACAGATAGGTATACAATAAAATAGCTTATTCTATAGTTTATGTGCGAATACATCTACAAAATTATTTACTTAGTAAAATTTTTTCAGTGTCAAATATATTAGGTCCTTACTTATGAAATTGACGTTGAAATTGATGTTTTTTTCTCACTTATTAGTAGGTGTATTACAAAAGTCAATACCGGTTGTTAATATTATTATACACCTTTAATTAGAACTATGTAACTTAGGCGGGGTCGCTCGACTACTGACGCTGGTGTTGAGCTTTTACTTCAAATATTTAATGCCTGGGAGGATTCACACGATGCCGTAGGGGTTTTTTGTGATTTATCCAAGGCCTTTGATTGTGTTTTACATGAAACCCTGGTCAGGAAGCTCTACCACTATGGAATTAGAGATGCATCACTGAATCTTCTTATCTCATATTTGAGTGATAGGGTTCAGAGGGTTGATGTTAACGGTAAAAGATCTCCGGGATCGGTGGTTACAATGGGAGTTCCACAGGGTTCAATTCTTGGTCCTTTCTTATTTTTAATTTATATTAACGACTTGCCTTACTTTGTAAAAGACAAACATGAGATAGTATTGTTTGCAGATGACACCTCACTTTTATTCAAAGTGAAACGACGACAGCCGATTGATGACGATGTGAACAATGCTGTCTCAAAGATAGTTCATTGGTTTAGTGTTAACAATTTGCTATTAAATGAACAAAAAACCAAATGTATAAGATTTGTATTACCCAACGTTAAGGAGGTAAAAACCAGTGTAAAAATTAAAGATAAGAATGTGGACCTTGTGGACACCACAGTGTTTCTAGGCATAACGTTGGATGCAAAGCTACAGTGGGGCCCACATATAGATAAATTGTCGAGTAGACAGCTCTGCGGCTTTTGCAGTAATGAAAATTCGTCAGATCACTGACATTGAAACAGCTAGACTTGTTTACTTTAGTTATTTCCATAGCGTAATAGTGTAATCAGTGCAAGATCTCCCACCCAGAGTAGACTTACGAACCGATGGCATAGCGACATTCATAAGAGCTACTTGTAGCCTAAACTGAATAAATGATTTTTGAATTTGAATTTGAATTTAATGTCGTACGGCATTTTACTGTGGGGCAATGCTGCCGATATTCAAACTATATTTGTGCTGCAGAAGCGGGCTATTCGAGCAATTTATAATCTAAAAGCTGGTAATTCTCTTAGGGAGAGATTTAAGGATATTAATATAATGACAGTTGCATCACAATATATTTACGAGAACCTAATGTATGTATATAAAAATATTGAAACTTTTTCTAAAAACAGTGATATTCACAATGTAAACACTAGAAATAAAAACAAGGAAGGACCACTGGTCGACGGGCAGTCCGAGCGTCCTTAACCCGTTTAAGGACACGGTGAGCGGGGTGATCAGCTGCGCCCTCAGCTGAGCCCTATGGTTGACCCTCGGCAATCCCAGCAGATGGGTCACGTGCGCGTCCGCCTGAAGACGCGGCTTCTCGTACCGCTTCTCCAGCAGCTGCATGGCGGTGTCGTAGCTCGCATCCTGCAGCTCCAGATGCTGTACGAGCTGTCTGGGTTCTCCGTCTAGGTAGGAACGGAGATATGCCAGCTTTTCGGCCTTGGTGAAATCCTTCCGAGTATCCACCAAGGCCAAAAACATGTTCCGGAATCCAGCCCAGTCCCGCATACATCCGGTGAAATGCGGGACCTCCAGGGAACCCAATCTTCCCATGGCGCTGGGTCCAGGGGTGTGGAGCGAAGCGGGGCGCGCAACAGGCTTCCCCTCCCGCAGTCGCTCGATGTCCTTCACCCGCTGAAGGACCTCGTCGTAAATGTCTTGGATGTGCTCCAGATCCTTGACATATTGGGCGTGGAGGGCCAGCTCCTTCTCCCCGACCGGGTCGGTTGACAATAGAGCGGTTACCGACCGCTCGGCCAACAAGAAACGACCCTGCATTTCTTTCGAACGCGTCTCCAAGGCGTCCTCCCGGTTAGGCCGATCTATTAATGCAAGCAGCCCGGTGAACCACCGGAGCTGAGCCAACTCCTGCCGTGACGCTGTCATTATAAATAACTTAAACTAAATAAACTTAAACACAAAATTAAAACGAGTCAACGAAAACACGGAATCGATTATCCCGAATCGACTCGATGCTTTCAATTGAAAGAAATTAAATAACAATTAACGTTCCGAGAAATGTCTCAGCCCAAATACAACGGTACTACCAACCTTACAATTCAACCGCACCTGTCCCGGAAGTGCGATTTTACACGAAATGAGCTTAACCTATTACGAACTAACAAAATACACAAAATTACACCGATTAACCTAGAGGTCCGGTAGTAACTACGCTCTGCTACCAAAATGTTGCGGAAACCCACAACACACACTATGCTACTGTTTAAAATTAGGTTACACCTTAAAATCTACAAAATCCACTCACAGTTCCATGCCGCTCCCGCCGTCCAGAACGGGATCCATATGGCCTGATGGGGCCGGAATCCAAGTCCGGGTCTTCTCGGGTTCCCTAATCACACCCAACGACTATCCCAAGTGCACTTTTCCCCCGAGGAAATACCTGCTTTCTCCAGAGACGCCGACAGCGGCGAATTGTACTCCCGATGCGATTCGCTTACGACGTACACACACACAAAACACAGGTTGCACAATACACTTAATTAGAGTAATACGGCTCCAAATGCCCTTATTACTGCTTAAAATCTATTTAATTATCAACACACGATAACCTATCAACCAGCCATTGTTGCCTTCCCGAGACAAGTGTACCAACAAAAAAAAAGAAGAACAATTAGTGATGGGGCCATTATGCCACTAAATAAATTGAATCTCGATAATCGATTCCCAAATCGATCCGTCCATAATACAAATCAAAGTTTTATTTCCAACAAAAATAAATGCCTGTTTATTTGCAACAACTAGATTTTTACAATATTTTAATATAAAAGCAATAAAACATTATAAAAACCTAATCCTAGAGTACCGCCAGCAGCGAGGCAGGGCCCAAGCCACCGGTGGTCAGGGCTGCAGAGTGAGGAACCTCCTGACAATACGTGCCGTGTCAAGGAATACTGCCTTTTGAATCTGACCCTTGACCCAACCTTTCAGCGAGAGCCTCTCGAGGTGTTGATCGAGGCTCTTGGCTAAAAGACCGTTTGCCGAAACGACTATATTATTATTAATTTCCCCCCAGAATCTTCGAACCCGCCCCCCCGAACCGCGCGAACGGCGCAATCGGCCGCAAAGTGGTGGTGTCCACCAACATCGCGGAGACCTCGCTCACCATAGACGGCGTGGTGTTCGTCATTGACCCCGGCTTCGCCAAGCAGAAGGTCTACAACCCGAGGATCAGGTGTGTACATTTATATGTTACATATTATCTATATCTATACATATACATACATACATATAATCACGCCTCTTTCCCGTAGGGGTAGGCAGAGACCACTTTTTTCCACTTGCTACGATCCATACATACTTGTTTCGCTTCGTCCACTTTCATTATTTCCTTCATACATGCTCTTCGGTTTAGGGTACTCTTGACCTGGCCTTTTTCCAAGACGTCGCCGATTTGGTCTCGAAACGTCCGCCTAGGTCTACCCCTTCCAACACTTCCATTCACACTCCCCATCATTCATCTATAATCTATCCATTACAATAAATATTAACGGCATTATTACCATGTTTTTTGTTGTGTGAGTATCCGATATTTGGGCACAGTTGCATGCGCCATGATCACGGATGTGCTGAAGTTATTGCAGGTGGGTGATTACCAGTGATCGGAGTAGGTAGAGCTATTTAGGTTCATTGACCGCAAACATTGATGTTAATATGGATATTTAACGAGATTGCGACTAATACTCCGGGATTCGATTATTTGATTCTTGTATAAATATAAGAAATTGTTACTTAAAAAAATATATGTGGTTTAATTAATCAACTTTCTATCTTTTTATTCAACTATCCTTAAACCCGTCCTTATATTTATAGGAAGTGTATGCTTTCACATTCATTCGGGGAATATCCATATTATTCTATCATATGGCAAGTACATAAAATAGCTCTACCTACTCCGATCTATGGTGATTACGAGCAGACAGAACGATCTACCCTCTTCTTTAGTCGTTTTTTGCGGTCAATACTCGTACCACTGGCTCCTAAGTCACTATTCACTCGAACTTGTTCTCGACACACTACACTGACCGTATCAGATAAAAATCTACATCAGTACATTTAAAACATTGAATCGAACATCGTTTACGTCAGTACATTTAAAAACATCGAATCGAACATCGAAAGGAGGACGGGCAAAAATATATGGAAGCATGCCTAGGAACTAATAACAACATGCGATTACGATACGATTGGAAAGATTTTTTAATGTACTTTAATTATTGTTATGGTGGGCAGGTTCAAGCTGCTGTGTAAAAAAAGTTAAGACGCAATAAAACCAAACTCCTTCTCAAAAATATTCAAGTGTTTATTTTTATGTTTATCATCAATTTCTTGATTTTTTTTTTTGTAAAACAACATTAGCTACTGGTATAACATATAGCAAAAATCACAGTCCGATAAACAAAGCCAAAGTATTATTTATTTATTACCATTAGCAAAACATGCATACCCACTTTTTTCTTTCACAAGTGACAGTTCTGTTCAATATGGCCGACTAATTAAGTTATCTATTTCACGACCTCCTTGGTCGAGTGGTTTGCGCACCGGTTTTCATGGTGTCGCCATCTCTGTGGTCCCGGGTTCGATCCCGATCGGGTCAATTTAGAAAATATTGTTTTTCTAAATTGTCTCGGCTCTGGGTGTTTTCTATGTATAATAAGTATGTATTTAAGTATTTTAAGTATTTTTATCCGTTGTCTAGTAACCATTTAACGAGTTTCAAAACGAAGTTTCTCTTGGGCTAGATAATTGGTGTGAGTGTAAGAAAATTTATTTAATTTATTTATCTATCTATTCCATCCCAGGGTGGAGTCCCTCCTCGTCTCCCCCATCAGCAAAGCGTCCGCCCAACAACGCGCCGGCCGAGCCGGCCGCACCAAGCCCGGCAAGTGCTTCCGGCTCTACACCGAGAAAGCGTACAAGAACGAGATGCAGGACAACACCTACCCAGAGATCTTGAGGTGACTGCGGCGGACGGGTTCTGTATACAACGCATGTTTACTATTATAAACGTATAAAAGTTAAAAGTCAAAGTCAAAAATTTTTATTCAAATTAACTTAAGAAAAGTAAAATAAATTGATATATTATGTACCTTTTTATAGAAACACCGACAAACTCTCGAGTTTTGTCGACATACTTCGACATACTCTCGACATAATATTGTTGGTGTAATCAGTGGCCGTAGCCAAAGTAACATTAAGAAAACGATAGCGAAGTTCGAAAAGAATAAAATGTATGGGATTGACATAAGATTGACCACGTGATTTAGCGCGGCCTATGTCAATCCCATACATTTTATTCTTTTCGAACTTCGCTATCGTTTTCTTAATGTTACTTTGGCTAAACCTACAATCTTCGCTACGACCTGTAGTTTTCAAGATACAAGGTGGCCATGCCTGAATGAGGCTCACTCTGGCATGGCCATCTATGACCCCTTATAACTTTCGAACGGTAGACCGACAAACTGATATTTGACGACATAATATTTCGACATACTATCGACATACTATCTATAAAATCAGATTTAGAGTCGTTGATGGAGCCACATTACTCGGTTGTACAATTACCAATTGTTGGATGTAATATAATAATAATAATATAGCCTTTCATTTCCGGGCTTTCTTAGCTAAAGCTGTTTCAACTTTGATTTACGTCTATCATAATATGTCTCTCAGCTCGGTGTGCCTTAAGGCAAAGGCCTCCTCCAACATCTTCCACTGTTTTCGATCTTCTGCTACTCTGAGCCAAAGGGGACCCAGGGTCAATTTCAATTCATCCTCCCATCTTCTCACTTTCCGACCCTGACTCCTACGACCGTCTCTGGAATACCAGACTCTCACCAGTGTGTGTTGCATGAAAACCTCTTAAAAAATAAAATAAAATATATTAACTAGACTGCCCAGCGTGGTGGGTTATCTATACTTATACTTATAAAGAGGAAACATTTGTATGTATGTATGTATGTTTGCAACGAATAAACTCAAAAACTACTAGACCGATTTAAAAAATTCTTTCGCCATTAGAATGCTACATTAGCGCTGAGTAACAGGGACGGGCAGCTAGTTATATATAAAATACTAGCGGCCCGTCCCTGCTTCGCACGGGTGGACATTATTATTATTATTATTATTTTAATATAGCCTATGTTACTCAGCGCTAATGTAGCATTCTAATAGTAAAATATTTTTTTAAATCAGTCCAGTAGTTTTTGAGTTTATTCGTTACAAACATACTTACATATAAAAGTACAAAGCTTTCCTCTTTATAATATTAGTATAGATATAGCCCGTTCTCCCTGTGGTGTTGCCATCCATAGGCGAGGTCGTGCCCAACAGTGGGGACATAAAGTGGACGATTATGATGATGATGATAGCACTTACTATGGCTCTGTTTGTAGGAATTGTTATTTTTTTTTGAGATTTTGGTGTGTTTAGAGATTTTTAATTAAAATTAGGTTGCTTTTTTTTTCATTTAACACATATTTAGAAACGGTCGATGTCAGACCTCGAAAATCTCGGAATCGAACCCGAGACCTCTGCCTCTAAATTGGTGGTCTTAATCACTAGACCACAGAGTTCTTAACGGCGTGTAGTATGTTTTTATGGGTTGTAGAATTTGAAATGGACGGCGTACTATGCTCCCATTACTAGGGGGGCATAGTACATCCCTATTGGAACATCCCTATTAAATGAAACATTAAACAAATAAATGAAATCGCGTAACAGGGGCGGTAGCCAAAGTAACATTAAGAAAACGATAGCAAAGTTCGAAAATAATAAAATGTATGGGATTGACATAAGATTGACCACGTGATTTAGCGCGGCTTATGTCAATCTCATACATTTTATTATTTTCGAACTTCGTTATCGTTTTCTTAATGTTACTTTGGCTAAGCCTACAGGTCTTTAAAACATTGACCTAAGCATGAATTTCGGTATCCTGAAAAGTTATTAATAAACACTCTTAATAGATGGAACAAAATAGTGACGTCATAGTTCACCATTCCCATACAATTCCTATTTTAAAAATATCGTTTTGACAATTATTATTGCTAAATAGTTTTTCTATTGACTGGTTAGTCAATTACACATTTTGAAATTAGCCGCGTACTAACTACACAGGGCTTGATACCGTTACCAAATTCCCACTATAAGTACCGGTTTGTAACTTTATATTTCTATAAAGGTAATTTTGTACCGGTAATGCAGGTAACGTTATTTAGAAAAGTATCGCTACTTTTTTCGTAAAACATTACGCTTTTAAATTTACCGGTAAAAATGTCACCTAGGTTACCGTTACTTTTTTTTACCGGTATTTTCGGACAGAAGTATCGATACCAATTTTTTAACGGTATTCATAGCCCTGGTACTACGCCCTCCTTAGTATTTAGCGCGCTGTTGTTTGCAATTCTAATGCCGGCCCGCGTTGCGTTTGCAGATCAAACTTAGGGTCTGTAGTTTTGCAGTTGAAGAAGCTGGGCATTGATGATCTCGTGCACTTCGACTTCATGGACCCGCCGGCGCCCGAGACGCTGATGCGGGCTCTCGAGCTGCTCAACTACCTGGCGGCGCTCGGTGAGTAGAAATAAAATAGTTAAAAAAGACAAATAAGTTCAAAAGATATTTATTTATTTATATCAGGCAAAAAATTATAGATAGACGCCTGCACATCAATCTATCCGAAACGGTGATATTTCTTCAATAAATGCTTATCCGTAATTCTAATATATCAACCGTAATTACCGGAATATATCGATACTTAAAATGTCAAAGGGCTTAAAGGACATTTTACTAAAAGTCCTTTGAAATTTCAAATATCGATATATATATATATCTATAGGGTCTAACAATATCAATGAGCGAACGTTTAAGGGGAGCATCTATACATCACACTGAGCATGCTCACCTAATTTGGTCCAAAACTACAGGCTCGTTACCGAGATAATCAACAATACATTATCATAATTCACCAAAAAATACACCCTTTCCAAACCCTTACAGCTGCACTACATGCACACAAAGATAGCCGAACATGCCAATTGTGTGCGTGTATCTGAACACTATCTTTTTATTGACGCTTGCGTGCGTGTTAGTAAAGATACAGCATGTTTCATGATAAATGTTTATATAATTTTTAACGCAAATTTTGTTGCGAACAAATTACAAAAACACAAATGTTGAAAAAATTTCCACAAGCAGGGTTTGAACCTGCACCCTTCTGACATACCGGGTCAGGTGCTCTTCCAATTGAGCTATCGTGGTTCTAACCAGCCCGCCGAAATTATTCAAAACTATTTGTTTATATAATTTTGAAAAATTTTGAAAAAATTTCCACGAGCATTTTTTCAACATTTGTGTTTTTGTAATTTGTTCGCAACAAAATTTGCGTTTAAAATTATATAAACATTTATAAATAGCTTGCCTACTTCTTAACTGATCTTTAATATTTGTAAAAATATTATGATCGGATGTTAATGACGGTAGTTGTTAACATTGAATGGGCACCTTTGGCTTTCAAAGTAAAAAGTAAATAGTGTTGAATAATTTCGGCGGGCTGGTTAGAACCACGATAGCTCAATTGGAAGAGCACCTGACCCGGTATGTCAGAAGGGTGCAGGTTCAAACCCTGCTCGTGGAAATTTTTTCAACATTTGTGTTTTTATGTTTCATGATGTGCATTATTTTAATTGATTTAGTTTGTTAGAAAACATAACTTTGAAAAATCACTATAAAACTGGAGCCCATTTTTTGTCATTGTATTCAGAATGATGTATAGATACCGCCCTTAAATGTTCGCTTATTGATTTTGTTAGACCCTTTATATCTATACTACTATATAAATCTGAAGGCTCTGTGTGTACTTGCAATTTTTCTGACAAATTTTGGGATAAATATTAATTTTCATACTGACACCAATTCTACGATTTTTGTCTGTCAGTCTGTCTGTTTGTCTGTATTTCCTCTTATAACTTGATGAAAATTTGTATGTAGTAAGAACATGCGATTGTGCAAATGATAGGTATGATAGTATATAATAGGTATGTATAGGTATGATGTTGGTAAATCTAATATTTATTTTGATTAGCATTCATTGATCCATTATATTCGCACAGCGAAGCGGGCGGGCGACTCCAGCTCGAGGACCTGAAAGAGTGTGTTCGGTTAGTTCCAAAATCAACAAATCAGAATTCGTCTTTTGCCGACATCGTAAGGAATGGCAATGACACTCTTGCCCACCCCCTCAACACCAGCAGTGTCATTGTTTACCCCAAGGACAAGGAACATACCAGTGAGGATACAAAGAAGCTCATTCAGAAAGTAATTAAGCCCGAAGAACTCAAATTACATATCCGGGGCATGCGGAAAACTAAAGATGGAGGCATAATTATTAGCGCGCAAGGGAAAGAAGATCTTGAGAAACTGAAGCAGTCAGAGCAACTCAAAACTTCAGGACTCAAGGTTGAAGACATCAAAAAAAGAAAGCCGAAAATTATATTGTTAGGGGTGCCCGCCACTACCACGGATAAAGAAGTTTTTGAATGTCTCTACGAACAAAACATCTCAGGCAAGTATCCTCACATACATCGGGACCAATTCCTTAGCTCTATTAAACTAAGCCACAAATCTGGCAAAAAAGACACTTCATATTGTAATTATATAATAGAATTACCACCAGAACTGAGGAAAATTCTCATAACGCAGGAGCGACTATATATTAATTGGACATCCTGCCCGGTAAGAGACTTCACACTTGTAACAAGATGTTACAAGTGTCAATTGTATGGCCATTCCGCGAAATATTGTCGTGAAACAGACTCTACCTGTGGTCACTGTGGTTGCGTCGGCCACTCGATCAAGGATTGCAGTAAACGTCAAGATCCAGCCACGTGTGCTTCATGTAAGCGATTTAACAAGTCCAGCCAACACAAAACAGGAGACGAACAATGCCCAGCCAGAACAACTGCTGAGAATAGATACCATAGTACAGTAGACTATGAAGGCGCCTAGAGCGCCGCTTAGACATCGTTTAGCATGAAATTTTTTAACATGAATATAGTAAAATGTAAGACAAGACTACCTAACATAAAGGAAAACATATTATTGTGATAACATAGCAGATGGTCCTACTATTAATTATTAGTTAATTTAATTTGTGTAACAATCATCAATAAGTAAAAATCCTATGTAAATGTAATAAAAAATATAATTTATTGTTATTTAATAAAACGTTAAGTAAGCAAGCGCTAACCTACATTCACCAAATTGATGCCTAAGATACAGGTAAACTAGTTTACATAGTTTAGGTATCACTTCGATTATTTTGCACTACTAACCATAATTTTAAAACCACAATAAAAGCAGTAAACTCAAAATGCAATATATTATTATATAAACAATGTTATTTTATAAGTTTGATGTATTTAGACTAAGTTTTATAAAGAAATAAATTTATTCTTATTATTATTCTTACTTATAATATTATGTATATTATTACATGAACTACTTTTACAAATATACTACAAAAATAAACGTATAATACATAATTTATAAATAAGACGTTGCTGAGATGATTCTGCCAAGGTTTTATCAAAAAAAAAAGCATACGGACTTACTTTTTAAAAGCGTCACGACTCGTAGCCATCCTGATTTCAAGAGGTAGCTCATTCCATAATAAACAGTGGTCGGCGTAGGTACTGCTATTTCACGAGATTCGTCGATCGTGGCGTAACGTGGACAACCCTCTCATTTCCAAATCCCAGGATTATAAAAATCACCTTTAATCAAATATTGCCTACTTTAATCTATGTAAATTAAATGTGTGCACCCTAAAAATGTCACCATTTCTTAAACTATAAATACTTACTTTGTTAGCAATAAGAGAACAGCAGTTTCATAAAAACAATTTCGTTGCTATATAAGCGTTACGACCAACTAGTAGTAGTGGGGCGCCTCCACATTGGTTGAGGCGCCCCACGTCCCATACCCCAAGGAAAAGAGGATAACGTTACAGGAAGCGGCAAAGCAGAAATTTATGTCGTCCGATGAATTAAAATTATTATTTCCATCCTTTTTAAAAGGAGGTGCCCTATATTATTTTAGAGAAATAAAAAGCACTACCAAGACCTTTGAAGAGGTATAACAACATTTAAGGAAGAATTTGATGATACCGATTATAAGGAACAGTTTTATAATGTGGTGTACATGGGAAATATGAACACCACTTGCACTTACCTTTGTGTATTATCATAAAAATGTTACATTAGATTAAAACTGATCTCCGAGCACCTCGGCTCTTAGCCGGGCTGTAGCTCCTGTCTACGACTGTCCACGACTATGTCGAACCGATGCAAACCTTTTTAATTACATATTCGATGATTCAAATACTCACCCAGACTAAAGAGGCTTACATACAAATAAATTAAACTAACTTTTACTATGAGCTGCATATAACCTCCTTACAGTACCTACTAAAGTGGACTGTATTACGACAAATCTGGAATACGTCAGATCTGGAATACGACGAATCAGGAACACGACGAATCCGGAACAAATCCATTTGTGGTCATTCCCCCATATGACACTACCTACGCCGACCACTGATAATAAAATTTGGTTCCACTCGCAGACGACGACGGCAACCTGACGGACCTGGGCGCGGTGATGGCGGAGTTCCCGCTCGACCCGCAGCTCGCCAAGATGCTGATCGCCTCCTGCAACCACAACTGCTCCAACGAGATCCTCTCCATCACCGCCATGCTATCAGGTACAGTCCTGTACCCACGTGGCCGCACCAATGTTATATATATAGCTCGTCAAGATGCTGATAGCCTCCTGCAACCACAACTGCTTCAACGAGATCCTCTCCATCACGAGGCCGAGTGGCAGAGCGCTCGGCCCGATACCCGAAGGTCCCGGGTTCAATTCCCAGGTCGGGCAAAATGTACTTTCGGATTTTTCGATGCATAGCCCGGGTTTGTGATCACCAACCCGCACTTGGCAAGCGTGGTGATTAAGCCATTACTAATCAATTGTAGCGATGACTTGATTTCAATGATGGAGGCCTTTGCCCAGCAGTGGGACAATTATAGGCTGTTTACTTACTTTAGTATACATCACGGAATGATAGTCTGTCTGATAAGTATGGTAGCCTGCCTGATATGATAAGTGTCTTAAAGCCTGCGTGATACATCAGTGAATGATAGTCTGTCTGATAAGTATGGTAGCCTGCCTGATATGATAAGTGTCTAAAAGCCTGCGTGATACATCAGTGAATGATAGTCTGTCTGATAAGTATGGTAGCCTGCCTGATAAGTGTCTAAAAGCCTGCGTGATACATCACGGAATGATAGTCTGTCTGATAAGTATGGTAGCCTGCCTGATAAGTGTCTAAAAGCCTGCGTGATACATCACGGAATGATAGTCTGTCTGATAAGTATGGTAGCCTGCCTGATAAGTGTCTAAAAGCCTGCGTGATACATCAGTGAATGATAGTCTGCCTGATAAGTATGGTAGCCTGCCTGATATGATAAGTGTCTAAAAGCCTGCGTGATACATTAGTGAATGATAGTCTGTCTGATAAGTATGGTAGCCTGCCTGATAAGTGTCTAAAAGCCTGCGTGATACATCAGTGAATAATAGTCTGCCTGATAAGTATGGTAGCCTGCCTGATATGATAAGTGTCTAAAAGCCTGCGTGATACATCAGTGAATGATAGCCTGCCTGATAAGTATGGTAGCCTGCCTGATAAGTGTCTAAAAGCCTGCGTGATACATCAGTGAATGATAGTCTGCCTGATAAGTATGGTAGCCTGCCTGATATGATAAGTGTCTAAAAGCCTGCGTGATACATCAGTGAATGATAGCCTGCCTGATAAGTATGGTAGCCTGCCTGATATGATAAGTGTCTAAAAGCCTGCGTGATACATCAGTGAATGATAGTCTGCCTGATAAGTATGGTAGCCTGCCTGATATGATAAGTGTCTAAAAGCCTGCGTGATACATCAGTGAATGATAGCCTGCCTGATAAGTATGGTAGCCTGCCTGATATGATAAGTGTCTAAAAGCCTGCGTGATACATCAGTGAATGATAGTCTGCCTGATAAGTATGGTAGCCTGCCTGATATGATAAGTGTCTAAAAGCCTGCGTGATTCATCAGTGAATGATAGCCTGCCTGATAAGTATGGTAGCCTGCCTGATAAGTGTCTAAAAGCCTGCGTGATACATCAGTGAATGATAGTCTGCCTGATAAGTATGGTAGCCTGCCTGATATGATAAGTGTCTAAAAGCCTGCGTGATACATCAGTGAATGATAGCCTGCCTGATAAGTATGGTAGCCTGCCTGATAAGTGTCTAAAAGCCTGCGTGATACATCAGTGAATGATAGTCTGCCTGATAAGTATGGTAGCCTGCCTGATATGATAAGTGTCTAAAAGCCTGCGTGATACATCAGTGAATGATAGTCTGCCTGATAAGTATGGTAGCCTGCCTGATATGATAAGTGTCTAAAAGCCTGCGTGATACATCAGTGAATGATAGTCTGCCTGATAAGTATGGTAGCCTGCCTGATATGATAAGTGTCTAAAAGCCTGCGTGATACATCAGTGAATGATAGCCTGCCTGATAAGTATGGTAGCCTGCCTGATATGATAAGTGTCTAAAAGCCTGCGTGATACATCAGTGAATGATAGCCTGCCTGATAAGTATGGTAGCCTGCCTGATAAGTGTCTAAAAGCCTGCGTGATACATCAGTGAATGATAGTCTGCCTGATAAGTATGGTAGCCTGCCTGATATGATTAGTGTCTAAAAGCCTGCGTGATACATCAGTGAATAATAGTCTGCCTGATAAGTATGGTAGCCTGCCTGATATGATAAGTGTCTTAAAGCCTGCGTGATACATCAGTGAATGATAGTCTGTCTGATAAGTGTGGTAGCCTGCCTGATAAGTGTCTAAAAGCCTGCGTGATACATCACGGAATGATAGTCTGTCTGATAAGTATGGTAGCCTGCCTGATAAGTGTCTAAAAGCCTGCGTGATACATCACGGAATGATAGTCTGTCAGATAAGTATGGTAGCCTGCCTGATAAGTGTCTAAAAGCCTGCGTGATACATCACGGAATGATAGTCTGTCTGATAAGTATGGTAGCCTGCCTGATAAGTATCTAAAAGCCTGCGTGATACATCACGGAATGATAGTATGTCTGATAAGTATGGTAGCCTGCCTGATAAGTGTCTAAAAGCCTGCGTGATACATCACGGAATGATAGTCTGTCTGATAAATATGGTAGCCTGCCTGATAAGTGTCTAAAAGCCTGCGTGATACATCACGGAATGATAGTCTGTCTGATAAGTATGGTAGCCTGCCTGATAAGTGTCTAAAAGCCTGCGTGATACATCACGGAATGATAGTCTGTCTGATAAGTATGGTAGCCTGCCTGATAAGTGTCTAAAAGCCTGCGTGATACATCACGGAATGATAGTCTGTCTGATAAGTATGGTAGCCTGCCTGATAAGTGTCTAAAAGCCTGCGTGATACATCACGGAATGATAGTCTGTCTGATAAGTATGGTAGCCTGCCTGATAAGTGTCTAAAAGCCTGCGTGATACATCACGGAATGATAGTCTGTCTGATAAGTATGGTAGCCTGCCTGATAAGTATCTAAAAGCCTGCGTGATACATCACGGAATGATAGTCTGTCTGATAAGTATGGTAGCCTGCCTGATAAGTGTCTAAAAGCCTGCGTGATACATCACGGAATGATAGTCTGTCTGATAAATATGGTAGCCTGCCTGATAAGTGTCTAAAAGCCTGCGTGATACATCACGGAATGATAGTCTGTCTGATAAGTATGGTAGCCTGCCTGATAAGTGTCTAAAAGCCTGCGTGATACATCACGGAATGATAGTCTGTCTGATAAGTATGGTAGCCTGCCTGATAAGTGTCTAAAAGCCTGCGTGATACATCACGGAATGATAGTCTGTCTGATAAGTATGGTAGCCTGCCTGATAAGTGTCTAAAAGCCTGCGTGATACATCACGGAATGATAGTCTGTCAGATAAGTATGGTAGCCTGCCTGATAAGTGTCTAAAAGCCTGCGTGATACATCAGTGAATGATAGTCTGCCTGATAAGTATGGTAGCCTGCCTGATAAGTATCTAAAAGCCTTTTTATTAGTCTCTTAAGTTTTGTCTAGTAAGTTTCTTATTCGGCTTCGTTTAGTGGATTGATGAAAATATATTATTTTCATACCCCCATATTCATAAAAACTATTTAAGCATTATTTAGTTAATCATTGTTTTGTCTCTTTTTCCCAAATACAAAATGACGTTTGTGTGACGTTGACAAAACAATATTTAACTAAAAAATGCTTAAATATTTTTTTATGAATAAGAGGATTAATTGTAAAATGCATACTTTGTAATTAACCAATATGTTCCCTGCCCTCAGTACCACAATGCTTCGTGCGCCCGAACGAGGCGCGCAAGGCGGCCGACGAGGCCAAGATGCGGTTCGCGCACATCGACGGCGACCACCTCACGCTGCTCAACGTCTACCACGCCTTCAAGCAGAGTCAGTGATCAGTTATACATCATCATCAGCGCATTTTATGTCCCCACTGCTGGGGCACGAGCCTTCCCTATGGATGGATAGGGAGAACGGGCCGTAAACCACCACGCGGGCCCAGTGCGGTGCGGTGGTTGTTAACGACTGCTAATGCAGCCGGGACCAACGGCTTTACGTGCCTTCCGAAGCACGGAGGAGCGAGAGATGATAAAGTTTTGGTCACCCATCCGATGACCGGCCTTTGCGAAAGTTACTTAACCTTAGCAATCGCAGACCGGGCGCGTTAAGCACTGCGCCATCGAGCTCCATCAGTTATACATTGCGTCGTAATTGTTTATTTATTTTACTATTTAAATTCTGTTACACAAACATCTGTTTTTTGTATTTAATTTATTTTATACTAGCGGCCGCTCGCGGTTTCACCCTCGTGGTTCCCGTTCCCGTGGGAATATCTGGATAATAATAATAATAATAATAATGACTCCGGCCGATTGTGCTATTGCCGGACTTAACCGCCATATTCGAGAGGTATTTAGCTACTACTATAATAAATTAATAATAATAATAATAATAATAGACATGTGGAATGTGGACTCGGCTGTCATCGTGCCGATTGTTGTTACGGCGAACGGCCTGATGGCCAAGAGCCTCGATCAACATCTCATGAGGCTCTCGTTAGGCGGCTGGATCAAGGGCCTGATTCAGAAGGCAGTTCTCCTCGATACGGCACGCATTGTGAGGAGGTTCCTGTCTCTGGAGCCCTAATCACCGGTAGTTTGGACCCTGGTCCCGATGCCGGTGGACCCCTATTTTTTATATTTTTAAATATTTGTTTTGTTTTTTAGAAAATATTTAAAAATGTAAATTAATATGTAAAAAAATAAATAGAGAGATAATAATAATAGTAAATGTTTCCCACACTCACACCAATTATCTAGCCCCAAAAAAAGCTTCCTTAAGAAACTCTAGAAATGGTTAACTAGACAACGGACAAACATACTTAATATACTTAAATACATACTTATTATACATAGGAAACACCCAGACCCGAAACAATTTAGAAAAACAGGTATTTCTTAATTGATCCGACTGGGGATCGGACCCGGGAACTCAGAGATGGCGACACCATGAAAACCGGTGTACAAACCACTCGACCAAGGAGGTCGTCTAACTAAAATTTTTTAATTATTTAGTACTTTCACTGTTACTGTTACTGTACCTCACAATCTGGCTGTTTGCAGACACGGAGGACCCGCACTGGTGTTACGACAACTTCATCAACTACCGCTCGCTCAAGTCCGGCGACAACGTGCGCCAGCAGCTCAGCCGCATCATGGACAGGTCACCCATCTCGTTCCACACCATTTACCTATATATCGACGACGAAGTGCCAATACCTTTTTACTAATAGATTTGAACCAATAGAAAAAATCAACCAGTTTTTCACTATCATGTATACTTTACCCTCCTTTCGACTTAGTACCCCCCCCCCCCCTCCCGTTTCGACTAACGTTGTATAGCTTAGTGAACGCAAAAATTCAAAATAATAAAAATATTTAATTCACTTGGTTTAAAATAATCTATATATTAACACTTTTAGTTATATAGAGAAGGGGTACAGAATGTTAATATTTTTTTTTAATTATGCATAAAAAATACATTGAATCAATAAAACAAACATTACACACACTACCATGTATTTGACACACACGCTTATATACTCTTTTCAAAAATTTCAAACAGAAGAGGAGCGACCGAAATCTTTTAATACCAATCCAAACTCACATTCTATCTTTTTTAATTTTTTATTGCTTAGGATACAATCCGTGCAGCCCTAATAAAATTACGGTCGACTATTGACCACTGGGCGACCGGGCTAGTATATAATAAAACCACGACAACGCAATTGTTTCAAATCTAGCTCGTTGATGTTTTTGTCTCCCTTTCTGTTTCGAAAACGAAATTTTATATAAAAATTTACTAATTAACTCATAATTTTTCGATTTCCAGGTTTAATTTAAAGAGGACAAGTACAGAATTTACGAGTAAAGACTATTACATCAACATTAGGAAAGCACTGGTCAACGGATTCTTTATGCAGGTAACGTGTTTTATATAGTAATCGAATGATAATACCTAATAATGATGATAAGATCTGGTGGCAAATAATAAAATCTTTATTGAAATAGTTACCTTGTTTACATAATATTTTTAAGGCCCCTATTACATTTTGACTATGATTTTTGCGTAAAATGGCCATTTTTGGCGTTCTCGATCTCAGAAACGAAAATACATTAACAATTTTGACTTATTAAATAGTGTAGAATAGCTATTGGCATAGTTCGTAGCGGCCTCGCTTTTTGTAAATTTTGCTTAACTTTTTAATGAAACCCAATATAGCAGAGAAAGATTTTCATAAAATGCGCGAAGGCATTTTTTTGAGCTCCTAGATTGAACTACTGATCTAAACAAATGAAATAAAAAAAATAGAATGTTATCTCTTATATAGTCGAATAGTTCGTAGCGGCCTCGGAATTTTTAGATATCATTGATTTTACATAGAAAAAAGATCTTATTCTAAACCAAAAAACTTCGAAAATCGCTTTAAGATCGCTGTGAATTTCTCCTATCTACGATAATATTATTGAGCAAAATTTATACCAGAATAATTGTTACTTCATGAGGAATAAATATTTTATTATTAATTTATTATCCTATTTCGATAAAAACGATAAATACCTACAACTGCAAAATTACTACAAAATGCGATGCGCCGGCCGTCCGAACTCAGCTTTTTCTCGCAGAGTGGAAATTTGAAATACTATCCATGAATGCATGAATTATGCATTAAATATGCATGAATTTATTATCCTATTTCGATAAAAACGATGAATACAACTGGAAAATTACTACAAAATGCGAAAATGGGCATTTTACGCAAAAATCACAGTTGAGATGTAATAGGCCTTAACAAATAGCTCTAATTTAATATTCTAAAATTTATTAAATACTGTTGGGCTGTGCTAGGTAAACCCTGTTTTTCAGGCGAATGTGGGCTAAGACCGCCGTTAGTATTAATATGAAGTTTTTTTTGTCAAATGTTTTATTTTTGTATTTGTCTTATGATGATAATCTGTCTCCAGGTAGCTCATTTAGAGCCGACGGGCCACTATCTCACGGTGAAGGACAACCAAGTAGTCCAGCTTCACCCCTCCACCTGCCTCGACCACAAGCCCGACTGGGTGCTGTACAACGAGTTCGTGCTCACCACCAAGAACTATATACGAACAGTCACTGATATTAAACGTGAGTACTCGCTATTTAGAATAATACCCTGACGTTATTCTAATATGTTGAAATGGTTTGCACCTCCGATATTAGAGTTGATTCGTTTTTTCTATCCGAAGGTTGTCTGGAAGAAATTACTCTAAAGCGACTCTAAAGTTAATGTGTTAATGTTAATCTGAATGTTACTACTCATATTGTTGTTAACGCGACGGATTGGTAATTTACGTGGTGGGGATCTTGATTTTTCTCAACAACTACAAAACATATGAAAGTGATATTTGATGACATGATTTTTCATTTAATTGACTTCATTTTGCTAGTTGCTGAAACACGATTTGTTAACTTTTATAACAGAGAAAAAAATATCAAAGTAACCTCTTTTAAAACATAAATTTGCATTTTACAGGCTAACCAGACTGATTTAAGCATCAAAATTTTCTTAGTAGTTTAGTCTTAACACACACTTCAATATGCTAGTTCATTTTTTTAAACTTATCTGTAGTTTTAATTGGAAAGAAAAAAACAGTTTTTCTTATGGTACGGGGCGTTAACGTTCCGTATTAGATTAATTGTTTAGCGATGCGTCGCCTTAAGCGTTTATTTTATTTTAATTTTATATGGGAATTTTATACTAAATTAGTGAATTTGTTAGTCTATATTTCATTTACGCCGCACACTAGCGCCGCCAATGAAAAAAAAACATATCTAGTAATTAGAGATAGAAAATCAAATTATGCTCAACAAACTATCTGAATGAAGTAATTTAGCATTTTTACGTCACCTAATGAACACCTATATAAATATGGCGTTATAGTTAAAAGTGGCCGTAACGTCTTATTTAACTAAACCATAACATGTCAGGTGTTCATTAGGTGACGTAAAAATGCTAAATTACTTCATTCAGATAGTTTGTTGAGCATAATTTGATTTTCTATCTCTAATTACTAGATATGTTTGTTTTTTCATTAGTGGCGCTAGTGTGCGGCGTAAACGCTCTTAATTTAACTCTTATCTTTCTTGATTGTTTTATTATTATTTTTTAAAGTGCTTATTTCTGCACTTTAGCTGAATTAAATAATTATAAAATACTAGTTGACCGGCGGACTTCGTACCGCTTTGACAGTTTCCATGACAACAATACAAACAAATTATTTTGTATTGGAAAAATTTCCAAAAAACTAAAAAAATGATTGGGGACAGGAAAGGGAAAGGTAGCATAATGGTCAGTGCAGCCGCCCTGATTGCGGAAGATCCAGGTTCGATTCCTGGCTGAAAACATTAAATGCCTCCCGATCGGGAAGACATTTATTTTTTTCACTATATTTTATAATTATTTTCTTGATTGTGTTTGCATTTAAATTGTATGGTAATGCAGTGTGTACAAGTCTTGTAACTGTGCACATTATAATTTGCTTGTTACCAATAGTAATTAGTAACAAGCTAATAATTATAATAAAATAGTGATTAGTGTATTGGGAGTAGTAATTAGTAATTATATATAATAAAGTAAAAAAAAAATGATAGGTGTCTGATAGCTTGCCTGATAAGTGTCTGATAGCCAGCCTTATGAGTGTCTGATAGCCTTGCTGACAAGCTGTTTTGACAAGTGCCATAAAGTCTGTGGCCACGCGGGCCACTGGAAGTTCTATTTAAGTAAAACCTCGATAGCTTTTAAATTGCTTTTATTAAAGCTACAAGTATTGCAAAACCAAATGGTATTTAAATTTGGACAATATTATATTTTAATTAATTAATTAAAAGGACGTTACAAAATTCAAGTAGTCAAGTCAAGGGCTATAGCAAGTGGTCGGATGCAAAGTGTAAGTCCGTTGGATGGCGGCGATGGCGGCTCTCTTGACGTCACAACCGCTCGCCGCGACGTTCCATTTTACGTGGCGCAGACAGTCTGCCTTATAAGATAAAACATATAATAGTTGTCGACATTGAATAGTGCTCCTTTGGCTTATAAAGTAAGAGTAGATAGTGTTGATTAACTTCGGCGAGTTGGATTGAACCACGATAGCATAGTTGGCAGTGCACCTGACCCGGCATGTCATAGGGTGCGGGTTCGAATCCCGCTCGTGTTTTTTTTTCAACACTTGTCTTTTTTCATTGAATATTTTTTATTTATTGATATACTATATATACATATGAATTAATTTAATATCACCACCATTTTATATCAAGTACATTGTTAACTTTTTTATTAAGCTTTCTTGACAATCTTGTTGCAAAAATTGGGAGAAGCCGCTGACACCTGAGATACTGGCAATTTAGCCTAGTTTGGGTGCCAGAGTCTTCATAGGAATTTGTTTATAACTTTTAAGTCAATAAAGAAATTATTATTATTATCTCTTTATTTCTCTTTTTCCTTAGCCTAGGTTTGTTATAATATTAATATAAAAGTAAAATACAAAAGCACATACAAAACATAAAAATATTATAAAAAACCTAGCCTAGGGTGCTGCCGGCAACGGGGCAGGGCTCATGCTGCCGGTGGTTAGGGCTGCAGAGACAGGAACCTTCGGACTATCATTATTATTATTATTGTATTGTATTTCATATTAATGTATTCGAAATTAATCTAAAATTTTGATCGTTCCAGCGGAGTGGCTGCTGAAGATTGCGCCGCAGTACTACGAGCTGAACAACTTCCCTCAGTGCGAGGCGCGCCGCCAGCTGGAGAAGCTGCAGCTGCATCTCGACTCCAAGGCCTACCAGGAGGGCTTCTAGGGGGCACCCGGGGCGGGGAACCCACGTGGGGTGTAGCGTGTGACGCATCTGATAGTGTAAACATACCGGAAACGGAGGATATAGCTGGTGGCGAGGAACTCGCTTAGGGTGTAGCGTGTAATGTATCTAATAGTGTAAACATACCGGAAACGGAGGATGTAGCTGGGGGCGAGGCTATGGCGAGGAACCCGCTTGGGGTGTAACGTATCTGATACTGTACCAAACTCCGGAATAAAAATTAAATTATTATTATTTTGATACAATTTTGAATGTTATTAAATTAAGCATATAAATTTATTCAATTCAATTTACTGCATAACATCATAACATGTGATACATTACTATTTTTTTTTAAATTTATTGTATGTTTTGTTTCGAATGTTTTCGCATCTGCATGATTAGCTGTGTGTACACGTTTCTGGATGTCAATCTTGCACTGTTCTATTGTAAATGATATTTTATGCTAATGTTGACTATTATCTGTTGTGTACTCCATAAATAAATAAATAAATCCTCAACTAGTGAGGCACTGGCTATTTTATCTGTAGCTGCCGGAACACAATAATGCTACAAACATTGATGTTATGGCGACACATTTAGATATGATGGTGGTAGCTAGCCAGGTGGACAAACAAGCCCTACCACCAACCAAACCGAGTACACAAACATGTACCTCCCGCTGGGAATCGAACCCGAGACCTCTAGGTCAAAACCACTAGACCACAGAGGCGATTAAAAATTAAATTGTGTAATTGAAATCGGGAACAACGACGGTATCACATCCGCTCGAAAGGTTCGTTTTTCTACATTGACCGGACCGGGAATCGAACCCGGGACCTCGGAGGTGGCAACACCAGAAACCGGCGTGCAAGCCACTCGACCACGGAGGTCGTCATATTTTTTCATTTATTTTTTTCATTTCATTCATAATTAACTGTTATGTAATACAATAAATAATTTGAATTTGATTTCGTTTCCGAAAAGTTGTCTATGTGCGCTTTTGTACTTACCATCTTTATACAGTATCAGGTACATTACATGTTACACCACCGAGTGGGTAACCTGCTTTATGTGGGTGGTGTGTTGAAACCACAAAGTGAAACTGTGAAACGAGTGACAGTGATGCGTAACGGCGAACGGTGATGGCGAATAGATTGGTTCTGTTATATTGTGAAACTTGTGTGACCTAAATTATAAGTTTATTCCTTTGAAGTCGGTAATCATTGAACAATTTGCTTATTGTAAGAGATTTTTTGAAGTAAAACTTCTCTACGCACGCTTGACTTGGGGAGTAAGCTGGTGAATGCGTGACGAGAGCATTACGAAAAGTGTGATCGGGCGAACGGAAGGCGCTCACGTATTTTCTTTCTCTCTTCCTCTCATAGCCAGTGCATGAAATGTATATATATCTCAGTCAGTAGTTCGTTTGCGAGTTTGCTTACGTGAACGGTGATTTCTTGATTATTTTTGAACAAAAATTATATTTTTTCAATACATTAAATATATACCTACTACGTTTAAAGTGAATAAAATTGTAAATTCATTTTAAAGGTATGGAACTAAAGACGTTTTACTTCAGTTGTGTGTTCTAAACTCTAAAGCACACTAATTTTTTTTAAAATTTAATAGAATGTTGTAACATGAGAAATTGTAAAAATTTTGAGACTCTTCATACAAATCAGGCTAATCAAGTGTTCGCTAAAGTATGGAAAGTCCAAAAATCTTTGACTTATTTCAACCCATTCATGTTACTATGAGAAAGATGTTTACTTACCGATTCTGAGTCGCTCCAGAAAATTTGCGCGGTAAAAAAATATCCTGTATACAGTTGTTTGATAATAAGTGTTTTTCCAAAAATTTTAACTAATTTATTACATCTTTTGTTCAACCCGTACGACCAAGGAAAATGTATTAGCTAGATCTAGGGTTGTTACTTTGCAATTTAGTAACACGCTCTCCATATCGGTCATAGTACAGATGTCTGCACATAAAGCTATCCAAAGCTATCAAATTTCTACAATGAATGTTCAACCTTATGCCTAAGACATAAAGTCTAATAAGGAAATTTGAGGAGCTCGATGGCGCAGTGGTTATGCGCCCGGTCCGCGAGTGCTAAGGTTAAGCAACTTTCGCAAAAGCCGGTCATCGGATGGGTGACCAAAAATTTATCATCTCTCACTCCTCCATGCTTCGGAAGGCACGTAAAGCCGTTGGTCCCGGCTGCATTAGCAGTCGTTAACAATCACCGCACCGCACTGGGTCCGCGTGGTGGTTTATGTCCCGTTCTCCCTATCCATCCATAGGGAAGGCTCGTGTCCCAGCAGTGGGGACATATAATGGGCTGGTGATAAAGGAAATTTGACTATGGTAGTTTGATGGCTGTTGTCCGGGGTTCTATGCACGTATTCGGGATTAAACAGGTATTATCAAACACCCAGTAGAAGCCACTACATTTTGAACCTTATCTTCTTATGTTAAGATTGATGGAAATTAGAAATTAGATTCGCATCTTGTATTAGTACTGTTCACTCTTGATATATTTTGCATTTTATTGGTATAACAATGATTGTATATTTTCTGTTGTGGGTTCAACCAGCATTTAATTAATTGACGCACGCATGACTTACCTTTTCAACGCCAAGTCTGATAAATCCGACATTTTATTTGGTCTTTACCTATGAAATTGACACACACTCACATCCTGTTCCCAAAAAGGGGTAGACAGCATTAAAATCTCCAATTTTGAGTAACCTCGCCGTTAGTGACCCGACGCTACATTAGCATTATCAAAGTAAAGCTGAGCTTCTTGGCGGGAAAGTGAAGCGTCACGTCTGCGGTTTTGCTTTATTTTCTAAAATTTGTGTTTTTTCAAATATTAATGTGAAATAATGGTGGATTATTAACCATTAAGTGTTCGTGAGTGTGCATAAGTGTTGGCAAATGAAACAAAACAGTGCAACTTTACTTTTCAAATTCTCGTAAAGCCCCACTTCTTTACTGAGATACTCGAGGGGTTGGGGGGTATATCATTTCTCACTTCCCATTTCTAATATCATTCATCATCATCATATAAGGAAATATTGTTTATTTATGTATTACTTGTAAGAAAAATTACTTTGACACTGGCTAAATGTGCTAATCGCACGAAGCCATCAACTAAAAAAAGAAAGTATGGCTCCGAGCTGGAATAGATATCATCAGCTTCTGGTTGCAGCCGATCGCCTGATGTGTGAGCATCTTGGAACCCTTGTCCCTTAGCCGGCTCCTACGACATGCACGGGGAGTTAGCCAGCTGACACATTATTTTCACGTTTCAGACCAGCGTCTATTTATCTGTTATTGACGACGGGTTTGGGCACGAAAATTAGTTGTCCTATATTGCAAGAGTTAAAAAGATTATTATACATTTTGCATCAGTTTTGAGTCTACTTTCAAAACATATACATTCTGATCTCATAAAAAATAAGATTGGATTTTTTAAATATTTTTGACAATAAAAGGTGTTTTGGTTAATTTGTTGCTGACTGTACCGCGTGTGTGCATCTAAGTGGGTTTTACTGTACAAATAAATGAGAGTTTAGAACTTTGAAGTGTGTATCTAAAACGTAGGCATATATGAAAACATGTAAAAATATGGACCAAGTTGTCTGCAATTATGTTTTCGCTTCAAGTTTACAAGCTGATGAATTATCATGTAACTTAGGGCGCTGAGAACCATGAAACGGCGCTCTCTGTCGATCTGCATACAAGCAAAAGGGATGCAAATAGTACGCGATCCACACTATTCAAGTCGTTTTATTAAAAAAATAAAAACAGCGTTTTTAAGGATCTTTATTCTCATTAAGAATTACAACAATTCGCTTATCAAGAGAACATAAAAGTTTATAGTAAAACAATGCTCAGAAGTCGGGTTTAGAAAAATAATATTAAAAACGGTTACAGCGTCCAGCGTAGATGTACTAATGAACCAAAAGAAACGGCGATCAAAGATATACGTATAAGTAATCTAGTAAGTATTACGAGTATACTTAATTTCATCGATGTACTGAAAAAGAATAAGAAATAATTATGTAAATAGGGACTGGATTTTTTTCCATCAAAGAAATTGCTAAATTCTGCATTTTTGGAAGCAATAACGTCGCAAATAGTCTTTTATAATATATTTTTTCTTGGCGTTGTATACTTTTATATTTAACCTTTTCACCGCCTAACTATCCTGCACGCGATGTCCCGCTGTACGCCAACGTATAAATGTATTTTAATAAAGTAGGTACAAATAAGAACTTCTATAGAAGTGCTGGCGTGGACGGCACGAAAATCTAGAACTTCTATAGAAGTTGTTGGCGGTAAAAAGGTTATACCATGCATAAGTGAAGCGCATTTCACAGTTGTCAGCGCCTTAAGTGCAATAGTGTAGGTAGACATTGCTGAATACTTTTCTGATGCATATAGTGTGATTGATTTGTCCTTAATTAACTATTTATACATGTGGCTATTAAATATGTGTATTATGGACTTACTGTTTAATAAACAGGTAAAAAGATCTTAGTTCTTTGAATAATATACATAACTGAAGCGTAGGTACATAGAAATGTATGTATCTTAATTGTTGACTGAGCTTTTTGTATCTTGCATAATCTATGCATATGTTTGTGGCATGTAAAGGCTAAATAAAGCCGGGTAGTTACTGCTAAGCTCCATACAGAGAACTGCACTGATATGAAATAGTCTTTATAATATTGAAAATTGTTTCGTTTCTCAAATTTTGTAGCTAACATTTTTATATATATATAATACTAGCTGACCCGGCAAACGTTGTTTTGCCAATTATTTCTAGGGAATTTGTAGGGTAGAAAAAAATAACTAACATATTGTAAGTGTGTGAGGATGTGGTATATGAGTGAAAGAGGCATGGAGCGCTGTGAACGATGATGGAATATAAAAATAACAAAACACTAAACATTTTTTTTTCCATAGAATTAATTGTCATGGCCCTTAAACTATTTCTCCCGGGATTTCGTAGGTAATAATAAGTTTTGCACAACCGACGTTGTTAGCTCCTATAGTTGTTGTTTCAGGAGTTAATGCATTGTCACTTTCATAACTCGACGTAGAACTCATTATTTTGCAAAATACAATAAAATATGTACTAGTTACAAAAACAGAGACGTAATTCGCGCGCTTTTGTTTTTTTTTTTAGTTAACGCGGGTCCTCGCGCCTTTTAGCCAACACGTACCAGCCAGTAATTCAAACAATTTGCGTTCGATTTCTATTAATAATATATATGTTCCAAATTCAAATCTCATTTCCGCCCGCTAGAAAGTTCCTATCGGAAAAAAGCTATTTTGCTCCCACATAAAGAGGAACTAAGCGACACTTTTCGAATAGAAGGGATGGAAAAGGTTTTGCTATCCACGAGCGCATAGATTTTGATGCCGTATTTTGTGGGTTTGTTGGCTATGTGTATGGCCATTTTGTCAGTTGAGCGAATGGGGCTCTGTGATTGGTCGGCTGTCTTTGAAAATGGTTTTGAGGATCTAGCTGAGTTTGATACTGATAGCTAGTTTAAAAGTCAGCTGGTTATAATGTTGATTCTTTAACGCAAGCCATAGACTGAATAAATCGAATGGCGTTCAAAGATAGTTTAAAAAAAAAGTGGCGTTAAGCTGCATTTGATTCTATACACCTCTATATACGAGTATATTCGGATGATGGTTACAATATTTGAGAAAAATCCTATGCTCCATAACAATATCCTTCAAAAGTGGAACTTTATCAAACCAGAGCATATCTGGACCTAGTGACTGTTGTTTTTTGACATTTGATCACGTTAACGAAGACGAGAATAGTATGGCATTGAAGCAGCGCGTCCTGGCGACATTCAAGAGTTAACATTTTGCCATACAAATTTTCGTTTTCGTAAACTTAATCGAATAAATACGGATAGTTAACTCTCACTAGGCACATTACAGTACACACTGCGGCAGATCAACCTACCCAAAACTGTTATATTTCTACAATCAATTTTGAACTTTAGTGTTCGGATAAAAGGATCCAATATTCATTGGAGAAATTTGACAGGTTTGGGTAGGTTGATCTGATGCCGTGTGTACATTAAGACTTCAAAGTAGATCGTGTTAGGCCCACAAGCCCAAGACACGAGTTTTAAGCGTTTAGTTATAGCAGAATTGCGTTTTTGGACTGTTTGTTTGCAATGCCTGAATGATTGTGTAGCGCTGCCGATGCCACCAGCTAGATGGGACTCGATGTAAATATTTAATATTATTTGTTACTGTGAGTTTGTCACTACGCGTCTATTCAAGCTGCAATGAGTTATATTACGGACTTAAGTTACATTTTACTACAATAAAGGAGATTGAGAATGTATCATTTGTTTTCTTATTTTATTTTATTAGTTTTTAAGTCTTTTTGTGGCGAGTTTTCGTTTCGGTGGCCAAGACTCACTTTAGGTCCCTGCGCCAATGGATTAAGTAAGTAAGTTTAAATCACAATATCACGTGAAATGACAAAAGATAACAAAAAAAACCCGACTTCCAAAAACACAGGAAACTTAAAAAAGTAAAAACAGCTCTAAAAACAAGAAATAATATTGAAATCATATTAATAATTACCTAGATACGCATGTCAGTTTAAAAAAATGTCTATTGAAGTCGGGTGTTTCATTTAAACTTTTATACTTGTTCCATTATCTCCACTTTTTTATTGTAAAAACCCCACCTGACTTCAGTAGACATTTTTTAAAACTGACATGCTTATCTAGGTAATTAATAATATGATTTCAATATTATTTCTTGCTTTGTAGAGCTGTTTTTACTTTTTTAAGTAACCTGTTTTTTTTGTTAAAAATTATTTTATTTTACTATTTTTAGTGATGGGTAGACGTAGACCTAACAAGGATGCTTCTCTGATAAGGAAACTACTGCCTAGTAGGTAATGTTATTCCTATGTAAAACTTCAATCTTAATTAGGTATATTTTTGTACGGACTAAACATTTTTGCATATTGAACCGTATTAAGTAAGCCTTTGTCCAGCAGTGGACGTCTTTTGGCTGAGATGATGATGATGATGATGAAGTAAGCCCAACAAAAGGTAACTGCTGTAAATCGTTGAGGAATTCCCTCGACTGTCTATGGACTCCACCATCAGACCTGTAATGGCACTTATAACCCATATGGGTGCAAAGTTCTTATCAATAGAATTGAATTAAGACCAAACAAGGTAGCTACTGTAAAACGTTGAGTTCCCTTGACTGTTCTTCGTCTTCATTATCAGACCCCTAATGACAGTCACAACCCATCTAGGTGTAAAGTTCTCATCAATACAAATTAATCAAGTCCAAACACCATGTAATTGCTGTAAATCGTTGAGGAGTTCCCTCGACTGTCTTTCGGCTCCAACATCAGATCGACTCCAGACCTTCATTAAATAGTAGTGCTTTAAAATACTTAATGAAAACATTAACAAACACACTAGTCGCCACTACGATTTTCGAAGGTTCCCCTCGATTTCTCTGGGATGCCATCATCAGATTCTGGTTTCCTTGTTGTTGGTACCACCCTTGGGATATCTCCTTTCCAACAAAAAAAGAATCCCTGTGTCTCCCTGTGACCACGGACCCTGCAAAGGGTTCGAAACGTCAGGATAAACATTAAAAAGTAATGTGTAAAATAAACGCGAGTAGATCCTTAAAAGTTGTTTCATTTCAATGTGTAGTATTCGCGTAAACTTTAGAAAACAATACAAAAAGAATCATCAAAATCGGTTCTTATACGACGAAGTTATCCGCGAACACCTTAGCCGTTCACACATAAAAAAAATGTACGAGTCGAATTGAGTAACATCCTACCTATCTTTATCTAGATAAATCTTCTGTGCGTGTGTATGAAATTGAACTCCTAAATGGCTGGACCAATTTGGATGAAAATTTCTGTGGATTCGAAGTTGTGGAAGTGGATTCGAGAATGGTTTAATTTACAATTGGACCCGGTAGGTGGCGCTGCTATACGGGTCCATGGGATACGGGTGTTCTTAGGCGGACGAACGATTTATTTGTTACTCTCGAACCTCTGCAATTGCGTAGAGATATAGCGTCAATCAGCGTTTTCTATCGCTTTTACCACGGCGAGTGCTCTGAAGAACTGTTTGACCTTATCCCAACTCCCTTCCCTTCCTCCATAGGAGTACACGTGCTGCTCTCCGGAGTCATCGCTTCACTGTCACACATATCCCATCGCGCACAAAGAAATTTGGTGACTCGTTTCTTTGTCGCACCTCCAAAAGATGGAATAGTCTACCAGCACACGTTTTCCCTCCTTCCTATGATATGGGGTCCTTTAAACGAAGCGTGAAGAAGCACCTTGTGGGCCGGCAGAGTGAGGTTGACTGATGCTGCGTTGTTTTAACGCTGCACCAGTTGTCTTCGCGTTTGAACTCCATTTCCACTTAACATCAGGTGGTATGGAGTCATTAACCGTGCTAGGTATTAAAAAAAACATTAAAATTAGTCGAATATTAAATTAGCAACTGAGACTTCTTGGCGGGAAAGTGAAGAGTCATGTCTGCGGTTTTGTTTTATTTTCTAAAATTTGTGTTATGTCGAATATTAATGTGAAATAATGGTGGATTATTAACCGTTAAGTGTTCGTGAGTGTGCATGAGTGTTGGCAAATGAAACAAAACAGTGCAACGGCACTTTTCAAATTCTCTCAAGAAGTCCGCCGCATGAGGACTTAGTAAGGCCCCACATCTTTACTGAGCTGCTCGAGGCGTTGGGGGGTATATCAATTCTCACTTTCATTTCTATTATCATTCATCATCATCATACAGGAAATATTGTCTATTTATGTGTTACTTGTAAGAAAATTACTTTGACACTGGCTAAATGTGCTAATCGCACGAAGCCATCAATTTAAAAAAAAATTAGCAACTGATTTTAGTTTTTAGCAATTAGCAACGATTGAATACGCAGAACACAGACCACATGCTTCATAGCTGGCATCCTGCTTCATAATTGGGATCAATTATGTTATATTTAGGCGAAAAAAACTGTGTCGAACACTGTGCTTAAAGTGTCAAAAATTTGTGCCAGCACGATTGTTTTATGTTCATCTTAAAATCTGTAAATCTGTTACAACATTGTAATACCTAGCATTGTTGTGTTTTATAAGTTCATTTGTAGACGAGGATTGCGCGTGAAATGCGCTTTCACCCTGCTTTATCGTCACTCACCATAAAATCAAATGTTTCAATTCAATTCAATTCAATTCAATTCAATTATTTATTGCATTCCACAATGTAAACAATAAATGGTGAACATAAATAAGAGATCATCATGGACCCTGTTAAATGTTAAATGTTTTTTATTAGACGATTTTATTATCGATATGACGTTACCGCCATCCATGCTTTCGTACTATAAAATTCAAAATTCAATTCAAAATTCAAAATTCAAAATCATTTATTCAGTTTAGGCTACAAATAGCTCTTATGAACGTCATTTTAAGCCATCGGTTCGTAAGTCTATCTACTCTGGGCGGGAGATCTTGTACTGAGAAGAACCGGCAAGAAACTCAGCAAGTGTCCAGCTCTTTTCTCCCTTACAGCGTCATAAATATTGGAAAAAGCCCTATCATAAAGGACACTTTCCATCACAAATAAAAACACAAAATGTAAAGGACAATCACAACATGTAAAATAACACAAAAAATAAAAAATAACTAAATAAAATATTTAAGTCAGCAAAAACATAATTTACCAGTTTAATTTTTTACAATATCATACAGTACTAGTAAAAGTCAAAAAAACTATAGTTAATAATAATAAAAATAAAACTAATTGTAATGTTCAATGCAACGCTATTTTGTTATCTGCAGGACACTATAATTTATAAGTAGTATTATGTATATGTTTT
The DNA here is from genome assembly GCA_947562085.1 of Eudonia lacustrata. Taxonomy (NCBI): domain Eukaryota; kingdom Metazoa; phylum Arthropoda; class Insecta; order Lepidoptera; family Crambidae; genus Eudonia; species Eudonia lacustrata. The sequence continues at coordinate 755,648 of OX387335.1, forward strand.
TATTATAGCCAGGCTGTTTTATCTTCTAAATATTCTTTGACTGTATAATAACCTTTTTTTAATAAAGAAGACTTTACATGTTTTTTAAACTTATCTAAAGGTAAATCTAGTACAGTATTTGGTATTTTATTGTAATAGTGTATACCTTGCCCCAAGAAAGAACCAAGCACCTTCTGTAACCTGAACAGTGGCATTGCAAGTTTTGACTTATTTCTAGTATTAAAATTGTGTACATCACTGTGTTTAGCAAATGAATTGATATTACAACGTACAAGAACTATACAATTATAAATAAATTGAGACGCCACTGTCAAGACATCAATTTCTTTAAAAAGATTTCTTAAAGAAGTTCGTGAACCTAGTCTATAGATTGTTCTTACTGCTCGTTTCTGTAAAATGAATATAGTTTCAATATCAGCCGCTGTTCCCCACAGTAAGAGGCCATACGACATGACACTATGAAAATAACTAAAGTAAACTGTTCTAGCAGTTTCAACGTCTGTTAACTGCCTTATTTTTCTAATGGCATAAGCAGCAGAACTGAGTTTGCCGGCCAATTTCGAAATGTGAGGATTCCATTGAAGTTTTGAGTCAAGGGTTATACCTAAGAAAACTGTTGAGTCTACCAAATCTAATCGATCACCGTTTATTCTTATATCAGTTGGTTCATTTTTGACATTTGGTAATTTAAAATTAATACATTTTGTTTTTTTAGCATTAAGCTGCAAATTATTAATAGTAAACCAACTGAGTACATCAGAGAGTGCTTTGTTTACATCGTCGTAATTATTCTTACACCTACTTACATTAAAAATGAGTGAAGTATCATCTGCAAATAATACGATTTCACAGAAGTTCTCTACAAAGAATGGCAAGTCATTAATATAAATCAAAAACAGAAAAGGACCAAGAATGGACCCTTGTGGAACTCCCATTTTTACATGAGAACCAGATGATTTAGTTCCATTAATATCGACAGTTTGTGTTCGAGAGCTAAGATACGACTGAATTAAATTTAGTGCGAAATCTTTGAGACCGTAGTAATTTAGCTTCATCACCAGAGTTTTGTGCTCAACGCAATCGAAAGCCTTGGACAAGTCGCAAAACACTCCAAGGGCGTTTTGAGACTTCTCCCAGGCATCAAATATATGTTTTAATAGAGCAACACCTGCATCAGTAGTAGAACGACCCTTTGTAAATCCATATTGTTTATTATGTAAAAGGTTGTTTATGTTAAAATACGACATCAACTGTTCCAATATAACTTTTTCATAAATTTTGCTTAGAGTTGGTAGTATTGAAATGGGTCGATAGTTACTGGGGTCTTCTTTGTTTCCCGATTTGAACAAAGGTATGACCTTACTAAACTTCATAAGATCGGGAAAGATACCTTTATTCACACAGTTATTAAAAATTTCAGCAAGATATGGTGCAATAGAATGTATAATATTCTTAATTACTTTTATAGAGATGCCCCACAAATCACTTGTGTTTTTCATTTTCAGTGATTTAAATGTTTTTATAATATCCATTGAATCAATATATTTAAATTGAAAAGAAACATTACATTTTGGTACATATTTTTGGAGTAATGCTTGTGCAGCTTCTGGTGATGAATCCAAATTTGAGGTTGTCAGCACAGGTATATTTACAAAAAAATCATCAAAAATATTAGCAATATGTGAATCTGAATTGACTAAGTTGTCGTTTACTTTTAAAGTGAAAGTATTATCCCGTGGTTTAAATTTATATATCCCGTGGTTTATATTATATATATATATATAGAATCTGTTATACATTTATACGTTGGCGTACAGCGGGACATCGCGTGCAGGATAGTTGGGCGGTGAAAATTTTAAACCTTTGGCTTACAAAGGACCAGCGCCGGCTTTTGGGTGGGGCGACCCGGGCGGCCGCCCGGGTCGCCGGGGTCCAGAGGGCGCCGCGTGCGCCAGTGCGTGGCCCTAACTTTACCACTTAATTTGATATCTATCAATCTAAAGAAAAGCTAAATTCTTAAATAAACATTGTTCTGTATTGCAAGAAAGGTAACGGTCAACTTTAAATCAGGTATTGGTGGAGATTTGTTGTGCGATTAAATTTTAAGTCTGCAACACTATCTCGAAGACAGTCAGGTAACACCTATTGATATTGACATTAAAAATGATCAAAAAGCACAATCTTCAAGAGTTATACAAGGTGTCTCAAAATAAAGTTTATATTTGTTTGTTTGTAGTAGTAGTAGTATTAATAAGTTAGTATTAATAATAAGTAAGTATTAATAAGTTAGCTCATATAGTTATAGTTAACTCGAAGTCCGTGGAATAGGGCCTGGTGACCTGTGGCTTACGGGTTTTTTTTTTCAAACCTATCGCAAGCACCAGTCTCTCACAAGGGATACTTATGGGTTCTATTTACTTTGTATGTGTCATTTTTATTTTTATTTCTTTATCCTACGTATTTTTTATACCTATACCTTGTGATGAGAAATAAATAAATTTTGATTTGATTTGATTTGATTTGTTTGTTTATATTACTGCGTGAACGCAACGCTTCTGAAGGGCGCGGGGGATATGTCAATCGGTAGCCTGGGTCTTGGGAATTTGTCGCTATGGAGCGTTTCACGAGAGCGGACCGTGCGTTGTGCGTACGTGAATTTTACAAAAACGCTAATTCTGCGACTATAGTGCAAAGAAATTTTTGCAGTTTTCGAGGTTTTCGTCATTTAAATGAGGCACCAAGCATTCCCATCATACCCATTCATACCCATCAATTGTAGCGATGACTTGATTTCAATGATGGAGGCCTTTGCCCAGCAGTGGGTCAGTTATAGGCTGTTTACTTACTTTACTTACTACTACCAAGCATTCCTCTTATTAGGAAATGGGTAAAGAAGTTTGAGGAGACCGGTTCAACACTGGATAAACCAAAATCTGGGCACCCAAGGTTATCGAGAACGGCAGAGAACGTGGATCGGGTTAAGCAGTCTGTTCTTGATGATCCCGACCTCTCCATTCGGAAGCGTGCAAGTGCTTTGAATGTGCATAGATCATTGCTACACCGCATTTTGCATAAAGATCTGAAGATGCACGCCTATAAAATTCAACTTGTGCAAGAATTGAAACCCAGGATGCCAGTCAGAGGTTAGAATTCGTAAACTAGGTAAATCAGCGCTTACAAACGCCCCGTAGTCTTGATTTGACTCCTATGGACCTATTCCTGTGGGGTTTCCTCAAATCTAAAGTGTATGTTAATAAGCCAACATCCCTGGAGCAGTTAAAAGAAAATATTCGCCATGAAATGGGTGCCATTACGGAGCGTACTTGCCAAGCCGTCATCAGAAATGTTAGTGTTAGATTGAATGAGTGCCACGAACGCGAGGGTAAACATTTGGACGACGTTATTTAAGAAATAAATTCCCAAAGATTGCGGTTTAATAATAAATAAAAATGAAATGAAATGAAATATTATTTGATAAATGGCTTATTTTTTTTTATCGATATTCTAAATATAAACTTTCTTTTGAGACACCTTGTATATATCCTAACATCTGGATATCGTAAAGGCAAAAAGTCAAAGTTTTCGGAAGAAACCCTTAGGCTCATGAGGAAACGACGTAAAGACCCCCCTATCACTTCGTCCGAACAACGGGCTATCAACCAGAAGATTAGCAAACTGGTATGCTGCGACCTCCGACGCTCCAATACACGCTTTATTGAACGAGCGATTTAGCAAAATCGGGGGTCGAAAGTGTTTGTCCGGTCATTGCAGGATTTACAACACATGCTGGACGGCCTAGCTGATTCTTCTCTATGCATCGGTCTCCGGATGAATTTGGACAAAACCAAGATTACATATGTTTGACGAATATTCCATTCCGGGACCCAGTTCAAGGCAGTATACTCTCGAAGTTTTTAAGGAGTATGTCTACCTCGGGCAAACTCTGCAGTTGGGTAGAAACAACTTCGAGAAAGAGGCCAACTGAATACAGCTAGGCTGGGCAGCATATGGGAAATTACGTCGGTTCTTTACATCGCCTATTCCACAGAGTCTAAAGACAAAAGTCTTCAATCAGTGCATCCTACCCGCCATGACATACGGAGCCGAAACGTGGACACTCACGGTAGGCCTGGTCCACAAATTTAAAGTCGCTCAGCGATCTATGGAAAGGGCAATGCTAGGAGTTTCTCTGAGGGACCGGATCCGGAGCGAGGTGATCCGACAGAGAACCAAAGACGTCGACATAGCCTACAGGATTAGCAAGCTGAAGTGGCAGTGGGCCGGCCATATTAGCCGCTGAACCGATAACCGACGGTGGGGTAAATGAGTCTTGAGTGGAGACCGCGTATCGGCAAACGTAGAGTAGGACGCCCTCAGACTAGGTGGAATGACGATCTTCGCAAGGTGGCTGGCAAGAGCTGGATGAGAGTAGCCGCGGATCGTACTCAGTGGCGTACACTTGCAGAGGCCTATGACCAGCAGTGGACATGTGTGGGCTGATGATGATGTTGACCTGGATATCGCTACGTATTCTATTAACCTTTTTACCGCCAACAACTTCTATAGAAGTTCGAGATTTTCGTGCCGTCCACGCCAAGTTCTTCTTTGTACCTACTTTATTAAAATACATTTATACGTTGGCGTACAGCGGGACATCGCGTGCAGGATAGTTGGGCGGTGAAAAGGTTAACAATACCTGTGACTGTTGAAAGTGGCGAACGCAGTTTTTCCAAACTAAAATTTATAACAACCTATTTATTCCTGGCTGGGTTGGGTGGGCGTTTAATTTATTCACTGTATTTTATAAATATTTAAAAAAAAAAGGTATCTAATTCAAAATAAGTTTTTTTTTATTTTAATATAAAAGGGCGCCAAATTAATGATTCGCCCGGGGCGCCTAGATGGTTAAGGCCGGCCCTGCAAAGGACGAGCCTTCCTTATTCATTGTCAACAACTATGTTAGAGATGAAACGGATAGTTGATTTGCCAGATACCGGATATCCGGCGAGCTGTCAGGCCGGATGGCCGGATATCCGGCGGAGAGTAAGTAAATGCTCTGAGGCAAGTTGTGACATGTTTAGCGCCGTGCAGCTGCGGGCAAAACGCGATCGCGTTTGCAACATTTCGGGCGGTTACGGGTATTATCGGGACTCGTCGGGAGTTGGAGTGATCGTGCGCATTCGTGAGTGAATGACAGGCGAAAATCAATAAATCGATTACTTGATGCTAGTGTGGCCGTTCATGCGTTATTTGATTGACTTTGGATTTTGTGAAAATACGTACCTACCTACTTAATAAATAAATAGAGGGACAGAAACATGTCGTTCAGTAAAAAGATCGCCTATTTGGCAATATTTTGACATTTCCAGTGAAAATAATAAGTTTGCTGTTTGTTTGTTGCGCCGACTCCAGATTTCTCGAGGTGGTGAAGGGAAACATCATTATTGCGAGCTGTTGTCTTATTTCATGTACCTACGCTTTAAACGATTTTTTTGAAAAATAAGGCATTATTTTTCTAAAATATCGTTATCCGGTATAAGGCCGGATATTGAGTTACTATCCGGTATCCGGCCGGCCGGATAGTAAATTTGGGCCAGATACCGAATTTTTACCGGATATCCGTTTCATCTCTACTTAATATTATGAAGTATTCAAAAATTTGGCAAGATCAAAAGCTTAAAAATTTGGATAATTTTTTTAATGTTTTCTGATTGCCACCGGCATGTTCGTAGACGCGAGCTCCGATGAATCTATGTTATTATGAGTAGAAGCGTTACCTTTAAAAGGGGAGGGGGGGGGGGGGGCGTTGAAAAAATACATAGTTATATCTAACATCCTCTTTTATTACATCAAATAAATTATAAAGGTCATAGACAATAATTATTATTATTTATAATTATTATTTAATAATAAAAAGCGCATGCTATGCCCTTCCTTCGGCAGTTCAATCGACAGCAACACATCCATCTAGTTTTAACTTAAAGCTATTTAACATTTTATCAAACCAAATGAGTTTGAAAACATTTGATTATAGTATAAATATTTACCATTTATTTTATTAATAATTTAGGAAAATCTACCAAAAATTTAACAAATAATTTATAGGGCAACATAAAATTGCTGTGTAAAATAGCATATTCCTGATAGATTTTTCTAAATTACAAATTATATTATTTTGTAATACTGACAATAATTATGTTAGGTCGTTAAATGCGTTGTTTACAGAATGTTACCATGTAAAAAAGTTCTACCAAAATGGCAGTAATTTCAATAAATACGGAATGCATTAAAATGTAAAATAATTTTCACTTACAATCTTATTTCTAAAATTTACAATCAAGGCTAAAGCGGACTTAGCAACAAAGAGCTATAAATATTACAATTACTTAAGGTAGGTAGATAATGTTTTTACAAAAGCTAGAAATTAGAAATGCATATATTGTTACTAGTGAAACAGAATAAACATACAATATATTGCGTGACTTCAAACAATTACAAAATCATTTCCGACAAGTGCTAGTCATAACTATATTTTTATTCCATTGAAATAATTGTGAAATTTATTTTATGGCTAACTTCAAATTGGTTAAAAATCTACTCTAACAACTTCCTTTACGCACAACAATTCAAGACAAAATTAAGAAATGAATCACTGATAGACAACGAAGAAATATTAAGAAGCGACTGACACCTATTGAGGCTATTTAAAAAAAATAAACGAAGAAATCATAATAAGTCTAGTCTCTAGTACAGAATCAATACATATGGCACTAAATGTGGTTCTTGCGATGACATCCCATCCATCACACAGATTCATGCACACAATACATTGAAAATAGGTAGGTAGGTAATAAACTTCAAAAGAAACTTTGCTATTAAAAATAATAAAAATTAAGCCATATTAAAAGAACCTACAAAAAATAATGCAGTCAGCTTTAAGTAATAAATAATTTATCAACATAATTATTATTATATTTATATAACCAGCTTTTATTAATTATTTTATTATTCATTTGTATATCTTGGATTAATAGAAATAAACTATAATGTAGGCAAAGGAAGTATACTAAATAGTCAAAAAGGTCTTTGTAAGCAGATTTTATTGCGTAAGTTTATAATCTATTTTTGTATGAATCAAAAATATGGACAGTGTTAGACAAAAAGATATTCCAATGACATAACAATATGGTTTCTTTTCTTTAAACATATTTTCGGTTACTTACATAAATGCATTTATCAATTGGATGCTGACAGTTCCTATTGTACAGAACGAATGATAAATTATTTTTTTCTTTTAATAACACATTAATTTAAACTGGCAAGAATACATTTAATTAATCTCACTTAAAAATCGTTTCAAAATATATAAAATGAAGCTTGAATATTCTTAAGATAAGATAGAATGAACCATTATTAAGTCATTACATCTTAAATTCTATTTAAATACAAATAAAATGATACGTATAGATAGCCTCATAGTTAAATAATACAGACAGGTTATTATCATAAACTGAGTTTCATATAGTTTTCTCTTTAAATAATCTTAGCACACTAAAATAGCCTATAACATTAATACTACAATTCTAGAAATAATAAATACGTCATAATTAATTACAAATGAACACATATTTTAGTGATTAAACAATGAAAACAACTTCATTTCACAGAAAGAAATAAATGCAATTCATTAACTTTTTGTATATTCTTGAGTATGTTTTAAGCATTTATAATTAAAAGGTATTATGTCCTAAATATTTCTATACTATGGATACCTACTAAGTTTTATACAAATCGTTAAAAAATGGGAGGATTGTTTCATAGTTTTAGCGAAGTACTATTTGAAGTCGTCAGACATAACTAAGTACCTACTTACTCTACTAGAGATTAGAGTCATCAATACAATGTACTGATCCTTTCCGGTTACGCTGTAAAAGCTATATACAGCCAACAGCGAGACGTTCTTAATAAGAAAAGTTTTGCCCGATAATTAAGTAATTAGATAATCATCTAAGGAATAAATAAATGTCCACATTTTTTTGAATATTGTTTATAAATTTTGTGTTAAGGATTGACAAAACAAACTATAGTTAAGGTACTTATTTACTGCAAATAAGTTATGTCTGTCGACTTGCAAAAGCTATTATCTAGACTATTTAAGTAAAAATGTTTTTACAAACAACTAGGGTTTAGGCCGAGACTACACGTGTGTAAATTCTTACTTCCCAAACATTAAATTCGTAATGTCGTTCTACCATTTATATCAATTTGTATAATTAATATGTAATTTTATTATTATTTACCTATATATTTTTGTCAAAAATGGCATTAAAAGCAGTGTTAGGGTTCAATATTATTGTCTATTGCGATCTTGTGTTGCCCCTGTTTTGAGAAAAAAAACTACCAAAATGGTAGTTTTTTACAAACTCTTATTTACGTGATAAGTGATACAAAAGAAACATTATTCTAGCATGGTTAATGAGTACCTATTGAACACAGAACTCATATTAAAAGCGCTTGGTGGGACAACCATTATAAATTCTCATTGATAATAATACGATATAATACTTAAACATGAACAGTGTCAGCTAAATATGATGCTTAAGACCCGACACACCGTTTGAAAATTATGTTTTCATGTACAGTTTCTTAGTAAATGGCATCGTGTTTAATACATAAACATGTGAAGATGGACCGAGCGATCCCTGTTCAGTTGTGACGTAAATACGGACAGAAAACTGTGAGAGAGAAGCAGTGCGGCCTGTAGTTGTCTCTTTCTATTCTGGCCGCATCACTGGCTAGTATAGTAGATTATAAAATCGATTTACCATCTTAAAAGTGAATTTTGTTTACATATCATGAAACAACAAGGTCTATTTTTGCTTGCAATAATCAAGTGACAGATACGTTCCCTACATTCACTATGAGCCTTATCGAAATTTTATGGTAGGTAATGGAAGTTTTTGTCATAAGCGATAAAGCAATTTCATAGTCTACTATACGTTCTAGTACAAAGAGATGGTAATTGGCCGTACAGTCGCTCTCTATCTAGAGAATGGTTAATATTGTGAAGATATTGCTCAGTCTACCCTTCCATATCTATGGATTAATATACATAGTTAACAACAAAATGGCGGCATTGTCTAACCTAAAATGGCGGGGGTTGTAGCTGTCAGTGGAGTCTTATCAATTAACGGTTACACGAGTGTCTTTGCCCGCGACAATGGCTTATCATGCATACACTTTATAATTCTTAAGGCCTTTGTTACACAACGCCATTTAAACGTGACGGAATCTGTTAGCAATTTAAGTAAAAAATTAATTTGTCGGCCAGACCAAATTTAGTTGAAAAAAGAACTTACAATCATTCAGTTTCTAGTATTCAGTAGAAATCAGTAGCGTGTTACCTGCATGGCGGATCCCAAGTGATTAATTACTAACGCGTAACCAGTTTGTGATTTGTTGCATCGTAAAATATTATTGCCATGATATTCTAGAATTCTAGATACTCATTGGTAACTACAGTTTGTAACTGGTTTGTTTGGGCATTGTGTAAGAAGGGCCTTAAAGGTGTTATCGAGGGAAATAACTCGATTAGAATAGTGTATCCATTTTATAAGACTCCTCAAACAAGAGCAGAAAGTAGATATTTCTCGGCTCCCTGGCAGTTGAGCGAGTGAGCTTTAGCACACAATACAGGATGTTTTTTTTATCAGTGCGCAAATTTTCTGGAGCGGCTCAGAATCGGTAAGTCAACAACTTTCTCATAGTAACATGGGTTAAATTTTGTAAAAATTTTTGGACTTCCTCCCATACTTTAGCGAACACTTTTAGCACGCCTGTAGGCTTAGCCAAAGTAACATTAAGGGTGGGCCGACCAAAAAATGCCAAAAATGCAGTTACGGTTAAGTCAATATAATTGAAAATACTATCGTATTAAATGAACAAAATATATATTTAGTATCATAGGGAACGTGTTTACAATTTGTCAGAACCATAAATTCATAACACGCTATAGTTTTTTCTACAATATCATTTAAAGTTGGGCAAAGATCATGAAAACGAGTGGCGGCGTTTAGTAGATTTCTTATAGTTTATCTAAATTATTGTACCTCTGATTTTGTCTAAACAATCATCAATGGATAAACTACAAATTGTAGTTTATCCATCAATGGATAAACTACAAATTGCTAGACTGCATTTTCGATTCATCAAGTGGTTATTTAAATAATTATTTTTTATTAAGGACCTTAAATTCCCCATACAAAATTAGTATGGCCGCGCGGCATCAAATAAATATGGACGACGACATTTCCAATAAAACATATGACACTTGTCACTTATGGACGGCGCACCCTTAAGAAAACGATAGCGAAGTTCGAAAAGAATAAAATGTATGGGATTGACATAAGCCGCGCTAAATCACGTGGTCAATCTTATGTCAATCCCATACATTTTATTCTTTTCGAACTTCGCTATCTCGTTTTCTTAATGTTACTTTGGCTACCGCCACAGATTTGTAGTCTCAAATTTTTTGACATATTTCAACCCATGTTACTAAGAGAAAGTTGTTGACTTACCGATTCTGAGTCGCTCCAGAAAATTTGCGCACACAAAAATATCCTGTAAAAGGAGAGTGCCGAAGCTAAGCTTTATACAAACAAACGCGCTCTAGTAACAAACACATAGACAAAGGCAACCTCCCTCACTAGGGTTGCCAACAATTTTTCAGGAAATCAAAGTAAATCTATCACTAACTAGTATAAAAAAAGGATTTGAAGAAAAAATAAAGAATTTTCCAAATTTATTTATTTAAATGTTCAATAACATATTTCTTTGTACTCTTGGCACTATCTAACAATTTTTTAGTTTTATAGCGCGTTCAGAAATTAGAGTTGCGTTTCACATCACCCGAGTCTGAGTATCATTCAGTATTACAGAAATTAAGTCAACCGAAATATTCCGTTTAGCATTAGTCAAAAATAAAATTATAGTGAATGTTTGCTATTTTTTGTTTGTAAGTATGTATCTTGTTAAAGTACCTACTGTTAAATTTTAAATGATAATTTAGGGAACTATAAGTTTATTTACGATCAATTTTAGTATATATTTATAAATAATGTGTAACTGTTTGTTCCTAAATAAATAAAAAAAAAAGTATTTTCCATACTTTATTTTTTATTAAAAAGTTAGTATACGTTATTTTAAAGTATGGTTGGCAACCCTTCCTCTCACTGACTCGGAATCTCGTTGCGATTGCTCTCGCGACTGTCCCGAGCTGTTCCAAATACCGCGCATTGGGTCTATGTGTGTTGCCAGAGCGCGGTCTGTAATAAGCTTCCTTATTGTGTGGCTTTAGTGAGTGTTGATGGCCTAGTGCAGGAAGGGTGTGGCCCGCGGGCACTTCTTGCCGCACGCGCACTTGCGGACGATCTCAATCTCTTTGGTGTACCGTGTGCCGTCCGGGCAGACGAGGCGGATCTGCGAACGAAAAATATGTATGAGAAACGTTGCTTTTTTTGTGATCTCTCTACCAACGTTTTAAAAAAGCTACCAAAATGGTAGTTTTATAATAATTCCATGTATTATTATTGTTAACGCAGCGGGTTACGAATGCCTCTGTACTCTTGAGGCTAAACCGCCAGTTTTGGACTATTATGTACCGGGTATGATTTCCTTTCACATGTAGATATAGTCGACCATGAAATTGCTCTACATAAAACAACAAGTTCTATTTTTGTTTCAAAGACCAAGTGACAGATTCGTTGTCATCATTGACAATGAGCCTTAGCGAAATTTGATTGTAATGGAAGTTTTTGTCAAAAGTGCTAAAGCAATTTCATGGTCGACTATACACAATGATTTAAATAAAAATGAATTCGCTATTAACATATTAAATATTACACTATTCAAGCCGAGTGCGTTGTTACTATTTAATATTTTTTAGTTATTTAGCTGCCGCTCTTAAGCTGGACTGAGCCGGCAACAACGTAAGCCGCATGTCGAATGAGTTGTGGGGGAAATCTACCACAAATTGGGTTGTGAGGCCGAAAACAACACCGCGGCCAACCTAGACGGAGATGGTGGGACGAGTTGGACTTATTTTTGAAGTATTGGTCCCGTTAAGTTACTGACCGGCAATATTTTAAAAGGGGCAGGAAGCTTTTGCTCTGCAGTAGGACGATATAGGCTGAGAATAATATAAATAAGTAAAACAGTGTAGGTAGTTGGTGCGGTGGACAGCGAGAGTAAGACGACGAGAAAAGTGGTTACGACGAACTAGCTGTGCCCCGCGGTTTCACCCGCGTTCTATTAGTCATAGCGTGAAGTAATATAGCCTGTAGCCTTTCTCAATAAATGGACTACTCAACACAAAAATATTTTTTCAATTCGAACCAGTAGTTCCTGAGATTAGCGCGTTCAACCAAACAAACTATTTAGCTTTATAATATTAGTAGGTAAGTATAGGAGCTCGATGGCGCAGCGGTTAACGCGCCTGGTCTGTGAGTGCTGAGGTTAAGCTATTTTCGCAATGGTCGGTCATCGGATGGGTGACCAAAAATTTATCATCTCTCACTCCTCCGTGCTTCGGAAGGCACGTAAAGCCGTTGGTCCCGGCTGCATCAGCAGTCGTAAACAACCACCAATCCGCACTGGGCCCGCGTGGTGGTTAAAGGCCCATTCTGTCTATCCATCCATAGGGAAGGCTCGTGCCCCAGCAGTGGGGACATAAAAAGAGCTGATGATGACGATAAAGTATAGATTTATTCTGCACATGAAAACCTACAGCGAAACGTAATCACTACTTCGTCGCCGTCCACCGCACCAACTACTCACGACCGTGGTGCCCCACCTTTCTCTTCTTGGTCTTCCTTGGCGCGCAGCACTGCGCACGCGCACAGCGGCCGGCGCAGCGTGCGGCGCGGACGGCGCGGCGGCTGCGGCACGCGCCTTCCGACACAAACTCGCGAGTCGCCTCCTAAGGGAGCGCAATTAACAATACAAATTCAAATTCAAATTATTTATTGCATGCCACATTGATGTACATAATTAAATAAATAGGTACAACAGGTGTTAAAATAAACAATGTAGCGCCCCGTAAGGGCATAGCAAACTGAGGGAGTATAGCTAGCTTATTTAATACTGTATTATACATTTTAACATTAAATAAATAAAAAAAAAAAATTGTAATACATGTGTAAGGTGTTATTAATTTTGAGACCTATTTTCAGCAAAATATTGTAATTTTATTAAAAATAGTATTACCTAGATAATGTTTTAGTCAATTGAGCAACTTTAAAGTAAATTATAGTTATCATATCACAGCTAAAGTAAAATCTGTTTTCTAAATTCATTTCTATTATTATTAATAATACTCAATTCATGTAACTATAATTATTATGTAAAACAGTTAAACCAATCTCGAAACGATGTCTTGTTAGCTTGAGTTTTTTTGGGATGGCAACTCCGCGCGTGGCGGGAGAAAAAGAAAAATGTGTCAAGTGGGGGTAGAGACATAAAAGGCGAGTCTCGAGGTTGGTTGGGCCTCATACCAGATTTTGCTCGCGCGCCGGACGCACGTCTCGCTCGAGCTCCCTCCGCGCCCGGTTCAAGATCCCGTTTGCCGTTTCGGTCCCTATTATCGTGTACCGGTAAGGCTCCGGTGCACGGTACGCCGCGTCTCAAGCGCTTTCGTCGTGGTTCTCATCGCGGAGCGCTTGTCGCCGTTTCACACGACAGGGTGTCATTTTCGAGTCTGCGCTTAGCAGCCAACTGGTGGATACGTAACCGTGACAACTAAGCCAGTTGGGGCACTGACCCGGCTGCCCTCCTGACCCTCCTGGGGGGAAAACACTCCGGAAGAGTTCTGGCAAAGTTGGCCTTGGGGGATCTCCTAGTCAACTCAGAACTTTAGCCACACTAGAGTCTAGTTTTAGTAACACACCCTACGGTGAATTGATTTTCACCGGAGGATACACTATTAGGGCCTACAAGCTAGGTCCCTTCTTAACTCACGCCTCCCTGTCTACAGACAGGGAGGGTCTGACATCACTCACGCATCTCGGTGTATGGCCTTAGGCCACACACTGAGATGGAGATCGAGGCGATCGAGTCCCTTATAGGACAAAGTCACCCCGATGTCTACAGTGTCCTTAAGACAGCCCACAACAACAAGTTGTCGTCCTCTGCGCCCTCTGCGCGTCCCTCGCCTTATGCGAAACCGGCAGTGACTCTACCGGCCCCTTTAACCGCCCTACTTAGCCCCGCGCTCGGCACTCCGCCGACCGACGCTAGGCCCATTATTCGGCTGCCTCAGCCAGCCTCCCCGGCTACTCATAACGAGCCCTTAATCGCTCATATCGAGCCCCAGCCCGAGCGCCCTTCGCTCATGCCCAACTTCGCTCCCGTAGCGCCGTCGCCCGCTCCCGAGTTAGAGATGGAGGTTTGCCCCTCCGCCTCTAACGCGGAAGAGGATAGCCCGTACGTCACGGGCTCCGAGTCCGAGGAGAGCTCATCGCAATCCGATGAGACCTCATCCGACTCGGAGTACGAGACGGTCGGTAAAAACGGCAAGCGCGTCCGCAAGACCGCCCCTCCCTCCGTCCCCCCGCCTAAGGCCGCGAAAGCAAGTAGCGCGCCTAACTCCCGTCCTAGCTCCCCGAGGCCCGAGCCGGCCCAGCCACGCAAGGACAAAAAGCCCCCGCCTATCTTCATACAAGATACAAAGTGCTGGCCCGATCTTTCGCGATCTATTAAGGCGCGATTCAACGCTATCCCTCTGAGGACTCGCCTAGTTCACGGCGATCCTCAAATGATCAAGGCTGAGTTTTCTAACTCAACCGAATTCCGGTCGGTTACCGCGTTTTTACGCTCCAACAACGTGCCCTTTCACACGTACTCGCTTCCCGAGGAACGTGTACTGTCCGTTGTAATCCGAGGCCTCCCCTCGGATTGGGACCCCAAGATAGTCCTCGATGACATTAAGTCTCAGGGCTACCCGGTCCAAGAAGTGTCCCGGATGATAGGCCGGAACAAAAAGCCCTTAGGCCTCTTCAAGGCGATATTAGATAATACCCCGGAGGGTAAAGCTATATTCAATATTAAATCGATAGAGAGCTTCACTCGTCTATCGATCGAGGTCCCCCACAAGCGTGGCATTGTAGGTCAATGCCACAAATGCCAACGTTACGGGCATGCCGCCCGTAACTGCTTTGCGCGCCCCCGGTGCGTTAAGTGCCTGGGCGACCATGGCACTGAAGCGTGCCAGAGGCCCAAAGCGCCGGCGCCGGTCTCCGACGACCCGCCCGGTTGCGTTAACTGCGTTGAATTGGGTCATACCGCGAATTATCGCGGTTGCCCCAAGGCTCCGCGCAGTGGCGCAACCCGCGGGTCGGGACCGCGCCGTAACCCCGCGTCCCGCGCCCCTCCGCCTTCGCAGATCGCGAAAGTTTCACTCCGCCCCGCGGCCCCCTTACCACCGCCCCGCAACGCTTGGACTACACCGCTAGCTCCTAAGCTCGCGGCGCAGGCCCCCGCGCTAAACTCGCTCGCCGAGTTTCCCGCGGCTGGTCCGGCTCGTGACCCACCTCCGCCTCCGCCTCCGGCCCCTACTCCTATGGAGCAAAGCCCTCCCGAGGCCCCTCAGGCCGCAGTCCCTGTGGCCAAGGCCCCTCAGGCCAAGGCTAACAAGCCCAAGGCCCCTAAGGCCAAGCCCCAACCGGCTAACAAGCCGGCCCCCGCCCCTAAGGCCCCTAAGGCCCAACCTAAGGCCCAACCCAAAGCCCGCCCGCAGCACCCGTTTGCCGCGACCGTTGGCGCTTGCCCGGTGAGCTTCACCGCCATGTCTACGGCAGTCGAAATTGTACGGTTATACCGTTTCAAGGACGAAATCGTAGAGATGGTGGAGAAGCTGCGCTTAGCCGCGTCCGACCCGTCCGCTTGCCCCGCCACTATCATGGCGGCGATCTTTAACGATCACGGTCCACTTTTGGACATGATCACGTCCCTTTTCGACTCCCTAAAGTCCCATAATGAATAATACGCCCAATTCACGTATTAAACCCCGATCCCTAACGGTTGCGTTTTTCAACGCGAACGGTTTCTTGAAACAACGCGACGAAGTGTCCGAGTTTTTAACCGAACACTCCGTCGACGTTTTACTCATACAGGAATCTTTCCTGAAACCCTCTTACCGAGACCCTCGCTTGTCAAACTACAACCTCGTCCGTAATGATAGAGATGGCCGCGGAGGCGGCACTCTTATCTATTACAAGCGGTCACTTCACTGTGTCCCGCTCGATCCCCCTCAACTTTCCGATCTAGAGGTCTCGGTCTGTCGGCTAGGCATGACAGGCCACGCGTCTATCACTATCGCTTCCGCTTATTTGTCCCCAAATAAGCTTTTGAAACAACCCGATCTCGAAGCGCTGTTCGCTATGGACACCGCCGTCATTATTGCCGGCGATTTCAATAGTAAACACGCTCAGTGGAGTTGCAATACAACCAACCGTAACGGTCGGGTGTTGAGCCAACTCGCTGAGTCAATGCTCTTCGATATCGTCGTGCCTATGGAGCCCACCCACTATCCGTTGATAGATAATTTCACCCCTAACCCGCTAGATATGGCACTTCTACGGAACGTAACCTTGCGGTTGCGTTCTATAGAAGTGATCCACGCGCTCTCCTCCGACCATAGGCCGGTTGTCTTACATTTAGGCCCCCCCACCGACCCCACCCCCGTCATTAAGGTGGTGACTGACTGGGATAAGCTCGAGAAGCTTCTCGAACCTACCGCCAGTGAGTCATTAAACCAGATTCCGGACGTCATTGACTCGCCTCACGAGACAGTGGCCGCGATCGACGCCCTCGGCAGTCACCTCACTAACGCTATAAGCGAATCGTCCCGGCGGGTTGTAGCGACGGTTGACCATCGCTTCAAACTGCCGGACGATATGAGGCGACTGTTGCGGGCGAAGAACGCCGCCACTCGCGCTTACGACTCCTATCCCACTTCGGACAACCGGGCTCGTATGCGCTCACTGCAGCGCGCTGCTAGAGAGCGCATACAAGAGCTCCGCGAGTCGAAGTGGCATGGCCTTCTTAAAGACATCACGCCTTCTCACCAAGCGTATTGGCGGTTGGCGAGAGCCTTTAAGTCGGATACGGTCACATCCACGCCCCCTCTTAAGAAACCCGACAATTCGGTCGTCTTTGACGACGACGAAAAAGCCGAGTGCCTTGCCGACAGCCTCGAGGCCCAATGCTCGCCTAGCACCCTCCCAGTCCCTTCGAACCATATCGAAATGGTAGACAGCGAAGTCGAAAGACTCTCGTCCCTCCCTCCCACCGCGACCCTCCCGCCCGTTACGGAAGATGAGGTGCAAACGCTCATTAAGCGTCTTAAACCCCGTAGTGCCCCCGGGGCAGACGGCATTTCAAACAAGATCCTTAAGATCTTACCCGCTCAGCTCATCCTTTTAATAGTAGCTATCTTCAATAGCGCCATGACTAACGCCATCTTTCCCGCTGCGTGGAAGGATGCGGTGGTCATAGGTATTCATAAGCCCGGTAAACCGCGTACCGCCCCCTCTAGTTATCGCCCCATCAGTCTTCTCAAATCGTTGGGAAAACTGTACGAACGCGTATTAGTCTCCCGATTAAAGGACTACGTCCTATCCAATAACCTCCTCATCAACGAGCAGTTTGGGTTCCGGCCCAAACACTCGTGTACTCACCAATTGCACCGCCTCACGGAGCATATCCTTTCCGGTTTCAATAGACACCGTCACACGGGCACCGGAGCTCTTTTCTTCGACGTCGCGAAGGCGTTCGACAAAGTCTGGCACAACGGCTTAATTTATAAGCTGTACAAACTCGGCGTGCCAGACAGACTCGTGCACATCATACGAGACTACTTGTCGGGTCGCTCTTTTCGCTTCCGCGTCGAAGGAACGCTCTCCGCCCCGCACCCTATTCGAGCCGGCGTTCCGCAGGGATCCGTGCTCTCGCCTATCCTCTTTGCGCTTTACGCAAACGATATCCCCAAGTCCCCCGGTGTAGAGCTAGCTCTATTCGCGGATGACACCGCGCTATTTTCGTCTGGTAGAGACAAAACCGCGGTTTACAACCGACTCCAAAAGGCCGTTAACACCCTCGGCGTTTGGTTTCGCAAATGGCGGATCGAAGTGAACCCCGAGAAAAGTGCCGCTGTGTACTTTTATCGGGGCCCCGACGATCCTTGCCGTCCGATTCGTTTATTTGACCGCCCTATCCCATGGGCTAGGCAGGTGAAATATCTCGGTGTCACCCTCGATAGGAGATTGTCGTTTGCACCGCATCTCAAGATCGTCCGTAACAGGGCCGCGTTCATATTAGGTCGGTTATTCCACCTTATAGGCAGGAAGAGTAAAATGTCTCTTAGAAGTAAGACGACAATTTACAAAGCCTGCATCCGCCCAGTCATGACCTACGCTAGCGTAGTTTTCGCGCACTCCGCGCCCTCTTATTTGTACCCCCTACAGACCCTCCAAAACCGATTCATGCGAGGCGCGACGGGTTGTCCGCATTACGTTCGTAATGTAGACCTCCATCGCGACCTCGATCTCCCAACCATCAAAGACTTTATCAAGGACGTCTCCCGACGTTACTTCGATAATGCCCCCCACCACCCCAACCCTCTTGTGGTGGCGGCTGCCAACTATAATGTTGAAGGCCTTCCACCATCAAGACGGTACACGTCTAGGCGTCCAAAACACGTCCTAACCGAGCCCGACGACGCAATTACAGTTGCGAATGCCCCCCCGCCCGTTCCTCCAAATGACAGCACACATTTACAGAATACACTAAACATGCACACTGCTTTAGGCCCAAGACACCGTACTCGTAGAACAAGGGTACGAAGAACCGGTTCACACGCGCTCTATGCCAGGCACAGTCATGTGCCTGGGAGCTCCTCCTCTCCTCCTCCACGGCCCGGTCTACCCGAGCCGAGGTCCGTGCCTTTAGAGGCGCCCTCGGGTGGTTCCGCTCCCCGATCCGATCCGAACCCTTCGGAGACTCTGGAAGGGCACGGGGACGCGCACTTTTAAGTGTGCGATGCCGTACCCCTCTAGAAATCCTCTGAAGGTGTTTCGTTTCAACACGGCTTGAGGTACCCTTTACGTACCTCGCCGCCCCTAAAACAAGCCCGGTGAAGCTGGAAATGCCCCTCGGCAACCAGCAGTCTCTCTCCAAAAAAAAAAAAAAAAAAAAAATGGTTGGGCCTCTTTTTGTTTGGAACACGGTTGGAGAAGAACGTGTAAAGTGTACTGTGTGTTTAAAATAGTGAAAAATAAATAAGTTATTCAGAAAGTGATTATCATTAACGGCGTATCCTTACAAGTCAGAAGTGGGATACTTTATCGCTGTATAGCGTACCTACGTAAGTTCACATTAATTTTTATATTTTTATTTTTCTAACTAATAAAATGAGTATCATTATCTTTTGTTTTACAATGGAAGTTTCTTATACAAAATAGTACATTGTAATGTGATGAATACTTTAAACCACCAAGTAGTATCTCTCTTGCTGGGTCCTCCCCGAGGGATAGAACCGTATGGAACAACGGGCTATAGCCCGCCACGTTGGCTGCATTGACGGTACTTTCATTTAGACCAAAGAGCCGGCTCAACATTACCCAACAGATAGAAACAATAAAGCTTTGGTCACCCATCCGTTGACCGGCTGGTGTGAGAGTGACTTAACCTTTACAATCAAAGACCGAATGTGCGCCCAAGTGAGTCGATGGAGCACCAAAGTGGAAATAAGTCTAACTAATCCAGAAACTACATTTCTTAATTTAGTTAATCGTTACTTATCCTGTATAATAATTAAAAAGCGACCATTATTAATAATCGTACCATCGTGAGGGTTGGTTAGCGTTAGACGGGAGTTTTATAAAGGGGGTACAAAATTTTGTCCATCTTAGCGTAGGACGCACCGTTTCCGAGATATTCCAACATTATTAAAAAAAAAAAATGGATAATAATTTAACACGTGATTTCTTTTCTTTTGCGAGATTGAGACAATGGATACGGCCAACAGTAGAGAGGGAGACCAGCGCCAGCTGGCTACCCCAGATCGAGGTCCACCAAGGCCGGACAAGGACAGCGGACGCCGGAGTCGATCGCACAGTCGTCGGGCCCCTAGCGGAGCTGCAGGGCGCGCACGCACGCACACTCGCAGCCGCAGTGGCAGTCGTCACTGGATGAGGCGCGAAGCAGAACTGGAACGCGAGCGTCAACGACTCCGTCATCTGGAGCGCCAATTACTAGAGGATCGTGGAGAAGACAAGGGACGTCGCAGTGAACGAGACAGCCGGCGACGCAGCGGCGGCCGGCGACGCAGCGGCAGCCACCGACGCAGCGGGACCCGCGGGGTAGTGCCGGAGCCTTCGAGTAAGCGCCGAGTCAACGACGCAAACTCTCCTAAAAGGTCACGTAGCCCTACATTTTCTAGTAAAGATGTATTTAATCTTATTCAGACTATAAAAACGGTATGTCATCTCCAGCGGTTACTCAGAGTGCACATGCGAATACCCGCAGTATAGAACATCAAAATATTTTACCAAAGGAGATGTTTAATTTTTTGCCAGGACCATGTACACCTACTCAAAAAATAGTATAAAATACATGTATTTAGTTGATATATTTAATATTCCGATATGCTTTACCATTTTTGCGTAAGAATAAAAAAATGAAACATAATTTTTAATAACCTGGCAACTTGAGATGTCTTTCTGAGATTAAACACAAGTGTCCAAAGCTGTAAAGAACGTAATTAAAAGTGCAACTGTCACCATGATTTAAAAAAAACCGGTGTTTTGTTTTCATTCCGTTTTTACGTGGATTCTGAGTCGTTGTGTTTTTGTGCTGTGCTGTTTTTAAATTCTGATTTGGACCGATTACCTGCTACCGTTTACTGCCTCACTTGTTGACTTCTGCCTGCTATCCTGGACTTCCGTTTGCTGCCTCACTTGTTGACTTCTGCCTGCTATCCCGGACTTCGATTTGCATTTGACCCTGCTACTGTTGATACCATTGCATTGTTGCTACTACATTCGTTGTTTTCAGGTGAGTTTTTCGTATTTTAATTAGGCATTTACCAGAGAATTAATAAAATGCTTTAAACACTTCTTTTCGAGGAAATAGATTCCGAACCAACTCAATTATCTATGACAGTAATGGAATTGATCTCAAATATTTACAGTGCTCTATTGAAATAACTATAATCAAAGTAAAATACAATAAACTAAATAAAATATCTATTTCAGCCAACAAACAATGTCTTCTTTTTGTGTGATGTGTGATGGACAGATAGATGTGTGTTCGGAAAACCATTATCTCGCATCTAATCTGGGGATAGAATTACTAATGATCTTGGAACAACATGTTGGACATGAGGTTAGTTGTTATTGCATGTAGTATTTATGTAAAACTATTTTTGTTACATTTTTATTTTCCTAATAATTAGAACCTAACACATTCTTCACAAGAAGACAAAATAAATATTAGTTTAAAACAAACTTTTGTATTTTAGGTTGACACTGATGGCATAGTTTGTCATCCATGTTTCGCAATACTAGAAGTAGGAATGTCATCAACTGAAAATGAAGCTTCTAGGCACCGAGAACATGTTTGCGTTTGGTGCAGATCAGCATTGTTTCAAAGACGAACACGTTCTATCTCAGAAGGACCTCAGAGAGAACTTATTGCTGCTAGAATTTATCCTAGACAGGTATTGATTAACTTTTAATACATAATACAAATTCATGTTGAAGTAATAATTAAAGTGAAGATTTTTTTATGAATTACTGATTTGAATTACAATCTTTTTTGTAGATTCCTGAAGGAGGATTAGTATGTTATGCATGCTGGGTCTACTTTAGTGGCCTCGTTAGTCAAAATGAGGGTCCAAATCCCAGGCCTCCTAGAACTTTGGCATCACAGGACTCAAATGCCTGTGTATGGTGCAGAAGGTCTTTAATTCAGAGAAGATCACATGCATTGTCAGAAGGTCCCGAAAGAAATGAAATCGCGAGAAGAATTAGTCCAAGACAGGTATCTTTTCATAGTTTTATTATCAAGAAATACAAGTGAGTGATCTAATTTAAAAAAATTACTTTACATTTTATGATTTCTTTGTTAACAGATACCTAATAATGGACGTGTTTGCTATGCTTGTTGGGTTGCTGCTCAGCGAAATATTCGCAGACAAGCTGCAAACAATGCTGTGAGGCAAATAGAGGAAGGAATTGTTGATAGGAGCGAGGATGAAGCAATCACGTATAATAGACATGTTTGCGTGTGGTGCAGATCATCTTTGCTTCACAGACAGACACATATTCTGGGAGATGGTCCTGAGAGAAATATAATCTCAGAAAGAATGTTTTCAAGAGAAGTAAGTAGTTTCATTTATCAAAATTCTTTTTATATAATTGCCTTGTTACACTATGGGCCATATCTTCGTTCTAATATACGGGTGACAAAAATATCGTTTTTAGCTCAGAATCCACTAAATAGTCGATCCCTATTAGTTTTTCGAAAATATCTTCAGTGTTTTATAATAGTATAGATAGATATGGTAATAATTTTGTGTTTTCAGATTCCAGCGGATGCATTAGTTTGTATGGGGTGCTGGAGAATGGTCCAGGAGTTACGAGAGAACCCCAATATTATCGCAGTACCAGAAACAACTATGCAATTAGATGAGTTCACTCATACGACACATTCAAGTGCACACTGCTTTGTACCAGGTTGCACAGAACCAGAACGATTGAATGTGCCTCTATGTTTAAAGAAGAGAATCCTCCAATCGAAAAAAGTGTTTGTAACAGAAGATGCAAAGATCTGTCAAATGCATAGCACAGTATATGACTGGGACATTTTAGACCAATTCGAATTAAGTGACTCCTTTACTAAAAATGAAGTGCAATCTTTACTGAGACTATCCACAGAGGCAGAGGATGCCAGTGGAATACCAATTAACTTTAAAAATTATAGATTGGTTCACGACAATATTTTTCATTTTTGGACTGGAGTCACGAAATCCAATTATGAATCAATATTAAGACAAATACCTAGTTTACAAGAATCATGTAAGCGTCCACATTTGGCACTAGGGCTTTACCTAATTAAGTCTCGAACAGGGGAGTCACACGACAGAATAGCTTCTCTGTTTCAAATAAGTAAAGCTCTAGTGACAATATTATTAAAAAAAGCTAGAGAAGCTTTAAAAAATGACTTTGTACCGTTACATTTAGGTATTAACCACATAAGTAGAGGTGACCTTATAAATCGAAATCTTTTGATACCCGAAGGGTTATTCGGAAATCCTAGTGCAGAGAGAAAACCAATTGTCATCTGTGATGGTACATATATATACGTCCAAAAGTCGTCTAATTATCTCTT
This sequence comes from Eudonia lacustrata, assembly GCA_947562085.1. Lineage (NCBI taxonomy): Eukaryota > Metazoa > Arthropoda > Insecta > Lepidoptera > Crambidae > Eudonia > Eudonia lacustrata. The sequence goes on from OX387335.1 coordinate 779,093, forward strand.
TCAAAAAAAAACTTACAGTATACACAAGTATAGAAACTTGGTTAAACCATTTTTAATTGTCGCTACTGACGGATATATAATAGATGCTTTGGGGCCATATCCAGCAACAACATCAGATGCAGACATCACGAAAGCCCTTTTCCAAGATGAAAATGCGGAATTAAGAAACTTTTTCAGACCTCAAGATATTTTCATTTTAGACCGGGGCTTTCGTGATGCTCTGCCTCTGCTGGAATCACTAAATTATGCAGTGTATAAGCCAGAAACATTAGAAGAAGGAGAAAACCAATTATCCACCCTTATAGCAAACAAATCAAGATGTGTGACGTTATGTAGATGGGTAGTTGAAGTGGTAAATGGCAGATTTAAACGAGACTTTAGATTATTACGTAATGAATATTTTAATGTGGCTTCAAGGCATCTAATGGACGACTTTAGGATTAGTGCCGCAATAATAAATGCTTTCCATAAAGTGCTTGTGAACCGGCCAGATGCTCAAATAATTTTGGAAAGAGCAAAAACCAGAATTTTGTTGCCTAATTATTTAGCAGAATATATAATCTTAAATAATGTTAACCGTCGGCGGGCCCATTTTTACAGAATAAATGAAGAAAATGAGCAATTAAGTATCTTCCCACGAATGACCATGAGTGATCTCACACTATTTGCTCTGGGTATCTACCAAATAAAACAAGCGAGATCGTATTATGGCGAACATTTGAGACAACATGGATCATTCGTGGTGGAGATATCAACTGATTTAGAAGTTACTAACATACCAGAATTGTCCTCACATGAGACTGTGTTGCTAAGAGGACGTATAAAATCTCGCCATTTTAGTCAAAAAATATATTACACATATATCCTCTTAGCAACACAAGGTAATGAATGGGAAGATGTAATAAAAGGGTATTACTGTAGTTGCATATGTGGTAAAAGAACTGTTGGAACATGCGCTCATGTTATGACAATTATTTGGTTTCTGGGATGGGCCCGTCACGAAGAAAATATAACAGCTCCAGCAACATTTTTAGATGGCATTCTTGTGAATGACATCTAAAAATGTTGCTGGAGCGAGAGAATGAAGTCAAATTGAAATAAATAAAAATATAAAACTTCATAAAGCTGTTTTATTTCATCACTACCAGTTACCTTCCCTACCTACTTAAGTGTGTTTACTAGGTAGTTGATTATTCACTGCATGTTACTACAATAGGACGAGTATGTTGTGTGTTTTCTCTAATGTACATTAAGATTTGATTTGATGTAAGTACATAGAGTTCAATCGAGGTTAGCTGCTGTTCTGTTATGTGTAGGTGCAGCAGTAGGTAATACATACATATAATCACGACTATTATCCCCGAAGGGTTTGTCATTGTCAGACACTAGGCAATGAGGACATCAAAAGCAGTCCTCTGCTATAGTCCACTTTTCACCAAATAGCGACTGCACATGTTCTCAGCGTGCACCGCTCTATGATGTTGGATGTATGTGCAGTCTTTAGTCCGTTAGTCGCCTTTTATGACGCCTAACTAAGGAAGGAGAGTGGGTGGTAGTATTCTTTCACAGCTATGCGACATGGCAGTAGGTAATAAAAAGCTGAAATCTAGCACTTAATAGCTTAAGTTTAACTCTACTCTACCTACAAGTTATAAAAGTAATAGCCAGAAGTAAGTTAATTTATTAACATTAACAATTTTCATTCATACGGTAAGTACTTTTGTTATGACAGCTACTTGACATGACATGACATTGACAGAATACCACCATTACCCCCTGCGATCACGAAACTTGCCATTATTTGTTATTTAAAATACTTCTTACGTAAAAACTATTCATTTATTTGAAGAAAATCATTTTGAATAAGCTTATTCCATGCATAAGCTACATTTTGGTATTATGTACAAGGTGTTGGCATTTTCTCCATACAAAATTAAACATCTCCTTTTGACCCTTCCCTTAAAAATCAGCGCGTAGATATTTGGCTTAAAAAGGTAAACGAATGTGCCTCTGTTTACGGTTGGAGCGACAAAACTGCTATACATTTCGCTATGCAAAAACTGCAAGGACTGGCCAAAACATGGTACGAAAGTTTAGACTCCATTATGTACTCGTGGCCGCAATGGCAAGAAAAACTAATTAGTGCGTTTCCGTGCGAACAAAATTATGGCCAGTCCTTGGAGGATATGCTGAAGCGGCGTAGTAGATTTGGTGAACCAATCGACATTTATTTTTATGAGAAACTGGCATTATTAAATCAATGCGAGATACACGGCAAGCGGGCCGTAGATTGTTTAATTCACGGTATTAGCGATAGAACTGTAAAGTCAAGTGCTCTGGCTCTTAGATGTACTGAACCAGGTCTGTTGTTACAATTCTTATTGAGTAACAAGGAAACAATGATTCCTCATATTCCACACAGATATAGGAATAGTACCAACAACAACAATACCGACGGTAGTGCTAACAATAGTAAATCTTTCACAAAGCAATCCAATTTAAGTTTTTGTTTTAATTGTAGAGGCAAAGGTCACCTTCACCAGCAATGCCCTAAGCCACTATTGGAATGTAAACGCTGCCATAAAATAGGCCATACATTGGAAACTTGCTTCCTTAAAGATAAACCACTAATCCCCGGGTCAGTCCCGAAAACTATGTGTATTTTTAACTCTGAGCAAAGGGCTAATGCCAAGTTTATAAAACAAGTTTTTGTGAAGGGTGCACAAGTAGAGGCTTTTGTAGATTTAGGCAGCGACGTTACGTTAATCAAGGAATCTGTGCTAGAAGTTAGGAAATTCACATGATCAACGTCCCACAGCGATGATGGGGTTCGGGAATAGGTTAGTTCAATCACTTGGTTCAGCATTGCTAGATTTGACTATTGATAATGTGAAGGCCACAGTTCCGTGCAGGGTCGTGTCGGATGAGCTGTTGGAGAAACCTATACTGATCGGTCAGTCTTTCTCAGAGCAACCACATGTAGTAATTTTTAAGGACTCGACAGTTTTACGGTTTTTGACTCTAGACGCAATAATGCCTTGCCAGACATTGCCGGACGATGAGGAACATTTAATTAGAGTCAGAGTTAGTGGTAATAGCAAACTGTATGGTGCTGCAAGTATTAGAGCCATTACTCAACCGATATTTACTGGGATACTCCCAGTTGCTGAGTACTAAACTTATAGGAAAGCCAAATCAACAATATGTTGTCTCCGGTGGGGTTTATTTTGTTAAAGATGGTGAAGTATACGTAACGGTAACACCGTGTACGATACCTTGTTTGCTGTTAGGGAATATGGTGTTTTCCCGCGCCGAGAGAGTAGATGTTGTTAATCGTTTAACCACGCAGGATCCTAGTTCGGATAGTTTGGCTTCAGTCCCTCTTGTTAAGGAACAGGTGCATGTAGGAGAGTCTGTATCCGAACAAGATAAGGAAAAGTTATTCACTCTGCTTGATCGTTATAAACATTGCTTCGCATATGATTTAGCTGGTTTAGGTTGTAGTAGCAGCGCAGAGATGAGCATAGAGTTAACTAGCCAGCGTCCAGTGGTGTACAGGCCTTATAGACTCTCACATCATGAACGCGATAAAGTGCGTCATATGGTAGGAGACATGTTAGATGCAGGCATAATAAGGGAGTCAGTATCTAGCTATGCAAGCCCTATCATACTAGTGAAGAAAAAGGATGGATCATCCAGGTTTTGTGTAGATTACAGAATGTTAAACTCGATCACTATTAAAGAACGATACCCAATGCCTATCATTGATGATGAAATAGCTAGGTTGTCGGGTCAGGCGTGTTTCATCACACTGGATTTAATGTCTGGCTACTACCAAGTGCCAATATCTGAGCAGTCAAAACCCCTAACAGCCTTCGTTACGCCGGAAGGCCAGTACGAATTCAATCGGATGCCGTTCGGCTTAGCGAATGCACCGGCTGTTTTCCAACGAATGATGAATCACGCCCTAGGTTCTGCTCGTTTCAATAAGGCTACGGTATACATAGATGACCTTTTGATATTTGGAAAAGACACCCGTGAATGTCTTAACCACCTAGAGGACGTTTTAAGGCTCTTAGAAGGGGCCAACCTCAAATTGAACTTATCCAAATGCACCTTTTTAAGAAACGAGATCGATTATTTAGGGTATGAAATAAGTTCCGAAGGGATTAGACCAGGCAACACCAAAATCCAATCGGTTACCAACTTCCCTAAGCCAGAAAATGTACATGGGGTTCGGCAGTTCCTAGGGTTGGTCAGTTACTTCAGGAAATTCATTTACGGTTTCGCACAGATAGCATCTCCATTAACCGGTTTGTTAAAGAAAGACGCAAAATGGGTGTGGAATGAAGCCCAAGAAAGCGCGACTTCATACCGACGCTAGCAAAATCGGTATTGGTAGTATTTTGTTGCAACGGTCGTGCGATCAGGACTCTTTGAAACCGGTGGCGTACAACAGTCGGCAGACGACACCTGAGGAAAAGAATTTCCACTCGTACGAGCTGGAAACGTTAGCGGTCGTCTGTTCTCTTAAAAAATTTAGAGTGTATTTGTTGGGCAAGGCTTTTAAGATCGTTACAGACTGCAGCGCGCTTCGGTCTACTTTCCAAAAGCGAGATTTGGTGCCCAGGATTGCTCGCTGGTGGCTAGCGCTCCAAGAATTTGATTGTACGATAGAATACAGGGCTGGTACCAAAATGGCTCACGTGGACGCCTTGTCTAGGAATCCAATGGCGGGGATCGAACACCAAGATCCGGAACCATTTCCAACAATCATGTCAATTAGTGATCAAGATTGGCTGCTCACCCTTCAACTAGGTGATTCGGAATTGCGTCGTACACGAGATATTCTTGCTAGTGGAATAGATGAAAAGGGACTCGATTACATCAAAGATAATTTTACGATTCAGGACAACAAACTGTTTAGACGTGTAGGAAATGGCAGTAATGACATTAGGTGGGTGGTTCCAAAAGGTGCTCGTTGGCAAATATGTAAATTAAATCATAATGACATCGGGCATGTCGGTTTCGAGAAATCTTTAGACCGAATCAAAAGTAAATACTGGTTCTCTAAAATGGCAAGGTTTGTAAAGAAGTATGTCAGTTCCTGCATAGTGTGCATACGCAAAGAAAACGGCTAGTAAGCGAGAAGGATTTCTGCACCCGATTAACAAAGTGGAGAAACCATTCCATACCTTGCACATTGATCATCTGGGTCCCTTTATTAGGTCCAAACAAGGTTACACTCATAAACTTGTGGTAGTAGACTCGTTCACGAAGTTTGTTTTTATAAAGCCAGTGAGGAACACAAAGACTCAAGGTGTGATCAAGGTCTTAGAGGACATTTTTGACACCTTTCGTGCACCCGAACGATTAATTAGTGACAGAGGTAGTTGTTTTACGGCTCACGCATTTAGGAGATTCTGTCTTGATCGAGGGGTTAAACATATATTAAACGCCGTTGCGAGCCCTAGATCGAACGGTCAAGTGGAACGCTATAACCGAACGATTTTGGACTCTCTAACCGCACAAAATCTTAAACATGACGAAAGGGATTGGGACAACAAGCTAGGCAAAATACAGTGGGGTTTAAATAATACAATACAAAAGACAATCGGTAGGGCTCCAGCCGAAGTTTTGTTTGGCACATCACTATCTGGTGAAGTTAATCCCATACTGAACGAAATTTCGGATAAAACTAAGGAGTCGGTTGATCTCACAACTTTGCGTGAGGATGTTAAGAAGAGAATTGATAAGGAGCAAGTTAGTCAAAAGCGGTTTTATGACAAAGGTCGAAAACCAGCGCGTACTTATACTCATAATGATTTAGTTAAGATTACCAAAACCGCTTTTCAAAATAATGGAAAGAGCGCTAAACTTTTACCAGCATATGAAGGCCCTTATCGGGTTGTCAAGGTTTTAGGAAATGACCGATATAGATTGTCACCAATACCGGGGTTTGAGGGCATGAAGAGTAAACGTAAGACTACCGTAGCTGCCGATAGGATGTTACCGTGGATTCACGTCTCTGCCTTGGAAGTTGAAGGCGAGAGTGATGAGGAAGGTGATGCGAGTCAAAATGAGGTGTAAAGAATAATAACAATAATTTTATAGTAAATCTTACTTGTTACGATATTGTTTCACCAAATCGTTGATATAACAGTAATACGACTATTATAATGTTATAAAGAATATTTAATTGATTAACTAGTTTATCCATGTTATGTGACTTTAATAGACCTTGAAGTGAATTGTTCAAGGAGTAAATAAGACCTCGGAGTGAAGAGTCCAAGGCATATTATGAAAGTCCTCGGAGTGAAGTTTTCGAGGCAATATGTGCATACGTAAGTCCTGGGAGTGAAGTGTCCGAGGCAATAAAATTAAATGATACAAGTTTTTAACGCACAAAATAAATAAGGTATTAATAAAGTTAAGTAAATAATTATGTTAGAGCTTTAAAATGAATATTGTGCCGTCAAATGAATTTGTCAGCGTTATAATAATATTGAATTATTAAAGTAAATACTTGTAATCTTTGTAATAAAAAAAAATAAAAAAATTTGCTGATTTATGATAAATAGGTTAAGTAAATTAATATCAACATTTGTTTGAATTGGAAAAATAATGTTAATGTTAAATAATGAGTTGAAAAATTATACGGGATTTTTGTTTGTTGCGATAACAGATCAATTACGAATGAAATAATATATATATATTTTTAATTATTTTTATTTTTATTTTTTTTTAACATGTGTTGTATAAAGTATGATATGATTAATTTTCATTACTATTATTTAAAGTTGTCCAGCCAAGTGTAAGGTTTCACCCGATACGTGCATGGGGACCATACACGCTATCAGGATGGACGAGTGTAAGGTGTTATTAATTTTGAGACCTATTTTCAGCAAAATATTGTAATTTTATTAAAAATAGTATTACCTAGATAATGTTTTAGTCAATTGAGCAACTTTAAAGTAAATTATAGTTATCATATCACAGCTAAAGTAAAATCTGTTTTCTAAATTCATTTCTATTATTATTAATAATACTCAATTCAGGTAACTATAATTATTATGTAAAACAGTTAAACCAATCTCGAAACGATGTCTTGTTAGCTTGAGTTTTTTTGGGATGGCAACTCCGCGCGTGGCGGGAGAAAAAGAAAAATGTGTCAAGTGGGGGTAGAGACATAAAAGGCGAGTCTCGAGGTTGGTTGGGCCTCTTTTTGTTTGGAACACGGTTGGAGAAGAACGTGTAAAGTGTACTGTGTGTTTAAAATAGTGAAAAATAAATAAGTTATTCAGAAAGTGATTATCATTAACGGCGTATCCTTACCCATGTAACGCCCTACAGGGGTAAGGACATGGCAAATTTTAAGAGGCTGTTACATTATTAAAAATTTTTATATCTATACCATTATATAATTATATTGACTAACGAATTATTATTAGATACTATTCATTACAAAAAAAAAAAAAAATAACAAAATGATAACAATAAAAAATAAAAACTGAAAATAAAAATAAAAATTATTGTCTTATAAGTCATGCATGATACATTAAAAATATTACTTAAATTTAAAATGATTTATCTCATATCCAATTAAATAAAATATTTGTAAATTTAAATTACAGTAAAAAATTGCCTTTTGAAATTATTAACTCATAATTTATAGTAACTTTTATTAATAAGATATTTCGTCAAGTTTGTTATGAACTGTGTCATTTCTTTTGTCATTAGGTAAGTGATTGTAGATTTTTACAGCCATTGAGTGTGGACCTGATGTAACACACACATGTACACATAATATACAGTACTTCGACTTCATACTAAGCGCCCGAATCGACGCACGCACACGCAGGCGTCGTTTACACGGCCGCTAAGCTATTTTGGAGATGGCAAAACTCCCAGTGGCGCGTCGCCCGGCGAGACTGGTCGAGTGAACTGTCGGTTGTGTCGCCCGCCTTTTTTTTTAATAACAAGGTTATAATGGCGGCGTGACGACAATATTATACAAACTGCTGTGTTTACGGATGCCTAAACACAACAGTGACAAAACCAACAATGTAATTTTTTGAACTTCCCGCTGAAACACTTTTCTGTTACAAACTTATAAATATTGTAATTAATAAATAAATATGTTAATAAATGTTATTATGTACATTATGTTATATTCCTGAACCTAAAACTCCACACATAGGTACTTACAATACAAATCTACACACACCTGCTTTATTTTTGTAGGCGCCAACCCTAGCGCCACTAGCACTCCGCCTAGCCGTAGGTATTTAACTCAAGAATACGGCCTAATTAAACTACTGTATATTTATGTGTATTGTGGCAAAGGCGGCCCGTTTAAGCTGCGTTTCCACCAGAGCTGTGAGAGGTAGCTAGAAGGTGAGCGAGGAAGATATCCACCAATTAGATTACTTCTCATTCCCTACAGTGTAAAATGGAGTAATCCTATTGGTGGAGTTTTTTCCGCTCACCTTCTAGCTACCTCACACAGCTCTGGTGGAAACGCAGCCTTACAGTCATGATGGTCTCCGTATTTAGCGTTTACGCCGCACACTAGCGCCGCCAATGAAAAACAAAACATATCTAGTAATTTAGAGATAGAAAATCAAATTATGCTTAACAAACTATTTGAAATGAAATGATTATTAAATTCACGCAAAACAAAGTAAATTTAATGGTAAGTAATTTTATTATGTTGAACGTCTGTTTTGCCAAGCGCGGGGCATGTGAATAAATAAATAAATAAACTTTCCTACACTCACACCAATTATCTAGCCCAAGAGAAGCTTCGTTATGAAACTCGTTAAATGGTTACTAGATAACGGATAAACATACTTAAAATACTTAAATACATACTTATTATACATAGAAAACACCCAGACCCGAGACAATTTAGAAAAACAATAATTTCTAAATTGACCCGACCGGGGATTGAACGCGGGACCTCAGAGATGGCGACACCATGAAAATCGGTGTACAAACCACTCGACCAAGAAGGTCGTCAACTTACATCAAATTAAATTCAAAATTAAAACTAAATTAAATTAATACAATAATAATTGTGAACAAACGATACAATAAGAATTAGATAAACTTATAATTGTTCATTTTATGAAAATTTTTGTATCGAATTTTTGTATCATTTGAATGAAGTAATTAAGTATTTTTACGTAACCTAATGAACATCTGACATGTTATGATTTAGTTAAATACGGCGTCATAGTTAAAAGTGGCCCTTTTTAGCTGTAACGTCCTATTTAACTAAACCATAACATGTCAGATGTTCATTAGGTGACGTAAACATGACGTAATTACTTCATTAAAATAGTTTTTTGTGCATTATTTGATTTTCTATCTCTAATTACTAGATATGTTTTTTTTTCATTGGCGGCGCTAGTGTGCGGCGTAAACGCTCCTAACGGATACGACAAAAATTATGCTCTGCTCACACATAGACACCGTATTACATTCAACGTATCCGTCGCTCGTTACTGATAGCGATGTTCACAAAGCAAATTCGCGGTATATCACCGCTTCTCTACATGGATGGACGTTGTCGTGTTGTGTCGTGGTGTGTGACAGTATGTATCCGGTAAAGTTGTATGGATACGTAATATTTTTAATGTTCCGTCATCCAGTATTTGATGACAAAACGGAATGTCATAATTTATCGGACCGATATTTTTTACTGTATATAGAATACTGTGTCATATATGCAGTCGCTCATACAACTCCATACGCCATCAATGAAACAAAACGTATCCGATGAAACGGAGACCACGTGTGAACGGGCTGTAAGCGTATGCTGAGACGCAGGCGACGCAACTCCGCGCAGCGCAAAGCAGAGCAGATTTTGTAATGCAATGGATGTGCTGAGAGCGAGAGAGATGGGACGGAAGTATGTGTAACAGTGTAACAGGAAGTCGGGGAAGCCCGCAAGCGCGCGCCATTTTGTAAATTCAGTAAGTAATCGATATTATGAACATGACATATTATTATTATATGTGACATATTGTGTCATTTGACTATGAAAGGTCATTTTGTTAGGTCAAATATCTTGTAATGAGTATTTTACTGAATTTTATTTAGAATTAAAAAAGATACGTCATTGTTAATTCTATATTCTATTTTCTATTGTAATATTGATTTCTAAAAGTGAGATGTCAAATGTTACACATCTTATGTGACTACTGTAAGGCTCTGTACCTTGCGACATCCGTTCGCGGCGGGCGCGGGCGGCGCGGGCGCATGCTCTGCCGGCAGCTGCTGTTGTTTGTGGGACGGTGCCGCTGTAGCAAACACTTATAAATTATAATACATAGAAAAAATCTTTTAAATTTACAATGAAAATAAATCACAATAACATGAATACAGTGAATCAAGTTAAATTATAGGTTACTAAAAATTGAAGTCACTCAGCGAGCTATGGGAAGGGCTATGCTCGGAGTTTCTATGAGGTATCCAACAGAGAACCAAAGTAATCGACATAGCTCGAAAGGGTCAGCAAGCCACTTCATGGCAGTGAGCCAGCCAGATTAGCCGTAGAACCGATAACCGATGGGGTAAACGAATTCTCGAGTGGAGACCGCGTATCGGCAAACGTAGTGTGGAACGCCCTCAGACTAGGTGAAGCGACGATCTTCGCAAGGTGGCTGGCAAGAGCTGGATGAGAGTAGCCGCGGATCGTGCTTGGTGGCGTGCACGCGGAGAGGCCTATGACCAGCAGTGGACGTGTGTGGGCTGATGATGATGATGATGATGATGCTGTATATGTTACCTGGTGAAGCCTGCACGTTGCTGATGACCTGCTTGCGCGGCGGCAGCTTGCTCTGAGTGATCACGGGGGCGCCGCCTACAAGTCAACGAATAAAAATACATTTATAGCAAAGAAAATAAGTTTTACATGAAAGTTGGAAAACTTCCTACGGGATAAAAAACCAACCAAACTAATTAAGAATATTATTCATCCTAAAAATAATTTAAGAAATCATACTTATACATTACTAGCTGTGCTCGCGACTTCGTCCGCGTGGAATAGTGACTTTCGGCAGCATTTTTAATTTTTTAGGCTCTTTTCCCGTTTTTGCAACATTTTTCACTGATGCTTCGCTCCTATTGGTCGCAGCGTGATGTTATATAGCCTAAAGCCTCCCTCGATAAATGGACTATCCAACACAAAAAGAATTATTCAATTCGAACCAGTAGTTCCTGAGATTAGCGCGTTCAAACAAACAAACAAACAAACAAACAAACTCTTCAGCTTTATAATATTAGTATAGATAAAGAGGATACCTTCGTATTTTTGTATATATGTATGTATGTATGTATGTATGTATGTATGTTTGCAACGAATAAACTCAAAAACTACTGGACCGATTTAAAAAATTCTTTCACCATTAGAATGCTACATTAGCGCTGAGTAACATAGTCTATATTAAAAAAGAAATGTCCACCCGTGCGAAGCCGAGACGGGCCGCTAGTAATAGATAAAATAACAATATCCGGATGGGTGACCAAAAATGTATCATCTCCAGTTCCCCCGTGTTTCAGAAGACACGTCGTGCCGTTGGTTCCGGCATTATCAGTCGTTGACAACCACCTTGCCGCACTGGGCTCGCGTGGTGGTTGACGGCCCGATGTGGTGTTACCATGCATAGGAAGGCTCGTGCCCCAGCAGTGGGGACATAAAATGAGCTGGTGATGTTATGACGTGATTCTATTGTACTAGTGGTCGCCCAGTAATTTTATTAAGGCTGCACGGATTGTATCCTAAGCAATGAAAAATTTAAAAAACATAGAATGTGAGTTTGGATTGGTATTGACAGATTTCGGCCGCTCCTCTTCCATTTATGATTTTTTTTAAAAGACTAAGTACAATTTGCGTTTGTGTCAAATACATGGTAGTGTGTGTAATGTTTGTTTTATTGATTTAATGTATTTTTTGTGCATAATTAAAACAAAAATATTATCATTCTGCACTCCTTCTCTATATAAACTAAAAGTGTGCGAAATTTCATACTCTCCCGTCCGCACAAATTTCGTAAAAAGGGGTACAAAGTTTTTGGTTCACGTATTAATATATAGATACTGACCCACGGAGGTCCGTAGCTCGCACTGTGCGCCGGCGCTGCCCGGGCGGCAGCGGCACGTATTAATATATAGATACTGACCCACGGAGGTCCGTAGCTCGCACTGTGCGCCGGCGCTGCCCGGGCGGCAGCGGCACGTATTAATATATAGATACTGACCCACGGAGGTCCGTAGCTCGCACTGTGCGCCGGCGCTGCCCGGGCGGCAGCGGCACGTATTAATATATAGATACTGACCCACGGAGGTCCGTAGCTCGCACTGTGCGCCGGCGCTGCCCGGGCGGCAGCGGCACGTATTAATATATAGATACTGACCCACGGAGGTCCGTAGCTCGCACTGTGCGCCGGCGCTGCCCGGGCGGCAGCGGCACGTATTAATATATAGATACTGACCCACGGAGGTCCGTAGCTCGCACTGTGCGCCGGCGCTGCCCGGGCGGCAGCGGCACGTATTAATATATAGATACTGACCCACGGAGGTCCGTAGCTCGCACTGTGCGCCGGCGCTGCCCGGGCGGCAGCGGCACGTATTAATATATAGATACTGACCCACGGAGGTCCGTAGCTCGCACTGTGCGCCGGCGCTGCCCGGGCGGCAGCGGCACGTATTAATATATAGATACTGACCCACGGAGGTCCGTAGCTCGCACTGTGCGCCGGCGCTGCCCGGGCGGCAGCGGCACGTATTAATATATAGATACTGACCCACGGAGGTCCGTAGCTCGCACTGTGCGCCGGCGCTGCCCGGGCGGCAGCGGCACGTATTAATATATAGATACTGACCCACGGAGGTCCGTAGCTCGCACTGTGCGCCGGCGCTGCCCGGGCGGCAGCGGCACGTATTAATATATAGATACTGACCCACGGAGGTCCGTAGCTCGCACTGTGCGCCGGCGCTGCCCGGGCGGCAGCGGCACGTATTAATATATAGATACTGACCCACGGAGGTCCGTAGCTCGCACTGTGCGCCGGCGCTGCCCGGGCGGCAGCGGCACGTATTAATATATAGATACTGACCCACGGAGGTCCGTAGCTCGCACTGTGCGCCGGCGCTGCCCGGGCGGCAGCGGCACGTATTAATATATAGATACTGACCCACGGAGGTCCGTAGCTCGCACTGTGCGCCGGCGCTGCCCGGGCGGCAGCGGCACGTATTAATATATAGATACTGACCCACGGAGGTCCGTAGCTCGCACTGTGCGCCGGCGCTGCCCGGGCGGCAGCGGCACGTATTAATATATAGATACTGACCCACGGAGGTCCGTAGCTCGCACTGTGCGCCGGCGCTGCCCGGGCGGCAGCGGCACGTATTAATATATAGATACTGACCCACGGAGGTCCGTAGCTCGCACTGTGCGCCGGCGCTGCCCGGGCGGCAGCGGCACGTATTAATATATAGATACTGACCCACGGAGGTCCGTAGCTCGCACTGTGCGCCGGCGCTGCCCGGGCGGCAGCGGCACGTATTAATATATAGATACTGACCCACGGAGGTCCGTAGCTCGCACTGTGCGCCGGCGCTGCCCGGGCGGCAGCGGCACGTATTAATATATAGATACTGACCCACGGAGGTCCGTAGCTCGCACTGTGCGCCGGCGCTGCCCGGGCGGCAGCGGCACGTATTAATATATAGATACTGACCCACGGAGGTCCGTAGCTCGCACTGTGCGCCGGCGCTGCCCGGGCGGCAGCGGCACGTATTAATATATAGATACTGACCCACGGAGGTCCGTAGCTCGCACTGTGCGCCGGCGCTGCCCGGGCGGCAGCGGCACGTATTAATATATAGATACTGACCCACGGAGGTCCGTAGCTCGCACTGTGCGCCGGCGCTGCCCGGGCGGCAGCGGCACGTATTAATATATAGATACTGACCCACGGAGGTCCGTAGCTCGCACTGTGCGCCGGCGCTGCCCGGGCGGCAGCGGCACGTATTAATATATAGATACTGACCCACGGAGGTCCGTAGCTCGCACTGTGCGCCGGCGCTGCCCGGGCGGCAGCGGCACGTATTAATATATAGATACTGACCCACGGAGGTCCGTAGCTCGCACTGTGCGCCGGCGCTGCCCGGGCGGCAGCGGCACGTATTAATATATAGATACTGACCCACGGAGGTCCGTAGCTCGCACTGTGCGCCGGCGCTGCCCGGGCGGCAGCGGCACGTATTAATATATAGATACTGACCCACGGAGGTCCGTAGCTCGCACTGTGCGCCGGCGCTGCCCGGGCGGCAGCGGCACGTATTAATATATAGATACTGACCCACGGAGGTCCGTAGCTCGCACTGTGCGCCGGCGCTGCCCGGGCGGCAGCGGCACGTATTAATATATAGATACTGACCCACGGAGGTCCGTAGCTCGCACTGTGCGCCGGCGCTGCCCGGGCGGCAGCGGCACGTATTAATATATAGATACTGACCCACGGAGGTCCGTAGCTCGCACTGTGCGCCGGCGCTGCCCGGGCGGCAGCGGCACGTGTAGTCCGACGCCGAGCCCTCCTCGCGCACGCAGCGCCCGCCGCGCGCGCACGGGTTGGGCACGCACGGGTCCTGGGGGTAACATACGGTCACTCAATATTATATATGAGTTAAGATAACACAAAAAATAATAACTATGGAATCGAAACAATTTTTACGGATCTACTCGCGTTTATTTTAGGCTTGTGCCGTGCTTGGCGTCGGCCTGCAGCGCGGGCTCGTCCTCATCACAGCCCGCCACCTGCCGCTGCATGCGCACCGCGTTCCTAGGTACCGTCACCACCGCCCCTCACCTGTCCGTGCTTGGTGCCACCCCTCACCTGTCCGTGCTTGGTGCCGCCCCTCACCTGTCCGTGCTTGGTGCCGCCCCTCACCTGTCCGTGCTTGGTGCCACCCCTCACCTGTCCGTGCTTGGTGCCGCCCCTCACCTGTCCGTGCTTGGTGCCACCCCTCACCTGTCCGTGCTTGGTGCCGCCCCTCACCTGTCCGTGCTTGGTGCCACCCCTCACCTGTCCGTGCTTGGTGCCGCCCCTCACCTGTCCGTGCTTGGTGCCACCCCTCACCTGTCCGTGCTTGGTGCCGCCCCTCACCTGTCCGTGCTTGGTGCCACCCCTCACCTGTCCGTGCTTGGTGCCGCCCTTCACCTGTCCGTGCTTGGTGCCGCCCCTCACCTGGCTGTGCTTGGCGTCGGCCT
The DNA here is from genome assembly GCA_947562085.1 of Eudonia lacustrata. Taxonomy (NCBI): domain Eukaryota; kingdom Metazoa; phylum Arthropoda; class Insecta; order Lepidoptera; family Crambidae; genus Eudonia; species Eudonia lacustrata. Next base: position 794,373 of record OX387335.1, read on the forward strand.
GCGGCGCGGCGTGTGGTGCGGGCGCGGGCGGTTCGTCCTCGCCGCAGCCCGCCACCTGCCGCTGCATGCGCACCGCGTTGCCGAAGTCAACGCGCTTGTGGTTGATCCACGCCTCCTTCAGGCACCCTACATCGGAACACAATGGTTATGCAATAACCAGTATAAGTTATCCTAAAATTATGATTTTCTTTCAATTGGAAAAAAATGAAAATGATAAATGTTTATTTCAACAATAATAATAGGATAATGCAGGATTATACAGTGTACCATAAAGCAACATTACATCCTACTTTGTTGTAAAGATATATCATACAGTTTACCTGTGACATCAACGCTAAAAAAAATATTGATTGATTTTTTTAAAGTGTAACACTCTAAATCTGGTAACATTAATTAGTTGCCGACTCCATAGCTGTATGTAGTTAGATGTTACATTTAGTTTCATTCATTCCTTCGAATGCATAGATCACCTCCTGGTGACGTTCCTCAGATGTCATTGCCATCATGCCACCTGCTTAGTCGTACTGTGTAGTTGTTACATATAATCATTCACTCATTCATTCGTTCAATCAAAATTAAAGGTTACCTCTAAAGCTGATAACATTCATTAGTTGCCGACTGTATAGCTTTATGTAGTTAGATGTTACATTTAGTCTCATTCATTCGTTCGAATGCATAGATCACCTCTTGGTGAGCCGGCTGGTGACGTTCCTCAGATGCCATTGCCGTCATGCCACCTGCTTAGTCGTAGTGTGAGTTGTTACATATAATCATTCACTCATTCAATCAAAATTAAAGGTGCCCTCTAAAGCTGGTAACATTCATTAGTTGACGACTATATTATAGCTGTATGTAGTTAGATGTTACATTTAGTTTCGTAGATTCGTTCGAATGCATAGATCATCTTCTGGTAAGCCGGCTGCTGACGTTCCTCAGATGCCATTGCCATCATGCCACCTGCTTAGTCGTAGTGTGAGTTGTTACATATAATCATTCACTCATTCATTCGTTCAATCAAAATTAAAGGTTACCTCTAAAGCTGGTAACATTCCTACATCCAAGAAAGTTATGTTTGAATGAATAAAAAGTTGTTAAAATTAAAGATTTCATTAGTAAAGCAAAAGCGATGGTTACCTCTAAAGCTGGTGATGTTCCTAAGATGCCACCGGCCGAATGCGGCCTTGGCCACGTCCTCGGGCACCCCGCCCAGGTACATGGGGCTCTCCAGCCGCAGGTACTCTTTACTGCCTGTAGATTAAAGGGAATAATAAGAAAGAAAGAAAAACGTTTGTTTGAACACAGGCATTTTATGAGTTTTATAAATGTTGAAGGTAATTTCAAAGTTAAACATAATATTTATCTATTTGTGGGATTACCGACTTGAAACAGTATATTAGGTTGCAAAAAATGAAAATAAACCTATTTTCTTTTATCTAATTGTGAAGAAAGTGCCTTTTATTTCATTGCCTTTTTTAACAATTTCATAATGAAGACCGCTCGAGAATTTTGGTGTACAAAATAAAAGAAGCACTCGTCATTAATATCATCATAGCGTGAGAATTATTAGTCACGGGTTCAAAAATCGCCCCCCTGACGAAAATACAAATATTTAACATAAAAAAAATGAAAATGGGAAGCAATCACTGCCGCCCATGGACACCTGCAAAACCAAAGGAATCGCAGATGCGTTGCCGGCCTTTAAGGAAGGAATACGCTCGTGTCTCGAAGATCCCTAAGTCTTAATGGTCCGGAAATACCGCCGCTGACAGCTGGTTCCACAGCACTGTAGTTCGTGGATATTCGTTCGTGGTTCGTTAGTGGGTGGTTATAACAACTCGATGAGCTTGATGACATAGTGGTAAATGCCCTCACTCTGCGATTGCTAAAGTTAACCAACTTTCACAGAGGCCGGTCATCTGCTGATGGGTGACCAAACATTTTGGGCTCTTTCATACCTCGGAACGTGCCGTAAAGCCGTTGTTACCGGCTGCATTGGCTCGTGCCCCAGCAGTGGGAACATACAAATAAATAAATAAAGAAACTTTCCTACACTCACACTAATTATCTAGCTCAAGAGAAGCTTCGTTATGAAACTCGTTAAATGGTTACTAGACAACGGATAAACATACTTAAAATACTTAAATACATACTTATTATACATAGAAAACACCCAGACCCGAGACAATTTAGAAAAACAATAATTTCTAAATTGACCCAACCGGGGATCGAACGCGGGACCTCAGAGATGGCGACACCACGAAAACCGGTGTACAAACCACTAGACCAAGGAGGTCGTCAAATAAGCGAAGGAAGAATGAGCTGGTGAAGGTGATGGTGACCCACCCTCGTTGATGATGGAGCGCGCGGGCCCGTCGTCCACACGCAGGGTGAAGTTCTTCTTGACAGCCAGGAGTTCCGCCTTGTGGTAATTGCCGTCTGATACCATTTCGAAGCTGCAACCGGGGTGCACATATTAGACAAAGTGATTGAATGATAAAGTGTGTGTGAATGATGGAGTGAGTAAGTGATAGAATGAGTGAAAGATAGAAAGAGTGATTGATAAAGTGAGTGAATGATAAAGTGAGTGAACGATAAAGTGAGTGAATGATAAAGTGAGTGAATGATAAAGTGAGTGAACGATAAAGTGAGTGAATGATAAAGTGAGTGAATGATAAAGTGAGTGAATGATAAAGTGAGTGAACGATAAACTGAGTGAATGATAAAGTGAGTGAACGATAAAGTGAGTCAATGATAAAGTGAGTAAACGATAAAGTGAGTGAATGATAAAGTGAGTGAATGATAAAGTGAGTGAATGATAAAGTGAGTGAACGATAAACTGAGTGAATGATAAAGTGAGTGAACGATAAAGTGAGTTAATGATAAAGTGAATAAACAATAAAGTGAGTGAATGATAAAGTGAGTGAATGATAAAGTGAGTGAATGATAAAGTGAGTGAATGATAAAGTGAGTGAACAATAAAGTGAGTGAATGAAAGAGTGAGTGAACAATAAAGTGAGTGAATGAAAGAGTGAGTGAATTAACATTATCTCACTATAGTAAGTAAATGATAAAGTGAAAGAATGATGTAGCGAGTGAATGACTGAGGGGTAAATGATAGAGTGAACGAAGGATGGAGTGAGTGAATCATATAGTGAGTATATAACAAAGAAATCGAATGACAGAGCGAGTGAATGATGTAGTGATTGAATGATTACCTGTACATGGTGGAGGTGGGGTGGTTGCCGACGTCGTAGCTGACCCGGATGCGGCCGTTGAACAGCTCGACGGCGAGGTGCTCGTTGTCGCCGAAATACATCAGCACGCCGTGGTGCTGGCTCGTGCTGAATACTGCAGGGGTGGGGGAACCAGGATTAGAACTGCTCTTTTTTTACCAAATAAATAATTAAAAGTTCCGAAATATTTTAAGTATAAATTATCATTTTTAAATTTTATTTTTTATTTTTAACGGTGGCTGACCGGTGCAACTCGCCCATGTGGAGGTGTATGGAGCGCGGGGTGATTGTGATGCGTGATCGTGTTTAATATAATCCAATGATTTTACTAACAGCAGTCTGTAAGCTTTTTGATTTTTCTAACCCATATGATCCATGTTGTCTGTTGATCGATGTCGAAATAAACGCTTTTAATTTTATTTTATTTTTGCTGCAATAAAGCTGAATTAAATAAGTATAAAACATAGTGAAAAAATTAAATGCCCACCCGACCCAGCCGGGAATCAAACCTGGGGCTTCCACAATCCGGGGGCTGTACTGACCATTATGCTACCGGAAAGGCTGACGTAAGCACTGGATTTTTTTTAACTATGATTTTGATTGCTTTTTAGCGGCAGTAGTGACATGTATCCAACGGTTATTGCAACCGATTGCTTATGCAGATCTTATCTTAGTGGGGCCTGCTGAGGTTTCCCTCTATCAGTAACACTTCGATCCATCGGGATCTTTTGTGCAACCCCATCCTTTCACATATCCTCCTCTGTAAAGATAGATGCCATAAGTTTGGCAACGTCCTTACGTTCGTCTTTTTGCTTATGCAGATTCATCACTTTTAAGCTTTGAGAATACTGGTGAGTTTCAACAATCGCCCCTCTGTAGAATCCATACAACTTTTGTTACCCTGTTACCTTACCTAATGTGACGTTGGCGGTGGGCACGGTGCGCAGCGGCTCCAGCTGTACCCAGGAGTCGTTGTAGCTGAAGCTCAGGGAAGTCAGGTACTCGCAGAAGCGGCCTGCGCACACGCAATGGTTACTTACTAATCAGTCGCCACTGGACAGCTGTAGGTACTTATAACAAGCTAAAAAATAGACGTCCTGAATGGGTAGTAAGTGAAAGAATTTTGGACGATTCAAAAGCACCTTTCATATGTTTATTTGAATATAAAATTGTGAGGAGGAGGAGGAGGAGAACATTTATTGTGTTCAACCTTGTTGCAGCCGTGAAAAGAGAACGAGTGGCGGGCGCGCAGGCCCTTTTAAACAATGTTATTTTTAGTTTATAAGAAACCTGAAAACTGTTTGTTCAGAATCAGTAATAGAATCGATTTCAATATTTTTTATACCATGTTACATTTTGACCAAATAATATTTACAAAATCTCAATTATAGTATACCCTACTAAAACACACAACGGGACTACACAAAAAGCTTGTAACCTCGTGAGTATTAAAGATATTATTTTAATTTTTTTTATACTGATTCTTTAAATGAAAATATTTGACCCGTGTTTCGGTTTTCGTATAAACTAAAAATAAGGTTGTATATATTGGCAGACTGTCGTTGTCTGCGGGAAATATAGGAACTACTCATAAGTGATACATTGTCTAGATTGATTGTAACATAATTAGTTTCCTTTTGTCGGTGCCAGATGGCGCTAAATATACAACATAAATTTTGACGTTGATTTTGACATCAAACGATTATTAAGATTTAATCAAATGATTCCAGCTCTTTCCCTTTAAAGGAAAGAGGAAAATACTGTACAATAATGAAATTGATAAAACCCCTCACGGGACGTGATGAGTTTTAATTCTGCGGGTTTTGTTTTAAGTTGTATTTTTTGGAATATTTACCGTTAAGTGTTCTAAAATATGCATACATTTTGGCAAATGCAATAAAACAGTGTGTTGTATTCTATTTTATTCTATTGAGTGCAACGTCACTTTTTTTCAAGAAGTCCGCGTACACTACTGTGTAAGCTAGATCTCAGATTTCAGTAATCCTTACTGATTCTAAAGGGGTTGGGGGAGGAATATCATTTATACTACTACTTAATTTATCTATTATCAATTATTATTAATTATTCATCTATCTAAAAAATACTTTGACATTGGCTAAATGTGCCAAAGCCCCTCACCTGAGTAGCCGGGCGCGCACTTGCAGAGGTAGTCGCCGGCCAGCCCCGCGCGCTCCATCATAATGTCGTCCTGAGGATCAGCAACTGACATTCAGTTATATTACGGTAGGCGCCACGGTGAAGCGCGACGCTTGGGCTCACTTGTTTTGTATTTCAAATCGGACGTTACAATCACAAAGTTTAAATCGATCGATTCAATACGTAAGTAGTGTTTAAATACCCTAGGGTGTTTTGTGCACCTTGTGTTTTGCGAGTATAAATCGATCGATTCAACAATACGTAAGTAGTATTTTGTGCCCCTTGCCTGTTTTGTGAACTAGTGTATCTCGTGATTCAGTGTGTTTTATGCCTCTAGTGTGTTTTGTAACCTAGTGTTTTATGACCTGACGTATTTTATGCCTCTAGTGTGTTTTATGGCCTAGAGTATTTGATGCTTTTTGTGACCTAATGAATTTTGTGACCTAACGTGTTTTGTGCCCCTATAGTGTGTTTTATGGCCTAGTTTATTTTGTGATCTGGTATATTGTTTGTGTTTTTTGTGACCTGACGTGTTTTATGCCGCTAGTGTGTTTTATGGCCTAGTGTATTTTGTGATTTGGTACATTGTATGTGGCCTGATGAGTTATGTTCCTCTTTTCTGTTTTGTAACCTGTTTTTTTAAGTAAAATAACCTAGGGCCTAGTGAATTGTGTGGTTCAGTGCACATTCTCCAAGTCCTGACTGTGACTTTCATGATGTAGGGAGTGTGCTTTTTGCCTCCAGTGTGTTTAACGATAAAGTGAGTTTGTTCCTCCAGTGTGTTTTGTGACCCAGTGTGTTTTGTTGGTGATTTAATATATTTAGTGCGCATAGTGTGTTTCTGCTCTTATTGTTTTTTTTAAAGAAGAAGAAGATAAAACATTTATTGAAATCACATAACAAAACACACATTTAAACATACAACATATTATAACAAAAGAATAAAAAATAATTACAATTTACATTGCGCCCTGTTGTGTTTTTTTTTATATTGGCACGTTATAATGACCATATCCTGCCTGATGGTAAGCAGCCGATGCAGTCCAAAATAATGAGAGCGCTCCCCACCGTGTAACAAGCACGGTAACAAGCACACCCATTCATGAGGGCCTGCATAAATGCCGTTTCACGCCCCGCTTAAAAGACCCGGGACTATAGGAACTGGGAAACACATGCGCCGGCAAAGAATTCCAAAGCCGAATAGTCTTACAGAGGAACGACTTGCTAAATTTTTTGGTACGAGTACTGATTGTCTGTACAGTATGATGGTGATTCCTAAGACCAGCACGTGTAGTCCGGGAGAGGAAAGGAGGGGGCGGGATTAGATCAAAAAGCCTAAACTGTAACTGTAATGTAACTGTAATGTGATGCCTAAACTGTGCACAGCTCAGTATACGCAGCAAGCGGGGCCTGCTGCACTGGTATTCTGCTGTACACAGTAGTGACATCAGTAGTTTTCGACCTAGTATGTTATGTAACCTTAATGTGTTTATCATCACAGTGTGTTTGTGTTAAGTTAATTATATTTATTTATTTATAACAACAAAACTTACAACTATCATTACGGTTACACACCAATGCGATAGTGAAGACATTAACTTATTAAAGACAATACACCTATATAATAATAACTAAGTATCTAATTTATAGCTACAAATAAACAATGAAACCCTCGTGAATTCACCCAGAGAACAAGCAAATACATTCATTTCATTCATTCATTCATTCATTCATTCATTGCACTTCATTAGAAATTAAGTTAAGTATTCGGGTTGCGCGTGTGAGCGGAGCCTCCTTCAGTAGATTTGTGCGCGCGCGCGGTACATCCAGTAGGGGTGGTCGCCGCCGGCGCTCCACATATCTATTTGGCACACTAAAACTTACGTGCTTCAATAAATCTGGATTACAGATTTTCCCTCTCACTAATTTAAAAATGTACGACACCAATGCTACGTTTCTCCTAACTTCAAGTTTATTGTACCCTACCATTCCTAAAATGAATAACGTAGGATACATTAATGGGTAGAACGGGTTTATACTGCTTTAAATATATAAATATTATAAATTTGTTTTGTATCCTCTCCAGCATGAAAATATTTTTTTTTCATGTGGTGCCCAAATAACCGCATTGTTTAAGTAACATCTTCTTTACCTTGTGTTTAGTTAAATGCTGTTGAATCATTGTTGAATAAATAAATAAATAAATTGCCTTCGAGTTGACTCCTTACCGAACCGTTATTATAACATTACAACCGCTTTGATGTTAGTGAAATTGTGAGCTCTCCGCAGAATGAAACCTAAGTTGCGATAGGCTTTCTTACATATGTTATATACGTGATTTCGGAACAACAGTCTGCAATAATTAATAATTAATTAATATTTTTGACCTGTTTTGCACCAGCAGCACTTCTTTGAAGAGTATAGTAGCTAAAAAGTTCTTTACCTAAACTGTCCTGCACACCAAAAGTTACTGTGTTATTTAATTTTTAAGTGTTTAATCCTTTTTTAAATAATCTATACTAATATATAAAGCTGAAGAGTTTGTTTGTTTGTTTGTTTGTTTGAACGCGCTAATCTCAGGAACTACTGGTTCGAATTGAATAATTCTTTTTGTGTTGGATAGTCCATTTATCGAGGAAGGCTTTAGGCTATATAACATCACGCTGCAACCAATAGGAGCGAAGCATCAGTGAAAAATGTTGCAAAAACGGGAAAAGAGCCTAAAAAATTAAAAATGCTGCCGAAAGTCACTATTCCACGCGGACGAAGTCGCGAGCACAGCTAGTTTAGTGATATAATATGTTCTTAGTTTTTATTTTTCTATCCATAGGTGGAGACTTGTTGTTAGCATTGCCATAGTTATTGTGTATTATTTAGTTACTAGACTAATTTGGTGTAAGAGTCCCGAATACAAATAAATAATACCTGCAGCGCCGCCCCGGGCAGGTAGCACACGCCGTGCAGGCAGTCGTGGTGCGCGCACGGCGACGTCCCGAGCGCCGCGTGCGGGGCCGCCTCGCAGTACCGCCCGGCGTACCCCGCCGCGCATGCGCACGCGTACTCGTCCAGGCCGTCCACGCAGCGAGCGCCGTTCTGGGCATACGTCATTTCACAGATCAATAACAGGCATCTGATAAGATACCATAAAGGTGGAAACATACTATTAAGAGCGTTTACGCCGCACACTAGCGCCACTAATGAAAAAAATAACATATCTACTAATTAGAGATAGAAAATCAAATTATGCTCAACAAACTATTTGAATGAAGTAATTTAGCATTTTTACGTCACCTAATGAACACCATACATGTTATGGTTTAGTTAAATAAGACGTTACGGCCACTTTTAACTATAAAGCCATATTTATATAGGTGTTCATTAGGTGACGTAAAAATGCTAAATTACTTCATTCAGATAGTTTGTTAAGCATAAAGGTGGAAACATACTGCTAAAACGCGACGCAACACCATGTATACGTTTTAATAGTATGTTTCCACCTTAATTTGATTTTCTATCTAATTACTAGAAATGTTTTTTTTTCATTGGCGGCGCTAGTGTGCGGCGTAAACGCTCTTAAAACGTGACGCCACGTCACGCCATCCGACGCGTGCCAGTACTAATCAATCCCATACATTTAGTATGGTCAGTTGCACATAGAAAACACACCATGTCATGACACGCACTCCCACGCGGAAACATCCAGTTGATCTAGATCGGCGTGTTGCCGGGAGAGGGGGCACACACGCCACCCGACGCTTGGCACGCAGTGTGTTTCTAGTTAACACCCGACGCCACGCGTCAGCCATTCGAGAACATTCCTGGTATTAAGATATTTATTGTCACTTACGTCCTTCAGGATACTATGACACTAGCGAAGCGTGTTGTAGCATCACGTAGCGTGTTGGTAATGTGAACGGTGCACATCGGGTGTCGTGTCGCGTTTTAGTAATATGTTTCCACCTTTATTCTGTTCCGACAGTTAGAGATACGATAGCCAAGTCCTCAGTTGTAGAGGGTTCCGGGTGTAGCGCGTTTCCATCTTCGGCTTTCTTTTCACTAAACATCAGGTGATATGAAGGTCAAGTGTTTACCCGAACAATAGTACAGTCAACAGCAAAGGTAACTGATGATTGGTCAAGTTTCAAAATATGAAATCAGTATGAAAATCAAAACTTTTTAAACGCATATCGAAAAACCTTCGAGTGTCTACTAGTACATGCAGACTTTGACTGTTGTTATATAGAAAATACCGACTTACACTATCGAAACTTAATTTTGAAATCTAGTAAACATCATCTACTTTTGCTGTTGATTGTATAATTGTTTGGTCCATACTTGTAAGAGACTGGCTGGAGTAGGTTTCCTGTTGTATAACAGGTCACTATTAGCACATAACACCCCTCCCGTAGTCTGGATATATTAATGTCAGTGGAAATGACATCCAAGCATTAAAAGAAGTACAAATGAACTGGGAGTACCTCTATACTTCCGTGGGCCAGCGGGCAAGTTAGCCAACGAGGAGAACACTTGGTAATGACGAGAGCAAAAATCCAAGCGAGCCTAGAGCGTTGTGGGGGATTTCTCAGCTGCCAATTGCAGTTAATTAACTAAAGCTTCTAGTAGAAAGAAGGGGTGGGTATGATTTCCTCACCTGGCATAGTCGTCTGCGTACACAGTGCAGTTCTGCCTCGAGTGCCCGCGCGGGCAGGTGCAGGCGGTATGGCTGGTATGGTCAAGGCACCTATATAGTGGGGGGATGGGGGGTACCTCCCCACATGATGCGTGAGGTCAAGATCAATCAACGCAATAATCTTAACCTTTTTACCGCCAACAACTTCTATAGAAGTTCGAGATTTTCGTGCCGCCCACGCCAGCACTTCTATAGAAGTTCTTATTTGTAACTACTTTATTAAAATACATTTATACGTTGGCGTACAGCGGGACATCGCGTGCAGGATAGTTGGGCGGTAAAAAGGTTAATTGGAGATGCAGATCTGGCCCGAATAGCCACAATGCAGTCACCTTATGTCTAAGGGGTGGTTTATGAGTAATCTCCTCACCTGGCACATGTGATAGGCGCAATCTTCCACGTTCACAGTACAGTTCTGCTTCGAGTAGCCACAAAGCAGTTCCATCTAATGGGGAAGAAGGGGGGGGGATTAGGAGGAATCTCCTCACCTGGCACATATGGTTGACGCAGTCGTCCGCGTTCACGGTGCAGTTCTGTCCCGAGTATCCGCGCGGGCAGGCGCATGCGTAGTGGCTGGTGTGGTCGGTGCAGACCGCCCCGTTGGCACACGGGTTGAACTCCGCGGTGCAGTACGGGATCTTCTTCTCGCAGTATTCGCCTGTGTGATGTGTATGTTATATTAATTTATGAAACTGAATTGAATATAGGAGTGCAATAATTAAATAAATATAAATAATAAAAAATCAGCCTTTTTGTCGAGCCTCATAGGTAAGATAGTCTATCTTATGCGTCACGGATAGCCTATCCGAGACGAGTCTCAGATAAATCTTTCTGTAAGTTTTAGATAACCTATCTGTAGAGTCTCAAATAGCCTATCTGACGAACCTCATAAGTCTCAGATAGCCTATCTGATGAGTCTTATAAGTTTCAGATAGCCTATCTGATGAGTTGAATGAGATGAGAGAATTGTCACAAACTAGCCTGCCCTACAGCGCACTTCATATAACCCGACGCGCACTTATAAATTTTTACTTTTAAGAGTTGTTACGATCTAGCCCAGCTTTCACGCATTTACCCATTTACCCCGTTGCGCACTTGGGAAATTTTATTAGCTATCCTCGCTAGCTATCACTTGTTACCTTGTTACCGACCAGCGTTAATTTTCGAGACACCTGTATGTTTACAACACACTTGCCCATATACCCCGGCGCGCACTTGGGCAATTTTATTAGCTATCTCGAACTATCCTCGCTAGCTATCACTTATCACCTTGTTACCGACCAGCGTTTATATTCAAGACACCTGTGTGTTTACAACGCACTTACCCATATACCCCGGCGCGCACTTGCACGAGTACCCCTCGAGGCGGTCGACGCAGGTGGCGTTGTTCTGGCATCGGTGAGCGGCGCAGTCGTCGATGTTCACCTCGCAGCGGACGCCCGTGTAGCCGGCTTGGCACGAACAGCTGGAAACACCAAGTATATGTCGTGGCCGGATCTTAAAATTCATCAAAATTCAAATTCAAATTCAAATTCAAAAATCATTTATTCAGTTTAGGCTACAAGTAGCTCTTATGAATGTCGCTATGCCATCGGTTCGTAAGTCTACTCTGGGCGGGAGATCTTGCACTGAGAAGAACCGGCAAGAAACTCAGCAAGTGTCCAGCTCTTTTCTCCCTTACAGCGTCAAAAAAAATAAAAATTGAAAAATGCCCTATCATAGCAGGACACTTTCCATTACAAATAAACACAAAAAAATATAGAAGACAACCACAACATGTAAAAAAAAAAAAAAAAAAAAAATCACATTACTTTATGATGTAATCGACAATTTCATGAAACGGTTGTATTTCATGATACGCCCAGCTTAAGGCTTCGCCAAACAGAACGCGCTATCAGGCGCGGCGTCAGAGCGTCACGCTCTTTGATGTCACACTAATGCGTAACGCTTCTACCATTCACCAGAGCGCAATTCACGCGCACTGCACATCGCTGTCTTTGGAAAGTTTATACGCTATTGAGATGTCGAGTGATTCAGATGTGGAAGACTTGTTACTTTTCTACGCTTTATCACGATCACAGAGAAAAAGAGTACTTATGGGTTCATGACATCAATAATAAAAAGAGAAAGGAATTAGGAGAATATCATCATTTGTGTCGAGAGCTTTCATCACATGAAGATAGTTTTTATAAGATTTCTTTATTACTATGTTTTTATAAAAAGTATCCTATATATTAATAAGCAGGGGTGTTTTCGAACCATTTCTAGCAGTTTTTCAAACATATTTTCAGTCATAAAGCAAGACGTTACGGCCACTTTTAACTATAACGCCATATTTAACTAAACCATAACATGTCAGGTGTTCATTAGGTGACGTAAAAATGCTAAATTACTTCATTCAGATAGTTTGTTGAGCATAATTTGATTTTCTATCTCTAATTACTAGATATGTTTTTTTTTCATTGGCGGCGCTAGTGTGCGGCTTAAACGCTCTTAACACTTACACTTTGCACACCCTATGTGTTGCTGTGTGTGTGTTGCTTTGTTGCCGATTCATGTAAAAAATGCTAGGCACTCACTGGAAGCGGCCCTCCTCCAATAGCTGGCACTGCCCATTGGCGCAGGGCGAGCCGTAGCACGCGTCTATCTGGTGCTGGCACGTCTCTCCGTGGTAGCCTCTGGAAACACAAAATGGTGTTAGCTTTTATACATTTAAGTATAGCTTATAAAATTGGCTATTTTAATTAAACTTTCTATTTTAATTAATTTTTCTATACACTAGCATAACTACTTTAATACTTCTTCTATACACTAGGATAACCACTTCAATACTTAAGAGGCCTATTACATTTTGACCGTGATGTTTGCATAAAATGCCCAACTTCGACGTTCTTGTTCAGAGAAACTGAAACCCTTCAGACAATTTTGACTTATTGTATGGTGGAGAATAGTTATTAGTATAATTCGTAGCCGCCTCTATTTAGATAAGGGAAAATTGCAGAAAGCGAGCCAAGCTAAGAATATAGAGCCAAAATTCCAAAGCTAGTTTTCAATTAAATACGCTGACGACAATTTTCAAGATCATGGATTAAATATATAATAATATCTTTTAAATAGTGGTTAAGTTCGTAGCGGCCTCGGAACTTCGAAATATGAATGGAATTTCTACAAAAAAAATCCCATTCAAAGCCAAAAACGTTCAGAATTAATTGTAAATATCTCCTTACTCCATTAATATTATTAAGTTAAATGTACACCAGAATTTAACGTTAGTTTATAAGATTTCAAATTATATACTTTTTTTGAAAGAAAAAAAATATTAAACTTCAAATAAATGTAATTAATTACAACTGCACAAAATGCTACTTTTGCGATGCGTCGTCCGCTCGTAGTACTGAGACAGCGCAAGCGCGCGCATTTTGTGATAGGCCTCTTAACTCACTCAATTGTAGTGAAGACTTGGTTTCAATGATGGAGGCCTGTGCCCATCAGTGGGACAGTTTCAGGCTATTTACTAATATTAAGGCTATTTTAATTAAACTTTCATATTTAATGAAAGGTGTACATACAAGGGTCTAGGTAGGTATAGACTATAAGCAACCTATATAAAAAGTTTAATCAACAAAACTGATTTGTATTACCTCTTGCAGGCGCACAGACACAGTATATTAATGTGGTTAATATAGTGTATAGTAGAAGCTCGCCGAGCGCAAACTTGTGTTACCCTCGGACATAGTGTATTGAAGTGGTTATGCTAGCGTGTAGAAGCAGATAAGTATTGAAGTGGTTATCCTTATGTATAGAATAAGTATTAAAGTAGTTATGCTAGTGTATAGAAGCAGTATTAAAGTGGTTATGCTAGTATGTAGAATAAGTGGTTGTGCCAGTGTATAGAAACAGTTAATAATTAAAGTGGTTGTGCCAGTGTATAGAAGCAGTAGTTACCTCTTGCAGGCGCACTGGAACCCCCCGGCGTCGGTGGGCGAGCACGCGCCGCCGTTGAGGCACGGGTTGTTGAAGCAGCGGTCACATTTGGATACCACCTCGGCTGGCGGTTTGCCTGCATAAGAGAATAGTGAAAAACCTTTGCGGACGAAGGCAGCAGACTGGGTAATCAGTATAACTGTCTCTCATAGCTGGTCAGCGTAGCGATATACCTATAGATAATGGTGATATAGCTAATGGTAATCTTATATGAGTGAATACTGTTGAATTTGTGGTGGAATCTAATTCGTTCATCATCTATTTATTAATACGTGAAGCAAAAACTTTGTACCCCTTTTTACGAAAATTGCGCGGACTGAGGAGTATGAAATTTCGCACACTTATAGTTTATATAGAGAAGGAGTGCAGAATGTTAATATTTTTTAAATTATGCAAAAAAAATACATTAAATCAATAAAACAAACACGCATAATGTAATTGACACACACGCATAAACTCTTTTTAAAAATTAAAAATGGAAGAGGAGCGGCCGAAATCTGTCTTTTTTTAATGTTTCATTGCTTAGGATACAATCCGTGCAGCCTTAATAAAATAACGGTCGAATTTCGACCACTGGGTGACCACTAGTATACATACATACATATAATCACGCCTCTTTCCCGTAGGGGTAGGCAGAGACCACTTTTTTCCACTTGCTACGATCCATACATACTTGTTTCGCTTCGTCCACTTTCATTATTTTCTTCATACATGCTCTTCGGTTTAGGGTACTCTTGACCTGGCCTTTATCCAAGACGTCCCCGATTTGGTCTAGAAACGTCCGCCTAGGTCTACCCCTTCCTTATACCACTAGTATACTTTAATGTAATAGGGCACTATATTTATGTTCAATTCTTTTTGTTTAAATTTGTCTTTGTTTAAGTTGGAATTTTGTCGTTGTTTTATATTTTGTCTTGTGTGTTGCAGTCAAATAAACTTTTATTCATTCATTTGTAGGGACCTACCTACTACATTGTAAATTGCAACTATGTCATCAGTTTTAACCAAACACGCGGCGGATTAGCTACGACGCCAGTCGCTTCCCCGCGTTCAACCTGTACCTACATTCCGTTGATTTTATGTGTAAATTATTCAGTCAATATATTCGGACCTTCGTGAACTGTATACCTGAGTTTACTTACCCTTACCTTCTCAAATCAAGTGATGCAATCGATGCTATAATATACGCCTAATAGTGTATACGCACACATTAATTAATTCAATTCAATTCAATTCAATTCAATTTCTTTATTGCAAGCTAACATTGTGTACATAGTATCATATAAAATTCGTACATAGGGTGTTATATACAATGTAGCGCCCCGTGAGGGCATAGCAATTTACATAACAATTTAGGTAATACAAACGATTATTACATTCTTATATTATTACAATTAATTGCACTTTATTGTTTAATTCCTATATTAATAATTATATTATTAAACATTTATTCTTACTGAGATAAATGACAGTTTAACAATATCAGTATTTATTTTATTAGTATTATATTTCAATAGTATAAGTTTTAAATATCAGTATTATCATTTAAGAATTCTGTAATGCTGTAGTAACTCTTAGTAATTAAGGACTGTTTTAGATTTTTCTCAACAGTTGTTAATTTTTCATTATTTTTTATTTTATTTGGGATATGGTTATATATTTTGATCAACATTGAGTGGGGGGCAGTGGAGTATAATTTTAGTTTTGAAAAAGGTAATTTAAATTTATTTTCGTATCTATTATTGCGTCTGATAATTTTTATGGGAGAGTACAGGTTTTTATTCTTTTTGATGAATTTACAGGCTTCGAATATGTACAGACAAGATAGAGTTAGTATTTTAAGTTTTATAAAATGAGGTCTACAAGAATCTGTTTGTTTTATGTTATCGATTATTCTCACACACTTCTTTTGGAGAACAAATATTTCCTTGATAATAGTGCAGCTGCCCCATAGTATGACTCCATAGGAAAGGCGCGAGTGGGCATAGGCGTAATATGCTGAGAGAGCTGTTTTTATGTTAAGAGCGTTTACGCCGCACACTAGCGCCGCCAATGAAAAAAAAAACATATCTAGTAATTAGAGATAGAAAATCAAATTGTGCTCAACAAACTATCTGAATGAAGTAATTTAGCATTTTTACGTCACCTAATGAACACCTGACATGTTATGGTTTAGTTAAATATGGCGTTATAGTTAAAAGTGGCCGTAACGTCTTATTTAACTAAACCATAACATGTGAGGTGTTCATTAGGTGACGTAAAACGTTATTTTTTTCATTAGTGGCGCTAGTGTGCGGCGTAAACGCTCTTATTGATATACCTTTGCATAGGAAGGCGGCGGCCTGCGTGCTGAGCAGCAGCTTGTCCCGCATGGCGGGCGGGGCGGCGCAGCGCGCGATGCCGGGCTCCACGTACTCGGCCGCGCGCTGCACCCACTCCGACAGCCAGCGCGCGGAGCAGTCGCAGTACAGGGGGTTGGAGCCGAGGGCGCTGCGGGGAAGTATACGAAGTAGCCGTCAACAACACAAAACAACGATATTCTCTTTTTCACTTTGTATTAAGATTAATAAATAATATATAATAAATAAATAAATCGTTTATTATCTCTTCACAATGTTGGCTTACATGATACTTAATTAGGGTACGTTGATGTTAGGTCAGCCGCCGTTACATTGTGAGAGACTGGTGCCTGAAGTGGGTTTACGAAACCTATAGTACAAGTCACCGGTGCCCTCCCGCAGTAAGATTGCTGTGCCTCCTTACAAAAACTGAGTACATGGTGATCAGCAGCGTAGTAAAACATTACTTGAGATTAATATTAAGCTTTGTAAAAGGAAAATAAAATTAAAAAGAAAGAAGAAAATAGACCAGCAATTACAAAAACTAAAACCTAAATAAGGTACCTTAATAAAAAAGAATTTAATGTTATTACTACAGCAATTCTCCTGTGACGGTTGGCGTGGTGACCTGTAACACCGGGGTCTGTAAACCCATCGCAGGCACCGGCTTCTCTCGCATTGGAATTGCTGTGGTAGAATTTGTTAATTTATGTAACATTAGTATAGTTTTAGATTAAGAACCTTATTGTGAAGAGGAAATAAAGAATTTTTTATTTTTTATTATTATTATATAACTTTTTAAACTATCATGGTCACTTACATTAGAACAAATATTATTAACGGGATTATTACCATGTTTATTGTCGTGTTTGATTATCCGATATTTCGGCACAGTTGCATGCGCCATGATCACGGATGTACTGAAGTTATTGCGGGTGGGGTGATTAAGAGCAGCCGAAATATCGGATACTCAAACACGACAATAAACATGGTAATAATCCCGTTAATAATATTTATTACAAAACAACAATTTACAAAAACACAAATATTGAAAAAATTCCACGAGCAGGATTTGAACCTGCACCCTTCTGATATACAGGGTCAGGTGCTCTCCCAATTGAGCTACCAAAGGGCTTTCAAAGTAAAAAAAGTAAATAGTGTTGAATAATTTCGGCGGGCTGGTTAGAACCACGATAGCTCAATTGGGAGAGCACCTGACCCGGTATGTCAGAAGGTGCAGGTTAAAATCCTGCTCGTGGATTTTTTTCAACATTTGTGTTTTGTAAGAAGAGGATAAGTTAAGCAATGGGGTTACACAAAAGATCCCGATGGGTCGAAGTGCTATTGGGAGACAGAACTTTTTGTTTTATTTTAATTTGTAATATTTTAATAATTGTATTAATTTTCATATTTTTATTCATCCTTATTATTTCAATTGATTTTTATAATGTAATATTGTATAATTTTAACAATTTAATTTAATTTTATGTTTTTTTTTTCTTTTTAATGATTTGATTTAATGTTTAAGCATGTTGTTTACACATTATCTTGCAGTCTACCTATGTTACTAAAACCACGTAAATACTGAACGTCTATTTCTGTAAATCTGTTTTGTGTAATAAAATTACATAAATAAATAAATAAATCTTACGGGTAACTTCTTGGCGTCCATCCCACCTGATGTTTGGTGATGATAAGGCCAATGATGGAAGCGCACTTCACCCGGGATCCTCAACTAGTGAGGCACTGGCTATCCTATCTCTAGCTGCCGGAACACAACAATGTTAAATTATTAATGAATACCAAATAGCTTTGTTTTCCTACTTACACATGCGAGATGGACTCCAGGTCCCGGAACACCCCGTCTGCCAGCATGGAGATGTTGTTACCGTGGAGCGAGAGGACGCGCAGCTGCGTCAGGCCTTTCAGTGCGTCGCGCTGTGAAAACAGGGCGTATGTCAATACCAACAAGCATTTATTGATTTATTATTATTTTTATTTTAATTTTAATTTAATTTTTAATTTTATTTTTTTTATTTTAATTTTAATTTTAATTGGTACATAAACAGCCGAGGCCAAATAAATGTACACAGCTAGCATAAGTTGATAACAAGAGATAAATAAAAGTAATGACAAAATGGTGCATAAACACTAAAACTAACAATAATCACATTATTCATAAAAGAGAGGACTGAGGTGAAATCTGAAATCTGTGAACCACAGAACAGTCGACAAAAATACTATTATACTACTATATATATATATAGGTACATATATAAATAAATACTTAAAAAAAATATATATTAAAATAATATAAAAAATGTAAATAAATATAAAAAATATTTACTGTTTATGTAGGTAGATAATATTAACAATTAATAATAGTATAAATAATAATGTTTTATTTTTGTTTTTACTTCAATCAATACCAAAATTACGTAAACAAATACAGTCATGGAATGTGTAAAGTTTAAGGGGAGAAAAGGCTTAATTTTAACTTATCCTTAAAGTGTTTTTTTGTCTCGAGAAAAATATCGAAGCTAGAGAATTTCTTATTGTAAATTAATACCGTAATTGGTCTGGTGTGATTGAGTGTGAAAAAGTGGGGTATGTCGTGTACGAAAAGAGGGTACACAGAGGAACAGGTCCGCCAGCAGCTCAGGGCAGTCCAAACGGCCAATTGAATTAAAATTAAAATAATGTTTAATTTTAATTTTAATTCAATATACAATATTTTCTAACATAGTTTTTAAGTTTCAATTGTTACTGACCCATGGATCCAATGGTCTGAATAAATGATTTTATGATGATAGTAGGTAATGTCTTTTGTTTTTGAATGAATGAATGAATGAATGAATGAATGAATGAATGAAAAATTATTCATTTTTCTTAGTGAATGGCTTTGTGCGGTTAGCATTTAGCCAGTGTCAAAGTAAAAGTACACGTCTCGCGGGGAACTCACTAACCATGGCGAACAGTTCACCCATCTTTTTCCAGTACTTTGCTAACGTAGATTAACAATCGCGACCGCTCACCTGCACGCAGCGCAGCCGGTCGTAGCTGGCTATCAACGTGGACAACTTTGTCAGCCCCTCGAAGGTTCGGTTGGCGAGAACCTCTATGCGGTTGTCGGTCGCCCATCATTTACTAGTCCTTTGCTATTGTAGCTTAACAATCGCGACCGCTCACCTGCACGCAGCGCCGCCGGTTGTAGCTGACTATCAACGTGGACAACTTCGTCAGCCCCTCGAAGGTGCGGTTGGCGAGTGCTCCTATGCAGTTGTCGGCCACCCATATTTTTCCAGTCTATTGCTAACGTAAATTTACAATCGCGATCGCGTAGGTGCACGCAGAACAGCCAATCGTAACTAATAGAGACGCGTGGACAGTTTCACTAAATATTCTCCGATCACCCATCTTTTTCCAGTCCTATGCTTACGTAGCTTAACAATCGCGATCGCTCACCTGCACGCAGCGCAGCCGGTTGTAGCTGACTATCAGCGTGGACAGCTTCGTCAGCCCCTCGAAGGTGCGGTTGGCGAGAACCCCTATACGGTTGTTGGAGAGGTCCAGCCGGGTCAACTGGGTTAAGGGACGAAGATCAGCCGGGGAGAGGCTGGTGATCTCGTTGGACTCCAAATATCTGAGGAGGAAGAGATTTATATTATCATAATCATCAAGACATTAGAAGTAAATAGTCATAGTTAGCTATATTTAATCATTATACAACGTATATATCTATACTAATATTATAAAGAGGAACGCTTTGTATTTTTGTATGTATGTTTGCAACGAATAAACTCAAAAACTACTGGACCGATTTGAAAAATTCTTTCACCATTAGAATGCTACTTTAGCGCTGAGTAACATAGGCTATATTTTAATGCAGCCGGGACCAACGGCTTTACGTGCCTTCCGATATAGGACACCGACTTCTTCTCTCACCCACCAAGGTCCAAGGTCGGTGCAAGATACCAGCCACTTGTTATAGTTCATTTCGAATAAAAAAATAGAAATTTGAATTTTTCATACTAAGTAATATTATAAAGATTTATTTTTGCAACGAATAAACTCAAAACTACTGGACCGATTTAAACTTCTTTCACCATTAGAATGCTACGTTAGCGCTGAGTAACATGGGCTATATCTATTAAGGCGACGCATCGCTAAACAATTAATCTAATACGGAGCGTTTGTGCCCCGTAGGTACCATAAGAAAAACTGTTTTTTTTTCTTTCCAATTAAAACTACAAATAAGTTTAAAAAAATGAACTATCATATTGAAGTGTGTGTTAAGACTAATCTACTAAGAAAATTTTGATGCTTAAATCGGTCTGGTTTGCCTGTAAAATGCAAATCTGTTTTAAAAGAGGTTACTTTGATATTTTTTTCTCTGTTATAAAAGTTAACAAATCGTGTTTCAGCAACTAGCAAAATGAAGTCAATTAAATGAAAAATCATGTCATCAAATATCACTTTCATATGTTTTGTAATTGTTGGGAAAAATCAAGATCCCCGCCACGTAAATTATTAATTTATTAATTAATAATAAATTAAAAAAATAATATTTAATTTTAATTATTTATTATTACCAAGGCGTCGCCTTACAAAAGAAATGTCCACCCGTGCGAAGCCGGTACGGGCTGCTAGTAAATAAATAAAGCTTAATGAAACAATATGTGATTCACAAATAAACAGAGAATAAGGTCCGAATAGTTAATCCGTGTTTTGTTCCCGCCTACGTTATTTCAAATTAGAGTAAAAGAGACAGAACACGGAATAACTATTCGAAGCTTATTTGCTCATTTGTAAGACCCTAAGGGGCTTATTAATTAACAAACAAAGCTTGGAGTAGTTACTCCGTGTTTTGTCTCTTTTACTCTAATATGAAATGAAGTTTACATGACGGGAACAAAACACGGAGTAACTACTCCAAGCTTACACTTCGTTTATTAATACGGGGGTTAGTGCCTTAAGGGTGTGCCGACCAAAAAATGCCAAAAATGCAGTTACGGTTAAGTAAATATAATTGAAAATACTATCGTATTAAATGAACAAAATATATATTTAGTATCATAGGGAACGTGTTTACAATTTCTCAGAACCATAAATTCATAACACGCTATAGTTTTTTCTACAATATCATTTAAAGTTGGGCAAAGATCATGAAAACGAGTGGCGGCGTTTAGTAGATTTCTTATAGTTTATCTAAATTATTGTACCTCTGATTTTGTCTAAACAATCATCAATGGATAAACTACAAATTGCTAGACTACATTTTTGATTCATCAAGTGGTTATTTAAATAATTATTTTTTATTAAGCACCTTAAATGCCCCATACAAAATTAGTATGGCCGCGCGGCATCAAATAAATATGGACGACGACATTTCAAATAAAACATATGACACTTGTCACTTACGGACGGCGCACCCTTAAAAATAAACAATTTTTTGTTTCTTTTACTCTAATTTGAAATGACGTTTACATGACAGGAACAAAACACGGAATAACTTTTTCTTTTTAGTTGATGGCTTCGTGCGATTAGCACATTTAGCCAGTGTCAGAGTATTTTTCTTACATGTAATACATAAATAGATAATATTTCCTTTATGATGATGATGAATGATATTAGAAATGAAAAGTAAGAAATGATATACCCCCCAACCCCTCGAGTATCTCAGTAAAGATGTGGGGCTTTACTAAGTCCTCACGCGGCGGACTTCTTCGGAATTCTTGAGAGAATTTAAAAAGTGCCGTTGCACTGTTTTGTTTCATACGCCAACACTCATGCACACTCACGAACACTTAACGGTTAATAATCCACCATTATTTCACATTAATATTCGATATAACACAAATTTCAGAAAATAAAACAAAACCGCAGACATGACTCTTCACTTTCCCGCCAAGAAGTCCACAGAATAACTATTGGGACCAATGCGAAGCTTTTTCTTTGTTTATTGAGAAGGCACTAATGTACTTATTCATAAAAACTTTTTGAGCATTAATTAGTTAAATATTGTTTTGTCAACGTCACACAAAAGTCATTTTGAATTTGAGAAAAAGAGACAAAACAATGATCAACTAAATAATGCTTAAATAATTTTTATGAATAAGGGGGTAAGTGTAAGGACTAAATCACTTACAGCTCAGTAGTCTGCCGGGGTATGTTGTTCGGCAATGTAGTTAGCTGTGCGCGCGAGCATCGCACCACTGTGCCTGCGCAGGTGCACGACGAGGGGCAGTAGTCCGGGGACAGGCAGCCCTTGTCCTCCGCTGGGGTGACAAAACAACATAAAAATTGGCTTTTTATCTTTGAAAGTTACTTAAAAAAGTGTATTTACAAAAACACAAAATATTGAAAAATTTTCTACAAGCAGGATTTGAACCTGCACCCTTCTGACATATCGGGTCAGGTGCTCTCCCAATTGAGCTATCGTGGTTCTAACCAGTCCGCCGAAATTATTCAACACTATTTACTTTTTACTTTGAAAGCCAAAGGCGCCCATTCAATGTCGACAACTACCGTCATTAACATCCGATCATAATATTTTTACAAATACTAAAGATCTGTTAAGAAGTAGGCAAGCTATTTATTAAATGATTTTGATTTGTTTATAATTTTATGTTTTTATTTTAACGCAAATTTTATTGCAATTAAATTACCAAAAACAAAATGTTGAAAAAAAATCCATGAAGAGAATTTGAACAAAAACACAAAATGTTGAAAAAATATTATGTTTTTGTAGTTTGTTCGCAATTAAATTTGCGTTAAAAATTATATAAACAAAACAAAAACATTTTAAAGTGTTTTTATCTACACTAATGTTGTAACATTCTACTTATGTTTTGAATACTTGACTTATAATTACTACTGTTATAGCGCTGACAACAAAACACTCAATTTAAGCAATTTCACATGATGGTATAATATCCACATCGATATCGTAAAATCTCATTATAACATCAATAAAACGCGACCAATTAACCTGGCGAGCCTTATGTCAAAATCCTCATACAAGTTGTATAAAATTTTGATATTAGGCTGGCTTTTGAAAACAGTTGGGTTATACGTGAAAACTTCGTCGAAACTACTAAACTTACATACACAAAACTCTTTGGTAAGATCTTGTGCCAATTAAATAAAAAAAGAACTTCGCGCGCTCGCTCCTGATTGGCCCTGCGCGCGCAGCTGCGCTCTCATTGGTTAGATTTTAATGGCGGCAAGTTCACTGTGACAATACACGTACGCGTGAATTTAATGTTTCGCAATGTGTTTTGTTTTTAAAATACAAATTAAAAGTTAAAAATGGACAGCGACGATGATATTTGTACGCCTCCGGATATTCTAGAATTGGCAACAAAAGTAACTAACAATCTTTTGCCAGAAAAATCTAGAAAATTATATGAAAAAGAATATAATAACTTTTTGGCATGGAAGATCGAAAAGAAAACTACATCATTTTCTGAAAATGTCATTCTTGTGTATCTCAAAGACCTCTCCGACAAATTCAAGCCATCTTCTATGTGGGCTAAATATTCTATGCTCAAGTCCACACTGAGTATCTACAACAATATTGATATCACGAAGTATTCAAAAGTCATAGCGTTCCTGAAACGCAGTTCAGAAGGACACAAGGAAAAAAAGTCCTTGACGTTTACATCAGGTCAAATAAAGATGTTCCTGAAAGATTCACCAGATATTTTGTATCTTTTTGAAAAGGTAAGTGTATTTTAGTTCTGTTATTTAATCTACCTAGTACTTACGTACTACACACGCAAGTTATCTAGACACTCCGTTTAAGCGCTTTGTGTATAAATTAGGTAGTAGGTACCTACACTTTACTACTTCATAAATCATAGTTTTTGCCTTGGCTATGTACCTCAAGCTTATTATATCGTTTATTGTTACAGGTTGCACTAATCTTCGGCATAATGGGGGCATGCCGAAGGCAAGAGCTATACAACATCCAGTTCGATAAAGTCTCTAACATAGACGACAGTACAATCATGGTGAAAGTTTCAAAAACAAAAACGAAAATAGATCGTTCTTTCGTTGTGACGGGCAACTGCTATGCCGTATGTAAAAAATAGATGGAACTTCGACCCACCCCCTGTCGAAACCCTGCCTTTTTCTTGAGCTATAGATCGGGGAAGTGCGTCGATCAAAGAACTGGTATTAATAAATTTGGTGCTCTGGGAAAAACTATCGCAAGTTTTTTGAATCTGCCTAACCCAGCGTTGTACACGGGGCATTGCTTCCGGCGCACCTCGGCGACCCTTCTCATAGATAGCGGTGGTGATTTGACCGCACTGAAACGACACGGGGGTTGGAAGTCTTCTACTGTGGCTGAAAGCTACATTGATGAGTCTTTAATGAATAAAATTCAAGTCTCAAATACGATCTTAAACAGTATAGAAAACAAGACGAATGAAGTAATTATAAATATTCCAACTCCGTCTACGAGCTCTACTGCTTGCCCCGCGACTGCTACAGCTGCTGGATCAATAATTAACATTAACCTTTAAAATTGTACCATCCAAAAATTGAACAATTATTATAAATAAACTATTGTCAGCTTTTACTCTTGTTGTTTGACTAATTGCATTAGTGAAGATAAAGTAGTGTATGCAACTGCATATAACACGGGTATTAAAACACTCGTTACTATTATGAAACTCGCTGCGCTCGTTTCATAAACTCACACTCGTGTTTTAATACCCTTCATTATATGACAGTTGCATAAACTACTATTATTTAATAAAATCAGGCTTTCCACTCCGATCAACTAAATCGATAAATTTATCAACTAAACTGTTTACAACACAACGCACGCCTCTGCCGACATTTAGAGATACAAATTCATTTACTTTATTTAGTTTATTTGTTATTAATATAAAAAAAAAACGAACGAGCCGTACAGTCGTCGCATATGATGTGTAACATTTGACATCTCACCTTAGTAATAAGCAATTTTAACATTGTATTCTGAAAAAATGGGTCAGGTATTATTTGAAATGACTTTTCATAACAAAGAATAATTATTTTTAATGAAAATTGTATTTTATATATTTGACACTAAGAGTAATGCAATACCGCGCGCTCATTCGTCAAATCAAATGGCGCGCGCTTCCCCGATTGGTTGGATTTGGTACCGACGGCCAATTACCACCGCGTGCTCATTCGTCAAATCAAATCGACTTCCTGTTACACATCATACAC